>CM039734.1:3097517-3587810 GCA_022539455.1 Dendrobium nobile
AACAAAAGAGAATGTAGAACACAGGAGTGTTATTTGTGCTCATAAAATTTTATGTTGATATAGATTGGAAGCTTAAACATATTAAATTACCAACAATTTGCACATTTTAAAAATTGACTATACTCGAATATAAAAAGCAATGCAATACATGCTACCTATCTGATTGCCAAGTTGGATTAAGGATACAACTATCCAGTCTTATACTGCTAATTTTGGATTAATATTATTTATAGATGTATGTAGTGACTTTGGAAGTGAGAATTTCCTTCAGGTTTTAGTTCCCACTTCATCTGATAATACATGTTAGCATTTGTTTTTGTCTATATAAGCTTTTTGGCTCATTTAGGAAAAGGCACACATACACACACACATATATATATAATATATATATATATATATATATATATATATATATATATATATTATTATATTTATATATATATATATATAATATATATTATATTATAATTAAAATTAAATTAATAATACAAATAATATTATATTTATGTATTTATTGTTTTCATTTTATTTAATTATCTAATATATATATTTTAAAATTTTTATCTTTATTTTAACATTAATATAATATAACATGAAAAATATAGATATAATTTTATAATGGAAAATTTGTATACGTTTCATAAGTACAAGTATATCTAACATATAAAATAAATTAGAAATTATTATTATTAAATATTAAAAAATATATACATATATATATATATATATATATATATATATATATATATATATATAATATGAACTACTCTTATTTAAATATGAATTATATTATTTATAAAATAACCTCCAACTTATTTTAATTTAGATATTTGATTTGTATGATAGGATTAATTAGTGTTTAAGTTTAAGGTTGGATCATCATATTACTATATAAATTTTATTATTTATTAATACATGTTAGCATTGTTTTTGTCTATATAAGCTTTTTGGCTCATTTAGGAAAAGGCACACACACATATATATATATATATATATATATAATATATATATATATAAATATAATTAAAATTAAAATTTAAAAATACAAATAATATTTAATATTTATGTATTATTGTTTTCATTTTATTTAATTATCTAATATATATTTTTAAAATTTTTATCTTTATTTTAACATTAAATAATATAACATGAAAAATATAGATATAATTTTATAATGGAAAATTTGTATACGTTTCATAAGTACAAGTATATCTAAACATATAAAATAAATTAGAAATTATTTATATTAAATTTAAAAACATATATATATATATATATATATATATATATATATATGAACTACTCTTATTTTAAATATGAATTATATTATTTATAAAATAACCTCCAACTTATTTTTAATTTAGATATTTGATTTGTATGATAGGATTAATTAGTGTTTAAGTTTAAGGTTGGATCATCATATTACTATATAAATTTTATTATTTATTACATCATTCGGTTTGACCCCGATTCGATCCCGGTCAAACCATTAAATCACTAACCCCTCCTTCTGGTTTTAAAAGCCTTGGATTTTATCACAAATCCATAACGAATAAGGTCACAACATACATCCACCATATATTTATGAAATTCAAAAAATAAATACCCACATGAATATACAAGATTATGTAGGTTGTCTTTGCTAACACATTTGAATACGTTACTCTTTATTTCGGCGAAGTTATTTGACACGAATAAGGCAACAAAGCATTATTGTGGCAATAATGCAAGTTGAAAGGGTACTGCCTTAGCTAATAAGATAAATGAATGAAGAATTGTTAATAGTTAAGGATACAAACAAAAATTATCACCCACATGAGGCATGCAAACACAAAGATAACATAAATTTTTAAGGATATTATGCTCGAACACACAAACACAAGCACATAAAAAATTATAAAGAAAAGGAAGTATTAATCATTATGGATTTTAAATGAAACAATAGCAATGGCTGCATCAAAAATAAAATTTCCAACTTCGAGCATGAAATTTTCTGCAGAATAATTTGACAGACTCTCCGCTGAGCTAAACAAAACTTGCAAAACATCTTCACCAAGGGATTGACAAAGTTTGTCAAAAATCTATTCTCCATTTAAGCATGAAGTTAAAAGATATTGAAGTTAAAAAATGGCTAGCAGAAAACATCCAAAGGCGTAAGTATCATGATATTCTTCATTTAGGTATCCAACTAAATATTTTATTTCTGTAAATGCAGCAATTGAAGTTAAAAGACATGTGCTCAAAACATTATGATTCAAGAACAAAATTACCTGTAAACTTCGACAGCAAAATCAAGTGCAAAATTTTTTATGAATTTCCATGAGTAGTCTCTCTTTCCTTATATCCAAAAAATGTGCTTAAATTATTATACCATACCAATATTAGATATAGATTAAACATTAATCAACAAAGGAGTCAATTTCATTAAAAATAAACATATTAGAGTGCAACTCAATAATTCAACCTGAGTATACATTAATTACTTATAAGGTTCACATTTTATTACAAAAATAAAGCAAAGGCAAATACATCCAAAATCTAAATAGAATAAAAACAATCACAATCCAATATCAAAGAGCAATAAAGAAAATACAAAGTGATTGATTGTTAGAATGTATGAAACTATGAAGTTGTTGTGTCATGATTTCCATAGCAATAACGCAGATAAAGAGCTCGTCGTTCAGGGCAAATTGACAAAAAAAATTTATCGCTTCGTTGGATCCTCGAGCAGCTTAGTTGAAAATAAATATAGTGGCATATCTTCAAATGCTTCAGTTGTTTGTTCAAGAACTTTATTGATAGCAGAAAAAGGATAATGTCTCATTTATTGACTTTGAAGCATTTAGTTTTTGAGGTAATGTTTTTGCAAGAATTGACAAGTTATGTAATTTGACTTCTAAGAAATATATAACCAAATATTTTTTTCCTTCTACCGGTTGAAGTTGTAGATGAAAATCGTTTCAATTGGCTACAGTCACTAATGTTTTCGAGATTTTGTGAAGGATCTTCAAAAGAATCACTATCTATACGAATGTTTTCAGAATCTGCAGTAATATTTTCATTGTGAAGTCCTTGGTTTACAGTCCAAGTATGATCTCCAGTGGCAACAACACCTAGGAACATCAGATCTAGTTTATCTTCAAGTTCGGGATCAATGCCACAATACCGAATTTTGTTTTGCATTTGGTACAACCTACAAAGATAAACTTAGTTTAAAGAAGTAAAAAATATAATATGAATGTTGAAAGAGCCAAATATATGAAAGTAATATTTACTTCTAAGTTTTCTTTCCACCAATCATCCGATGCATCGAGGATTTTTTTCCTGGGATCCCAACCCAGTCTAGTGGATCCACGCTCCAATTCTTTCCTTAATTTCCAATCTTTTTCAACTGATCCCATTTATTTTTTAACTTAACTTTATCGTACTCTCTTCTAATTTTCTCATAGAAATTCTTAATTAAATTTGTCCAACCCTCTTTATTACAGTGTTTAGTCGGTCGATTGCCACATTCAAAGTCTTGTAGACATAAATCACAGAATATAATTTTTACATCTTTCTTCCATATTGCAGATGGCCCGCCGTCCTTTGGTTAACCCATTAAATTTCTTAATTGCTGTAATATAAATTTACAAATTATAAGAAGAGGCAATACACAAAGCAATATAATCGATGGATGTTGGTAGTAATTAAAAAAACATGAAGCATCCTGCATCTCCATCTATCGAAAAAAATTAAAACATAAGCTACTGAATAGTAACATATTAGAAAACTACATCTTAAACCAAATGAAAAATATAGCCACTGCCACAAATTTGTCTTTCATTTTAACATCTGCACTGTTTTTGTGCACAAACAATTATTGTAAGAAAAAATGTTGGGTGTGTAGAGATTCAAAATAGAATCCCAAAGCATTCCAGGAGGACATCCTTGTGCCCAAATAGCAACATAAATAATTATGTTTGGTATAAGTAATAGAATAAAATTGCAATGAGCCAGAATATGAATGGCCACAAGTTTTGGTTAAATTAATCTTGGATAAAAATAAAAAAAATCATCTAGCACAAAATTAGACAAAACATATATAAACACAAGTTTGCAATAGCAAACTACTTTCAAATTTGTTCGGGAATGGAAAAAGATTGATGGAAAATAACACAATTATGATAAACAACTTCGTGTAGGATTTGGGAAGGATTTATGTTAAATCCTACCAAATCCCTAAAAAGGAACTTGTAAATCAGGATATAGAAATACAAAAACAAAAATATGATTTTTATGCTTCAACAAAGCAGAAATAGCATACGGGCGGCTAGGGCTTGTGGTTTGACAGCTAAAGGAAGAAATGCTACCTTCGCTTCAAGTAAAATCCTATTGCCGCCCTTGGTTTCGATGAAGCAGAAGAAAGGCGGAAGGTGTGACTTCAGATCCGTCAAGAGGGAAGGGAGTTGTCGCACTTGCGATTGTAGAGCTTGTGTCGGTGCTGGCGTGAGACAAAAAAAGAATGGGATTTGCGAAAGGAATAATAACTGATGCGGACATCCAACCGTCCATGTCTATCTGAGGAGGAGCTGAAGATCGATGACCGAGATCACTTTGTTTTATTTTAGTTTATTAAGTGTATTTTGATTTAATTTTGTAATTTCCCTTTTTTACCCTCTTGTCTTATGTAAGCCCAAGGGGCAAATATGTCTTTTAATTTCTTTTGAGGCCTATATATAGAAGCCCCTTCTCTTGTATTAGGTATGATGGAATTATAATCAAAAAATTTGTGTTTTGCACTTGTGTTCTTTGGGAAGAACGTTAGTGAAATCCCAATTGGAGGGAGTTGGAGTTTCCACCAGCCGCAGGATGGGTCCGGGCTCATGGCTTGAAGTCTCTTGGAGGAGGGCAACGTAGCACCCGTCAGTCTTCGGAAGAGTTCAAGGCTCGCGGTTTTATCTTTTGTCTTTTGTTTTTGTTTTTGTTCCTTCTTGTTGTTCCTAATCGTCATATTCGTCCTCTCCCTACTTCCACCATCACGTCGTCTCCATCTCCACCTTGCCGTCGACTCCTTACCCGCCCCATTCAAACTGCCGGCCACACCCTCTCCTATTCCCCATTGCTTAATTTGGATAATTCCTAATTTTGGATTGCCATAATTTAGTTGTTCTTTGAATTCAAATTTCCCCAAATTTGAAATTCTAATTCTTTCATAAATTATAAAATCTATTTTAGGAAAGTTTTCAAATTTTCCCTCCATTAGATTTTGAATTAATTAGAACGACTTAATTCATTCTAAATCCAACCCCCAAACTTAAGGAAGCATTAAAGCCTCCTTAATTCCCTCCATGAATTTTGAATTTCAAAATTCAAACATCCCTTAATTACCTTCCTAAAATAACTTATATCAAATTGGAAAGCGAATTTATTTGAAATCAATTCTCTATTTGAATTTCAAATACTTTCCTCTTTGATAATCCTTAATTAGGAAGCCTCCCATAATTTCATCTTGTATTCAAATCCTTCCTATTTTATACATCTTAATTTGGTAACGAATTTGAATTTAAAATTCAAATTAATTTGAATTCAAAATTCAAATTAATTTGAATTTGAATTTGTTTCCTAAATTAGGATTTGATTTAAATTAGTTGGATTTGATTTCAATTAATATTCCTCAATTTCGATTTTCAAACAAGGCCCACTTTAATTCTCTTTCCATAAACCCTCTTCTCTATCTACCAGCCATCCCCTCTCTCCTATCTCCTCTCTCTACTTAATTATTGCTTCTCCATTAAGGCCCCAAATCTCTCTCTTATTTTAATTAATTCCTTCCTAAAAAAAAAGGAATTCCATTTAAGGAATTAATTAAGTACCCCTTCTCTCCCTTTTACATTTAGTTTGAAATTCAAATTTCAAATGACCCCCTCCCCCCATATCCGTTCTACATCAATAACAATATTGTTAACAATTAATTTAAAACAAAAGTAAACTATATAATGGTCATAAGAAATGCATGATTACTTTTCATCTTACTCATAGTTCAAAATCTCTAAGCAAATCAAATGATGGCTATAAGCTTCTGCACCCTTTCAACTTTTCAATTCAAGGTTGGGTATAGATTCTCAACTTTTAGAATTGAAGCTGCTCTCTCATTCAAGGTTGAGTCTCAATTCTCAACTTCTAGAACTGAGAGTGTATGCTTACCTTATCAGGTTTTTCGCATTTACTAGTGCAGGCTTATTCCCCATACATGCCTTAAAAATCACTTTATACTCTCTTTCATTCATGCCCATTTTCATAATCATATCAACAATTCATATATATGAATAATGACATAAATTGAAATAATGTTATCATAAATATAACAAATATGCATTTACAAATGTATACAATTTTATTATTTCCTATGCATCGTTTGATATTGCACCTTACTTGGAATTGATTCTCCAAAAGTCTTCTTTCGTTTCCTTTTGTATACTATCTTCATAAGCTACTTATTCACAACAACCCAAATTTTTCTTTTTTTTCCAGCAAAACTCCTCCACCTGATTATAACAACTATAAAAATTTAACCTTCCTTCTGAATTCTAAATACTGAATTCAGCTAATATATTAACATTTATTATACCATCCTAGGTATTTTTGATCAGTGCATAGTCAAAATTGGTGCAATTATGACAGGCCCAAAACAACACTAAAGCATCAAGAATCCTGAAGTCCTTTCATTATGAATGACTACAAAAGACAAAAAAAAAATCTGTAGCGAGTGAGCAAATTAGTGGTGTCAAAGGCTTTCCCTCAATTTCAGGACTTACCTGCATCATATACCGTTGTTCCCACTCATCAAACAACTCAAGCTGCTCAATCCTGCACCCATTTCTACACATACCAATAAAAACCCATACAAATTTCAGAAACTTTTGAGAATACAACTATTGCTTTCCTTCAAATCTCAGATTTGAGAACATTCATAAATATTTTTCATTACCTGAGTATGAAAAATCCACGCTTCAAGCCACAGCTCCCCCAAACCGATGTACGTTCCCTTCAGCCCCTCATTCTTCTATGGCCAGCAACTCTAGGCCAGCAACTGCTCCGTATGTCAGGGAACCATGTGAAAAGGAATAAAGGATTATGCATAGAATGACGGTTCCACTAAGACTATTATTTTACTCCACTAACACCTCTCAAAGTTCAGCTCAGCCGTTAATTTTCCACCATCTTAATCGGTCCAATGCATGTTAAGATAAGTGTTGTGAGTACAGAAATCATAATGGGTACAGTAATCATAATGATATAATGAAAAGGAGGTTCATGTAGAAATAGAGTAATAAGTTTCTGTATTTAGATGAAAACCAGATTTTTTTTTTTGTAATCAAGATAATAATAAGTTATTCTACTTATTCATATATATGAAATGCTCAAAAGTCAAAATTTTTTGCTTACATTGATTTGGAGCACTTCGAGTATTACATCGGTTTCGTTTCCATTCGCGTCGTTAAATACCCAACCAAACGAAGCATTCGGCTGCTTCTCCAAACTCCACACACGACCTCTTCTTCAACTCCATCCCGAAGCTTCCTCCATTGAAGCTTTAAGCCCTACCCGACACCCTTCCTCCATTCTCGTCGCCTGTACACGACCATCGAACCCTCTTCCACTCGACACCTCCAACCTTCTCCGACCAAACCAAGCCCTCAACCTCTGCTCAATCCGACTCCAAGCCGGCAGTCCACCCAACTCCAATCGCAAGCCTAGCCGCTATCTACCCGATCTCCTCCAACCTTCTCCGACCAAATCCAAGAACCTCTCGGTCCTCCCAATCCAGAGAGAGAGAGAGAGAGAGAGAGAGAGAGAGAGAGAGAGAGAGAGAGAGAGAGAGAGAGATTGCCGGCCTACCTCCTTCGACGATGCCTCTTTCGACGACACTCCCTTGTCGTCGGATCGGGAGACATTTCGATCGGAAGGAACAACTGGAGCTCGTTTGTTGTGAAGGTAACTCCCTTTCACATGCTTATTTAGCCAAATCCCTAAATGTGCCGAACTATAGAGAGAGAGAGAGGGAGAGAGAGATTAAATAATTTTAATTAAAATTAATTTTAATTATAATTATTTTGATTAATTATAGTTAATTTTAATTAATTGTAATTAAAATTAATCTTAATTAATTATAATTAATAATTTTTAATTAATTATAATTAATTAAAATTAAATATAAATTAATTATTTAATTGATTATAATAATTACTCTAATTAATTATAATTAACTATAAATAAACATAACTAATTAAAGATAATTATAATTAGTTATAATTAATGTTAATTAAAAGAAAATGCTTCTCCCTTACCTCGATCCACTTGTCAACCGTGCCGGTCACCCAAGGTATAATCCCTTAACATTAAAACCTTGAGAGTCCATTTTTGGAGTTTGTGGTGCACCGAAAAACCAGCTATACATGCCTTTATTGCGCGTGGTGGGATGGGACCCCGGTACGGCGCCTACGACGAGGCGGGTAATCACCTAAAAGCCCCATTTCGGAGTTCGTGGCACAACTGAAAACCGCCTATACACGCCTTTATTGCACGTGGTGGGATGGGAACCCGGTGCGACGCCTACGACGAAGCGGGGTAACTGTGTAAAATAGGTCCCATACACGCCTTGAGTGAGGGGAAAGCTAACTGTGTTTTAAAACAGGTACCCTCGAAGACCCCATACACGCTTTTATTACACGTGGTGGAAATGAAGATCACGGTCGCGGTGTCTAGGGACACCTATCATACACGCCTTTATTGCGCGTGGTGGGAAGACCCAGTTTCTCGTAGTTTTCCCTAAATGGGGGAGACACCGGGAGGCTGCCAAAATTTCGGGTGAACACGAGGCTGTGTTGGGACTTGATTGAACTCAAAAGGATAGCATAAGACTTATACTTGAACTTGTGGACAAAATGCAAATGACTAATTTTGAACTAAATTAAAATAAAATTGAAATGAGAACTTAACTTGAGCTCTATTTGGACATTAATTGAACTTGCATACATTGGAGTTAAATTTAAATGAGCATGAGCTATGAAGAACTTGACTCAAGGTTTTCTTTGAACTCAAATTGAACAACAAGAAGCTTGAACTTGAAAGTGATACAAGGGACTAAATGAACTACAAAGGACTACATTCAAACTTGATTTGAGCATTAAATGAACTTGAACTTGCGTTTGATTTGAAAATCAAATGATATGAGCAAAGATTTAAACAATTTGAACACAAACAAAGACTTGCAACTTAACCACGAAGGACTTGAACTTGTACTTGGAGCTTGAATTATAATGAAACTTGAGTTTGGATCATAATAATAAGCTCTCAATAAGGATTAAGGAATTATCATTCCATTAGGAGTTGCAAATGCTAATCAAAGAGGGTGATCCATCCGAATCTCATCCAAGCAAGCAAAGATTCACACATGAAATCATTACAAGCTTTGGCATAAAGCTTATTTAAGCAATCATAATCAACCCATAATGAATTGTTCATGAGAGATATACTCATAAACAAGATAGAGGGTTCTAATTTCTCTACAAAAAGTATAGGGAACATATTAGCTCACTTATGAGTTATATCAATGGCTAAGGTGTGAAAGCAATAGCTCCCCTACAACCAACATCAGATATCTCGTACGTACAAACAACGGCCGCCACAAGTACTAAATGATGCACAAGAGAATGTTGCAAATTATCAATCAACATACATGGGGAGATTATTGATGAATGCAATCCATTCAGCAATCAGTGTTAATATACAAAGTGAATGTGCTAGATCATCCCTACAAACATACAATGTCATGCCACAATGATACAACATGTTCGTGAGTAAGGTATAAAGGACATTTAGCAGATGAAGTAGCTACGTTACAACACACCTACCATCAACATCAGAACATAAGCAACCATATTCAATCTTGCAAGCAATGAAATAGGAGGGGATGCATAATTTGACCCCGAACTAATATACAAGCAGTAATTCTTACGAGTATTAGAAGACATGCAAGTAGATGTAGCAGTTAATCAACCGATAATACATAAAGAAATCAAGAACATATACAAGCACCTACAAACTGTGTAGTAGAAGATAATATATGCTACATCATCCTTGTAGTCAACTCCTATACAATGTCAATCAAATATGCTGATCATTTGCTAGTAAAGATGAAGATCTGCAACACATACAAGCTCTCTACGAAGACATATATACGTGCCACATGCCATTGATGGGTAGATGCATAAAGACTTTAATAAATGCAGTATCATGTAGTCAACTTCACTCTACGAATGAATACATCTACCTGCAGCAATAGTGGATGTGTTATAACGACCAAGACCACAACAAAATACATAAGAATACAGCATATACAAGCTCCTACGAGCTTCTGCTGAAGCCCCACTATAAATATTACATACTATCTACGAACAAATGCCAAAAGATCACAACAAATGCAAGCTCCTACCGTCACTGTGGAAGATCTGTCATACAACCCATCTATTATTCACAAGCAAATGCTGAAGAGACTACGACAAAAATGAACTTTTAAGAGCCATTGTAGAAGACTTCTCAAATGTCCAAAATGACCCTACACATGCAACATAATATGTATGCACATTGGTACACAAAGGGGCAAGTGCAATCATAAAACCTGTGTAAGCCCCGACTAGCGTGTCTTGGATATACAGGTAACGTTTAGGGATGTTGCACGGGTTAATAAATTTGAACCCAATCTTCTTAAGCATGAAAGTAAGAGTTGACAAGGTTCAAAAAATAATTGTAAAATGCCCCCAAATACCCGCATGGGCCCCAGTGAGCGTGTTATTAGTACACACGTGACGTCTAGGGATGCTACGCGGTTAACAAGTGAATTCAAATCCGAGCCTGATCCTTTTATATGTGTAGATAGGAGTCGACACGGCTCGAACCATCAAAGAAATATGCGGCCGTAAGGTCGACCGGGATATTTATTTTATACATTCATATTAGGCTTTCAAGGCCTATAACAATGAGAATTCACTAATAAATACTAAAGCTTATGAAACCCGATCCTCTGTCGGCAGCTCGACAAGTTGATAAGGTTCATCCACAAAATTCAAATTTAATGTCACCCCGATAATAACCGTGTTGAATGCATATCTCAATCGGAGAGGTTCACAAATACTTTCAAATGCCTAAATACCCACAAAATTCAAAGCTCCAAAAAATTTAAAATTCGAGAATTCCCAAAATCCATATATCTAAAACTAAAATTAATCCATCAACACTTAAAACAAAATTCATCCATCCTCCGCAACAGTTTGACGGGGTGAACAAACTAAAATTTACTTCAGCTCATATAGATATTGTGTCTAGTTGAAAATATCACTAGGATCTATTCTTAAATAATCTCCTACCATTAGGACGTGGTACGTGTCCTCTGACCGGCAATTTTGCTGCCAAATGGCATCGTAGGATAAACGATTATGACCTGGGGCCCTCAGAACCGAGTGATTTTGCCACCAAATGACACCACGAAATACCGGTTATGGCCAGAGCCAATACGTTCATTAGTGGCATAAAATCTTTAAGATATGAATCAATATAATAGAATCGATAGGGCATAAAGCCCTCTATTAGCTAAGGTAGATTCAAATTTGTCCCCGTAGACAAATACCCACCCCAGATCTATAATCGATAGGGCACAAAGCCCTCTATTGAAACCCATGGCTGCCGACAAGGATCCTTCTATCAAGTTGGGTCAACTACCTCCTCTAATTAAGTAAACCAGGGACCACAATGGCCCGGGACGTCGGAACAATGGGATCTTGATCAGGTCCATCATCCATTCCCCCACCATCCTCTTTAAGTGCAAGGTGATGAAATTTTCAATTTTAAATATCAAATCTCCAAACTCTCCAATTTTTCAACATCTTATGCTCATTGCTACTAATATATGCCAGATAACACGTATTTCCAATGTATCTGATTAACGACTAGCCTTAATCAAAAGTTCTCTCTCATTATCGGGAGGGGTAATTAACTATAGAGGCTTGCGTCTATAAGAAACCAGAACTCAGATCATAAAGTCCTCACAAAATGAGGGCGAAATATCTAGGTAGTGTCTTATCTACAAACCCATCTGCCTTCTCAAAATTTACCCCGAAATTTAATTCCTTAGTTGCATAAAATCTTTAAGATATGAATCAATATGATATAATTGTAGGACACAAAGTCCTTTGTTAGCTAAGGTGGATTCAAATTTATCCCCTTAGACAAATACCCACCACAGCTCTACAAGGTCCCCTTGGACGAAGCAACCTATGGCTCCCGACAATGATCTTTATGTCAGGTTGGGTCGACTACCTCCTCTGACTAAGTAGACTAGGGACCACGATGGTCCTGGACGACAGAACCATGAGATCTTGATCGAGTCCATCATCCATTTCCCCACTATCAGCTTTAAATGCAAGGTGGTAAAATTTCGAATTTTATATATCAAATCTCTAAACACTCCAATTTTTTAACATCTTATGCTCATTACTACTACTATATGCCAGATAACACGTATTTCCTATGTATCTGATTGACGACTAGCCTTAATCGAAAGATCTCTCTCGTTATCGGGAGGGGTAATCAACTATAGGGACTTGCGCCTATAGGAAACCAGAACTAAGTTCATAAAGTCCTTGCAAAATGTGGGCGAAATCTCTGGGTAGTGTCTTATCTACAAACCCATATGCCTTTTCAAAATTTACCTCGGAATTTAATTCTGTTAAAACTCCCCCAGAAGAAAAGCAAGCGGGCGGAGGTCGGGGCCGAATTTTCGGAGCCCATAGATTTCTGACGACTTTGCTGGGAATTGATTTCTCTTTCATTTTTGGCTAGTCATCTCAGTGCTATAGTCGCAACAAAAATAGTAATGATAATACTGGTCTCTAAACGGTGAACATTAGGATGTTACAATTGGTCCCTTTATCCAAAAAAATCATCACTGAAAGGTCCCGATAGAAGTTAAAACAACCATCTATTATGATGGTAGAGCAAACAAAGAGTCAAGATATATACGGTGAGTAGCGGGGTGTGACACTTGGACGCATATCTAAGAATCCACCGCCAAAATGTCCTGGCATAAGAGGAAAATAAATATGGAGACCAACGTTTCAAGAGGAAGAATATATACAAAAGAATGGTGTGACATCTAGTGCGTACCCCTAGAGATCCTCCACTAAACAAGTTCATCAAAAGTGGGTCCCAAAGATAAACCTTGTAGAAAATGTCCTTGATGGTCGAGATCTTGAGGAATCCTCAAAGAAATCCCATCACTTCACAACTATAAACTCTTAGACTGAAGAAGATCCACTCCCAACCTTCATCAGTGCCCTTCTACCAGAAGATCAAGTTTAAAAAATAGCGGAGATTCTCTATGAATTCAGGGACTGCTATGCCTGGACATATGCTGAAATGCTCAGCTTATCCCCTAATGTGATAGTTCACAGGTTAGCCATCAAGCATGAGGCAATGTCTGTCATGTAAACTCCGAGAAGAATGAGATTGAAGATTGAAGAACAAATAATTGCATAAACAAAGAAGCTCAAAGAGGCAGGCTTTATCCGCGAAGAAAAATATACCGACTGGATCGCCAATATTGTCCCTGTGAAGAAGAAGAACGGTCAAATCCGTGTCTGTATTGACTTTCAGGATCTCAATAAGGCATGTCCAAAAGATGATTTTCCGCTTTCGATCTCAGAATTGTTAGTTGATAACACATCTAATTATGACATGTTCTCATTTATGGACGAATCATTGGGCTACAACTAGAACAAAATGGCTCATGAAAATGTAAAACACACATCATTTAGAACGCCCATCAACATATTTTGCTACATTGTCATGCCCTTTGGCCTGAAGAATACTGGTGTCACCTATCAGTGGGCAACCCACATATTTGATGATTTGATACATCAGCAGGTCGAGTGCTATGTAGATGACCTTGTTGTCAAAAGCCTTGGCTGAAAAGATCACTTAAAAGATCAAAAAATTCTATTTGAGAGGATTAGAAAATATGATTTAAAGATGAACCCCCTCAAGTGTGCCATCAGGGTCTCATCCGGCAAATTCTTAGGATATGTGGTTCGTCATCAAGGAATCGAGATTGACCCTAACAAAATTAAGGCGATTACAGAGATGCCACCACCAAGGAACCTTCGATAGATTCGGTCGCTGTAAGGACAACTAGCTTTCATTCGGCAATTCATATCGAATCTGTCGGGCAGGTGCCAGCCATTTTCAAAGTTAATGAAGAAGGATGTTCGTTTCAAGTGAGATGAAGAGTGCCAGGAAGCATTTGAAAGTATCAAAAGATATATGTTGAATCCGCCCATTCTTGCAGCGCCAATTCCGAAGAAGCCTCTTATACTGTACACAACAACACTAGAAGAGTCCCTCGAAGTATTATTGGCCTAGAATAATGAAGAAGGTAAAGAAAATGAGTTCTATTACATCAGTCGGAGGTTGATTGGAGAAAAAAGCCATTATTCTCCTATCGAGAAGCATTTTCTGGCATTGATTTTTGCAGTTCAGAAACATCGCCACTATATGTTGTCTCACAAAATCATGTTGAATTCAAAGATCGATCCGCTGAAGTTCTTGATGACAAGACCAGCGTTGACAGGTCGTCTAGCCAGGTGGGCCAGGGATCGTCAACAAACCGAATTGGACCTCCACTTAGTTTCACCCAAGCTTCATCCTGGTCATGGAAAGATCACCCATGTTTGGGTTTGTCCTTGGGATTGTAGCCAGGGATCGTCAACAAACCTTAGCTATTCATTGGTTCCTTGAAGCAGCTGTCAAAAGACGGATAAGCTTAGAGAAATGTTCATTTGGTGAGATACTGAATACTTACCCAAAGAGGGGAATTACACGTCAGAGAAGGCAGAATCTTCATGGATTGGTTTCCACCAATCGAAGTTTCATGCATTTCATATGGTAAACTGATACCACATAAAGAACTCTTCCTCATTCAGTCATCCTCTTAAGTCAGAAATGTTTGACTAACGCCTTTCTTTTTCATTATAAAGATACGAATAGAGAGTCTTATTATGAGGTATAAGCATCAGTTACCATATTCCGGATCCAGATACCAGCTTTATGCCTTACTATGGATTAAGCATTGAGCTTATTGAATCAAGCTTTGAACAAGGAAGAATTAATGTTCTATCCATAAATTCCTAAACCTTATTACACTTGGGATACCGTGGCTGACAGTTTTCCACGGTTGACCTTTCACGTGATTGATTGCCTTATTGAGCTGAGACGCACTACTTGAATCCCTTACCTGGGTCTGGTTTTGATTGACTAGCCCGCCTGACATGTTTACTCATTCACATTCATATTGTCTAAGTCAAATAGATCAAAAAAGGATTAGGGTTGAATAACCCTTTACAGAGTCGACCAATTTCCTACTGATGGACGACAACTCTTAATGGAATATTATCCAATCTTCATCCTCATCTTCAATGTCATCTCCAATTGATATGGGAATCGATGGTATTAATATAGTGAGTTGTGGCCGGTAGGATCGATAGGAGAAGAATAAAACATTGCTAAAATCATAACATAGCTTATTTAATCTTCATCCTCGTCTTCATGTGCTAGACAATTTATGTATGCTTTTGTCGTTGTACTAGAAATTTAATGCTTACTTTTATTTTGATATTATAAACTACAAAGCTACAAATGATGTTGCTTTCATTTTTTTGTAATTTCAAATATTATGCTTTGATTGCTTTCTTAATTTTTATTTATGATTTATAAATAATAACGACATGTCTGCGCCGTACTCGTATCCTATATTTTTAAGAATTGATGTGTCTCGTGTCCGTATCGCGTCGTATCCATGTCGTCGTATTTGTATCGGTGCAACATAGCTTCTACCGCTATTCTCACTTCTAGAAAGACTTTCTATAAAAATGGAATAGAAAAGAAACATAATATAGCTAGCCCAAGAATTATCTATAAAAAAGGGCACTGCTAACGAAGTGTCACAACCGGGCCCGGTATGCTCGCATAGGCAAGGTGGGAATGAAAGTCAAATGGTAAAATTTAAAATATTTCAAATAACATATCTATCCAAATAGGAAACAAGATTTTCTCCTTACTAACTTGAACTTTTTGCGCCTGGTAACAGGCTTCACTACATAAAGGTCTTTACCGCAAGCGAGAAAAACTAACACATAGAAAACAATCCAACTCAGTCTAATATAATGCTTTGGGGGAGATTAGATAACAAGTTAGTTCGAACTAATTTGGCCGATGGAATGAGTTTCTTGGTGTTCGAATCAGCACCCCTTATCCTTATTCGACAAGGAAGAAATGAGAAGAAAGATAAGACAGGATTTATTATCGGATCAATACTAGTAGCAGGTTGAGCAGCAGGACAATCGATCTAATATAAGGTCAACCACAATGGGATTCATAAGGAAAGTACTAGTTGGACAGGGCACCACCGATCAATTTCTTGATCTTTCACAGCGACAGAAAACTCAACTATATGTTGAATAAGTAGTTTTCTTTTCTATTAGTTGCAAACATGTGTTTACATAAGATTAGTTGAGTAGGCTTGTGTTAGTTATTTTCTAGAAGAGAAAGATAACGTTTTTCTTTCGAAAAAAAGACCTCCTAGGCCCGGAAGATCGCTTCGCCTTTGCTATAAGAAGTTTTAGTATGTCCCATTTTGACTTTAGATTAGGTTCGAGCACTCTACCTACTTCGCAGAGCTCACCATAGATCTAGGTTCTAAGGCGGATCATCTAGTTATGACGTAAGTCCTCACCTCTTGGATAAGTTAGCTTCACCATCAAAAACGTCAAGTCATAAGTCATAACTTTCAAATAATTTGAACAACTTTCACACTTAAAAGAATCTCTGATAAGCTAATTCAGTCCTTCATGGAAAAGTTAGCTTCGCCATCTAAAACGTAAAGCTGAACCATTGGATAGACTGGAACACCACTGGTCGTACCAGTATCTAGTGCTCCCTAGACTAAAACGTAAAGCTGAACCATTGGAAAGTCATTGGATCCGATCTTGTTGATGATGCCACAAACAAAATCAGATTGATCAGAGATAGGTTGCTAGCAGTTCAAGATAGGCAGAAGAAGTATTATGATGCTAAGCACCGCTTTGTGGAATTCAATGTGGGAGACTATGTTTTCATAAAGATTAGGCCGATGAAGGCTGTACTTCGTTTTGGCAAGGTTGGTAAACTTAGTCCCCGCTACATAGGTCCTTTTGAGATAGTGGAAAGGATTGGAAAGGTGGCGTACAGATTAGCATTACCCATTACATATGCTGTCCACAATGTGTTCCATGTTTCGTCACTGAGGAAGTATTTATCGGATGATCCTTCTAAGATCATATCAGAAGAAGTGGACTTGCAGCCAGATCTTTCATATGTTGAAGAACCAGAGCGGATTTTGGAGTTTAGTGTGAAACAACTTAGAAGCAGGGAGATACCGTTCGTGAAGGTTCTGTGGAAGCATGGATTGAAGAAGAATGTTACTTGGGAGAAGGAGTCAGAAATGAGGAAGTGCTATCCTCATCTCTTTGTGTAAGGTATGATTGTTTGTTTTTCTCTCTTTTCAATTTCGTGGACGAAATTTATTTTTAGAAGGGGAGAATTGTAAAACCCGAAATTCGTCGTTTGAGTGTGTCGCACGCATATCGATGCGCCGCGACGAACTTAAGTGAATTTTCGATGTCGTCGGAATTTGACGAAATAAATTTCATTAGATTCGTCTCGAAATTTCGAGCAAAACGGTATAAAGAACTTATATTAAATTTCGCGCGGATTTGGAGTTAAAATTCGCCGAAGTGCTTTAAGTAACTTTTGGCTAGACTTTCCATTTTTACCCCTAAGCCCTCTTAAGGGAAATGAGTTTGGCAAGGGCACATGCATAAAATGGCATTTGCATTTCTCTAAAATCCCTCATAAGCCCTAAGGGACCGAAACATTTCGGTCCCTTGTTGTTTTGTTCGGCCGACCGAGGGAGAGGGCGACGGGAGAAGGGGAGAAGCGGCGGGAGCTCCTTCCAAGCCGGCGATTCCGGCGAGAATCTTTAGGAAAAATGTGGGGAAAGCCTTGGAGTAAGTGTTTCTTCAATTATATGAAAGATTTCATGAGATTTTGTGTTTAGAAAAATTTTAGGGTTTGGGTTTTTGAGAAATTTCCTTAGGAAACTTTTAGGGTTTGACTTGATCTATGTTTTCCTACCATTCATGTCAATTTTTTTTAGAAAAACATTAAATCCGAAATTAGGGCTTAATAAAACATTTTACTTTAAGAAAGGATTGATGTTAGGAATGATTTACAAGCATAATTGAAATAAGATTTTAAGTTTTCCTTAACAAAATTTTAGAGTTTTAAATTAGGGCTTTGTCAAACGATAGGGTTTTGATCTTGCATGTTCACGAATGTTGTTCCTAATGGTTTAGGAGGCCTCTAATGAAAAAGAAAATGAAATTTTGATAAAAAAAAATCTTTTTCCCTAATTTATTAATTAATTAATCCGAAAATCAACAATTAAATTTTAGAATGAAATTAATGATTTTGGGAGATGTGAATGCATATGTTTAATTTTGGCATTTTCTTTTCCCTTAGGTTGAATAAGGGAAAGTGGTAAGAGTGCGAAGAAGTGTAGCAAAGAAAGGCTTAAGTGTAAGTGACATATTGCCTTCTAAAATTCATAGAATTTCTTTATGTATTGCCTATGTTTATGAACTTCATAAATTAAAGCTCATGTATTGTTATGTTTTTCTTTATGTTGCATATGATACTTCATGTATTGTTCGTGGAATTTCATTTTACTTTCATGCCCACTACAAGCATACACATTACAAGCATACACATACATGTGGCATATCATCTGATTTTATAAATCTCTTATGTTATAATGTAAAGAATCTTATTACTACGAGTAGAGAATACAAGTTTGTGTATGTTGAATTGCGGAGTACCAATTATGGTGCCTTGGCACAATATGGTTCTTGAGAACAATAAGGCTCTTAGAGCAATATGAGGATAAATGGCCAAATATGAAATTGTACCTGATCAGTACATTAAAGGTACTCCGGTACGGGTGTATTATAGTAACTAGTAATAGTTGATATTTGCTATGTAAGAAGGAACATGTAATATGGCATTCTTATAAATGACATAACTTCTACATATGGCATCCTTACATCAAAGCATCAACCTTACATATGACAAAACATTTACCTTACATCGACTTACATTGTTATCTTGCATATTACATTCTTTATTGTATGAATTTTAGTTTGAAATTTGTCATTTGCTGAGCGTAGCTCACTCCCTAGCTTTGGGAAATTTTCAGGAGAACATACCCGTAAGTGATGGTAGAACACCCGAGGTTTACATATAGTCGACGAGCAACGGGTGACAGGTTCTTACTGTTTTGTTTTAGTTATGAATTTTTGGGTGGTTTTATCATGAATGACTAGATTAAATTTATACCACCTTGTACATGATCTTCTTTTGTGATGGTTTTAAATGTGATACTTATTGGAAAAAGTTTAGAGGCGCTTTTATTATACTTTTAATATCTTTAGAATTTCATGAAACTGATGATGAGCACTTAAATTACATGTCCGATCTCGTTCCCGCCTCGTACCTACGAGCTTACCGGGCTGGATCGTGACAGAGTAGTTGAAATGAGTTGCCCTAGAAACCACCCAAGAACAGAAAGAAGAGAAGGCGTGAACTCTTTCACCTAACCCTCGAAATCTAGCTCCTGCTAATGCCCTTAGTTCATTCCACTTCCCATTTATAGAACAAAATCGGATTCCATCATCTGACTAGACTCTATCGAATCAACGGGTATCACACCTTAAAAACCTGGATTGCTAAGGGAAGTGAACGAAGAATTCATGTGTAAAGTATATAGCTGGTGTTCCTTCTGAACCTTGAGAGCATCAACATCTTCATTTGTAGTTGGTGGAACTGTCAAACCCTACTTGGTTTTCGGTTGAGTCATCCGCATGGCCTGTAGAGTGATGGCTTGAATCAAGGACATCATCGGTGAAATGCCTAAGACACTTTTTTTTACTTTAATATTTGCTATGCTCATTCCTTTCTCTTTCTTTGTGATAGAATGCCTCTCATTCATGTGTTGCGTTGGCTTCTTTCTATTTTGCTATTAATACAAAAAAAAAATTCTTGTTATGCGCTCCTTACAGATCCAATCTACTTGTCTTTTTTTTTTCTTGCTTCGGGATCCGACTACGCACTTCTTTCTTACTTTGTGTTACTTGTAGCTCTATCTTTTGACTTGTGAAAAAGGTGAATACCAACTTTCTTTCCCTCTTCAGATGGTACTTGGTTGTTCCCTAAAGCATTTCACGTTCGCCCCTTGGCTTCGTTCAATCAAAAAATTTCTCTAAGCTTCTCGCCTACTCTTACTCTTTCTACTTCTATTTTCGGCTTCACCCCTGCTTGCCTCATAACATATTCTACGCTGTTGAAAGCTACATCCACATGAAAAGTCTGTGAAGCATTGCTAAAAAAATGTCATAACACTATCAAAATGGCTAAACAAAGAACAACTAACAGATTGAACTCCTACCAATAACTCAGATTGCTCGGGGTTAGATAATCTATCAAATGTTGGAGTAGCTAGGCTTGAGGCTTCCATTCTATAAGAGAGTCATGGTGCGTAGCAAAGAAAAAACTATTGGCTAACAATTCACTAAACAAGATAGCTGCAATTGAGCATACATTTCAAATCAAGAGTGAATGAGATCTATCCCACCTCCAACTCCAATAGGAACTCCTAGTCTTAAGCTTGATCTATCTAGCTGAAATTGATATATCATTTCACTAGGCAATCCAATTGCCACTTCACTAGTAGCCAAAAAGGGCGAAGGAAAGTCGGATGAAAGTGATCCTAATCGAAGCTCGGGACCAAGGTTGCATAGAAAAGAAGCGATGGAACTTCCACATAAATTGATTTAGGAGTTTGACCAGATCAATGCGAGAAAGAAGAAAAGCACGACCAAGGAGCGTTGAACTTTGTTATTGTTTCTTTTCAAATAGGACTAGCTCAAAGAATGAACATAGTTTGCTGGGATATCATCCCTGTCGCGCGAGCCTTTTCTAGCACTATTTTGGCTCATTGAAACTCAGACACCACTCTTTTCTTTATTTTGAACTGTCCGTAGTAAGTTTACTTTTTCGTTCTATACAAAAGAATTGGAAGAAACCTACGTGCTTCTAAAAAAAATCCCACTCACGAGAGCTCACCATTGAAGATTTCATGCATTGGGAAGCTATCCTTTACCTGAAAGTGAAGTACTGTGAAGATGGTGAACCTTTCTACCGGCCAATGTGCCTCTTATGAGATCACACTTAATGGGTACTTTCCCCAAAAAAAGGAGAGGAAAGCGTGATGAGCTTACAGGAGGTAGAAAATGTGGTTAGTCTTCAACGACACAGGGTCACCATTTCGACGTTTCATTAAGTCTATTGAAACCACTACTTCTTGCCTTCAACTGAGTTATATATGAGCCAGATCCCAAGCCAGTGTAAGGATTCAGTGAAAGGAGAGTGGGAAAAGGGAGTTGCTTGCGGGGAAAATGAGTCCAATCTCAGTTCTAGCCGGGAGAGAAGAGACAATACTGCCATGCCAGCCTCCCAGCAAGTGAGGTGAGAGACTAGTGAGAGGTAAGGGATTCGATTTTTTCCTATTCCCGTCCAGAGATCAAACTGTTAGAGTATAACCATGAAGAACCAACCAAACCAATGAGGAGTCTTTTTAGCTCTAGCTCCATCAGGTTATTCTTTTCTCCTAAGCAAATGTTTCGCTCCTACTCCTACTTCACAAAGGGAAGGCCATACCCCCGGCCTTATCCTTAGCTTTCTTTGGCTTATACCTAAAAGAAATCCCTTTCTAGGCCTTGGGGAATCTCAAGTTTTGGTTGACTCAATCTCAGGTGATTCCTCGGTTGAGGTGGGGGGTGAGCTACGTGAATTATGTTCAAATCTTGAACTAGACTTAAGCTTCCAACAGTCCATACGGAAAGTTGAAGTATGGCTGCGAGCCATTAGAGGAGATTGAGCGTACATATCACAATCTATCAATAAAGCTTTATTGAGCTAAGTTCCCAGAAAACTCATCAAAAGTTTGCAACAACTAAAACCACTGCGAGAATTCGCAATTGAAGGAAGATCAATGTCCACTCCAAAAAAAAGGATCAAACAAATAGCAACAACATTATTCACACCCAACCCAAACAAAAGATACGAGAATATGCTCCACCACGCCAAAGAACGGGATCGTACTCACTAATGGATCGCCTGGAGTTCTTTCTCGCCAGGTGGAAAAGCGCGTACAGATTTCATCCCCAACCAAAGGCATTATCAGTCTGAGCCATATTAGCGAGCTCCTTTGTGAGCTATGCTGGCTCTATAGAGTAAAGGCACACAACAGTGAGAGAGAGAAGTGGGCTTGGCGACCGACCGCGTCACAAATATTCATTATATACTACAATTCGCTGGAAAAGAACAATTTCAATCCGTACACCCACTCTGGCTAGTCTCACCACCCACCTGGGGATGGGGTGCGAGCGGCTGGAGTAATGCGGAGCCCTGGAGCAAGGCTATAGATAAGATAGAAGAAGGGGCCAGGCTCCCGGAACAGCAGAGGAGCATGCTCTTCTTATTGTTGGGTAGCTACTTCTCAGTACCTGTACACTAGTTTTTTTTACTAGTAGCATGCTCTCCTTTTTCTTGCTTTTTAGCATTTAATTTGATAAGATTTATTTGTGATGCTTAATGAATCTTATTAATTTATTGCAAGAGCTAATACATGAGGAGAGATTTTGGAGAACTTGTAGAGCATTTTGTTCTATTAAAGAGTTTCAGTATTGTGGGGAGTTTCATACATGAAAGTTTTGGAGAGCTTGCAGAGGATTTGGAGAGCAGCATTTCATCAAACAATGTTTGGGAGAATTTCAGAGCTGTGTTGGGAGTTGATTATATATATATGATCAGTGGAAGCAATATTTTCTTTTTTTGTTTTGTCTAAAGAAAAAATCAACAGATGCTTTCTCCACATTAGTTGATTGATCAATTAATTTAATTAATTAGAAATTTTTATTTAAACTAACAAATTAATTTAAAATTCATCGCTTTCAATTTTTTTTTTAATTTTCTGAGAGATTTGAAAAACTTTCAAAATTTTGAAATGTTCTTTAATTTTAAACAGCTCATAAATTTAAATGCTCTCTAATTTGAATGCTTTTGTATTTTAAAAAGCTCTTAAATTTTATATAATTAATTAATAAATAAATATCAATTAATTTTGATTAATTAATTTTAATCAATTAATTTTTTTTTCAATTAATCAATTGAATAATTAAAATCAAAATTTAATTGCTTTATAATTTCTCTATAAAGGTTCTGTAATTTTCGAAAAATTTCGGAAGCCTCCCGACGTTACCTTTCTACAGAGGGAGAAATCCGGATATCATATACCGTAATTTCTTCCTACCTGAACCTAAGGTCGATGGAGTAGGGTCTTCGAATTAAAATCATCCCGGCCGGAAGATACGATGGCATGGGGTCTTTATATTTTAAAATCATCCGCCCATATCTAAAATCAATGGCGCGGATCTTCAAATTCAAACCATCTCGATCAGACTTAAAGTCGACAGCATGAGGCTTCAACACTTGCTTGAAAATCTTATTCTCTCTTCATTTCTTTTTATTATATATATAATATTATATTATTTTTATTTATATTTATATATAACATATATAATTTATTAAAATATAATATATAACATTATATTATCATATATTATACATAATATAAGAGAGAGAAAGAGGGAGAGAAGAGCGATCAGATATTGATCGTATGCGGAAGTCACGTACGGGTCTGGGGTGGAAGTCAGCATTGGGCGTCAGATTTTGGCAGGCTGGAGTCGACTGGCAGGGCTGGCAGGCGTCGGAGTCAGGGGAGGCAAAGCCGAATAGTGATGAGGGATCCAGAGAAGAAACATGTGCAAACTCTACACCTCCTGCGAAACAACGAAGCCGAACAACGACGAGGGAGCAGAAGAAGCGATCGTATAAGCTCTTCGCCTCCTGCAAAGTAACGAAGCCGAACAACAGCAACGAAAAAGAAAAAAAAAACAAAGTGAACCATAAACTCTTCATGCGAAGCAACAAAGTTGAACAGCAATCTTGGGGTCGAAGGAGCGGAAGAAGAGACAGTAAGTCCTTTCCGAAATTCTTCCTTCTTTTATTTGATTGTTTTGCCGAATGGTAATTACGAGAGAAAAACATTATGTCGTTTAGCGATATCCGTCGTAAGGTGGGGCCAGCTTCGAAGGCAAGTGTTTCTGTTCTTTCTTTTTTCAGTCAACACTTGCATCCTGGAATAACAGACCTAGATCTTGATCTTTGCCTGCCTTGAGAGGAAAAAGAAAAACAGATAGACATTCTTGCATTTCTTTCCCTTCATCATCTTGCATGATAGCTGGCGTTAATGCATGCTTCTTTTAAATAGTTATGAGAATTGGATCCACCTGCGGATTTGCTAATTCTTTGACTAACTTTGCCAATGCATCAGCTTTGCCATTTTCACTACGCGTAATTCTAGTGAGAGTTACCTCAAAAATTTGTTGTATGAGTTTCAGTGCATACTCACGATATGAGATTAATTCAGGCTTATTGATTTTGAAAGCACTTGTTATTTGTTTGATTATGAGTTGAGAATCTCCATATATATGGAGTTTCTTAATTTTTCATATTAATCGCCAACTCAAGGCCCGCTATTAAGGCTTCATATTCAGCTTCATTATTAGTATGAGACTCTGTTAAGCTATAGGAATATCGAAGTATTACTTTTTGTGGCGTAATAAATATAAGGCCAATGCCCACTTGGATTGTCGGGATTTTAGGTGACCTTGATGGTTTTATTGATGAAGCTCCATCAAAATAGAGCTCCCATTCTTGCAGATTTTCTCCTTCTTCCACTTCAAGTATTTGCTCATCTAATAATTCATCATTGAGTGGATAAACTGTAGGTAAATGATGGGCTGCTAGAAAATCAGCTAGAGCCTATCTTTCACGGCTTTTTGTGGCATATATGTTATGTCAAATTGCATTAGCAAGACAGTCTATTTAGCTAGACGACCAGTGAGAGTGGGTCTAGTCATTAGAAATTTTAATAGATCCACTTTAGATATTAAAGTGATTTTATGGGATAACATATAATGCTGTAGTTTTTTTGTGGCAAAGATCAATACTAGGCATTGCATTTCGATTGATGAATATTTAGATTTTGCCCCTATTAATCATCGACTGATATAATAAAGGGCAGTTTCTTTGACATCTACACTTGTTTGTGCTAGTAATGCTCTGAGTGATTCTTCAAGAGAAACTATATATAACATTAAGGGTTTCCCTGGGATTGGGGCAGCAATGATTGGAGGATTCAATAGATATCGCTTTATAATATTAAATGCCTCTTGACAAGCATCGTCCCACACGAAATGAGTATCTTGCTTCATCAATCGTGAAAAGGGTTGGCATCGACCTGAAAGATTAGATATAAAGGGCAGTTTCTTTGACATCTTCATTTGTTTGTGCTAGTAATGCCCTGAGTGATTCTTCAAGAGAAACAATATATAGGATTAGAGGTTTCCCTGGGATTGGGGCAGCAATGATTGGAGGATTCAATAGATATTGCTTTATAATATTGAATGTGTCTTGACAAGCATCATCCCACACGAAAGGAGTATCTTTCTTCATCAATCGTGAAAATGGTTGACATCGACCTAAAAGATTAGATATAAATCTTTGGATATATGTCAATCTTCCTTATAATGAACGAAATTGTCTTAGAATTTTCGGAGGTGGCATTTCCACTATTGCTTGAATTTTATCGGGATCAATTTCGATCCCTCCATGGCAAACAAATAATCTGAGAAATTAACGAGATGACACACCAAAAGCACATTTAAGCGGATTCATTTTCAAATTAAATTTGCAAATCCTTTTGAATATAATTTTCAGATCATTTACATGTTCATGTTGATCTTCGTTTTTTACAACTAAATCATCAACATAACATTCTACATGCTTATGGATAAGATCATCGAAGATTCAAGTTGTCACTCTTTGGTAGGTAGCTCAAACATTCTTCAAATTGAATGGCATCACTTTGTAGCAATATATGCCAATGGGAGTTTGGAATGAGGTATGTTTTTCATCCTCTGTATCCATTTTGATTTAATTATAGCCAGATGAACCATCCATGAATGAGACAATGTCATGATTTGATGTGTTATCGACCATAAGTTCTGCATTGGGCAGTGGAAAATCATTTTTTAGGCATGCTTTGTTCAGATCTTGGTAGTCTATACAAACACGAATTAGACCATTCTTTTTCTTTACTAGAATAATATTGACAATCCAGTTAGCATACTTCTCTTCTCGAATAAAATCAACTTTAATAAGCTTCTTGGTTTCAACATGATTTGTTCTTCAATTTCAAGTCGCATTCGTATGGGTGCTTGCTTAACAGAAGGTATTTTTGCATCGATGGAGAGTTTATGCACTGCCATTTCTGATGATAAACTAGGCATTTCAGTGTAGTTTCATTTGAAATAGTCTTTGTATTCGAGAAGTAACATTCTTAACTCCTCTGCTTTGTCTTGCGAGAGGTTAGAACTGAGGAATGTAGGTTTCAGATCTTCTTCAATACCCAAGTTTATTTCTTTGAGCTTATCCACGGTAGCTTGGCCACCTTCTTCGAACTCTTTTGGAGCTTCTTTCAGAGATACTATTAGATCTTCATCTTGATTTTCTGGTTCTGGTGGTCCCTCCTTGTTTGTTATGCTATAGGAGGTTGCATATATAAGACTTGGATGTTGAGGGTACTCAAGATAGTGGCAGGATGCTGCTTGTGTGAGACATACTGTCAAGCATATCCAAGCGCCCATGTTGTAGACAAAACATGGCCAATAAATCGTTGTGCATGCTCGTTGTGCCAAAGTTCTTTGAAATAACAAGCTCATTTATTTGTTTGCACGAAAAAGACATTTCTCCCCATGAGCTTTCTCATGATGGGTGAAGGATATTGAGGAATAATTATTCACATATCTTAATAATCCCCTCATCTTCATTTTCTATTTCATGAGTAATGTGATGCGGTATTACTCTTGATTTATAGAAAATGGATCCGCATTCATTGAGACCTCTTTTGAGGGGAACATAGAAAGTTTTTAATATTTCTATATTTGTATTTGATGAGGTAGTCAATGTTTTGGAATGTACCATCAGCATAGGTACTATTTTGATGATATCTACATATATATGTTCTTCATACATCCTTATCATTGAAATTGATACTTTTTGCAATTTCTTCGATATGGAACTGGGTCTTGGGACGTCCCCTTCCTGAGATTTGTAGTACCCTTCAGCTGATACAGGAATTCTTCTTCGCCTTTAATGGTCGGTTTGCTTAAACATCGTACGTTATTTGTGTGATTAGCATTGTAACCAAAAGAGATGGCGGATAGTTCACTCTTTCTTTTTCCTATGATCAAGGGTTTGAAAGTTGCAGATATATATCCTCTTCAGTATCACTACCGAGATGAGGCACTGAGTAAATTTGTTTTGATTAATTCTTGTCTTTATCTTTCAACTTTTCTTGCCCAGCATAACGGCCTGAATTCTTTGAAGTTCACTTCCTTTTGACTTTTGAGCTATAAAGTACTTGGCATCATCGAAGATTTTGACTTCGTGCACCAAGAATGGTTGTTCATCACCATCAATGTGATATTCGTCATCGCCTCGAATGTATTTTATACATTGATGAAGTGTTAAAGGCACTATATCATACTCATGGAGCCATGGTCTTTTGAGAAGTGTCATGTATGATGTGTTAGAATCAATGATATGAAATGTTGCCTCTGTATTAAGTTCCCTAAAGTTCAGAGGCAAGACCAAAGATCCCAGGGTTCTTTGCCCTTGCTCGTTGAATCCCTAGAGAAACACAGTACTTCTGTTCAAATACTGAACATCCATGGCCAATCCTTTGAGCGTTTTAAAGCTCATTATATTAACAGAGAAACCTGGATCGATTAAAATTCTATTCATTTCAATGTTGTTACTCTCCGCAGTAACATATAATGGCTAATTATGATCTGGAGTTCCCAGAAGCAGATCATTATCATAGAAAGTGATTGCATAAGTGTTCTATGTATGCAAAGTTTCTTTCAAATTTTGTTCGACAAAGAATGTCTAGTACTGTTCAGGATTTTGCAAACTTTAATGAGTGTTTCCCGAAGGTTCTTAGACATAAGAAAGGCATCGTAGACACTCAGCAGTGCAGGTAATTTGCGGAGATGAGATAATATATTGTAATCCACATTTTCACTGACAAACTTGGGTTTAGGAGGCTCTCGTGGAATAACAGCTTCGTTGAGTTCAATATTCTACTCCTTATCCTTTGTTTTCTTTTGAGGTGGAGGAATATGTTTACCACTTCTTAGCTGGATTTGTATCACCTCTAAAGATGAACCAGCTTCAGCTTGAGAATTCTTTAAAATATTCATATCCTGAACCTCCTCGGAATCTGAGCTGCTTCCGAGTTTTGGACATTTTTCTTTAGGGATCTTCTTACCCTTGTTAATTCTTCATCTCAATCAGTGAAAGGTGCTGGTGTACGATGTACTTCCTTAGAAGGCATTTTCACGTCAACTTTATAGATAGTAAGAGGTGCATTGCATCCTCTTGCAGCTCTTCCAGCTCGATGATTTATGACTCGGCATGTCTCAATTGGAATGCTCTCTCCCTTTTCTGACTCCGAGTCAAGAAATAAATCAGCAATGTATTCCTCTAATTTGACAGGACGCCTTGGAAGTTGCTAATAGTCATCGATAGAATCGATGTATTTTTGAATCATAGTTTTCTGCCTTGTTAATTTCTTCTTTTCTTTCTGAGATTTTGATCTAGGCCTACGATTTCCTTTTAAGGCTTTGAAATATTTTAAAGGCTTTTTCTTGCTTGAACTAAGCAAAGAAGGTAGAGGTAATATAAAAAGGACGCGTTACCTAATTTCAAACCTAAGGCTACGGTGACATAGATAGAAGAAGAGAAGATGGCTGCTATAGAATTAAGAGATGCTTTTTGTCATAATCAAGCTAGAACTTCGAATGAAGAAGCTCATTCTAGAAAAATGAAATCTATGATTTTTTTTTTCAATTCTCCTATCCTAAGAATAACCATTATTTGAATGAAATTTCCATCCCTCGAAGGCTGTCATATTCCTTTCTTTTCATGGAAGAGCTTTACTTAAGAGTAAGCAAGGTTAGTGAGACTTAGTGAAATCCTTTAAAAAAGGGTGGGAATGCCAGTTATGAGCTCTCCAATAGAAGAAACTTCTTTGAATCCTTCAAGCAATTCTCCTCCAAATCAAAGCAAGGAAACCACTAATTTGTAAATTAGAGAGGCATGACATCCTCTGGTGGGGGCAAGAAATATAGGGAGCCTATACCCCTCGCCCGCACAAGAGAGATGCGACGACACAAAAACGACAAGAACCGACTTGAGACGAAATTCAAGATGAGAAGAGAGAAGAGAACAAACTCTTACATTTCAAATTAAAGAAATAAAAACTTACAAACTAGACTCCAAATAAAACGAAAAGACACCCTAAAGTTGCTGCACTAGGAGAAGAAGGATAAAGGTGGAGTGGCACTTGCGGAGAGACAAAAGAGGTTAGAAGCCCGAGAAGAAAGGTTGGAAAGAGCCCGCAGGATTTCCGAAGGGGATGAGAAAGAAGGGTGGAAAGAGCCCGCAGGATTTCCAAAGCTAACCCGCAGGTTAAAACTTTTCCAAAAATAACATCATATTCACTTCATATCTTTCAAACATAAACAATCCCCCATATATATAGGTATGAAAGGGAATACAAAGAGACACATCACATTAACTAACACAAGAACCTAAACATCACAACATTAAAACACAATTGATTTGCACGAAAAAACACACCCAAGCCAAGGAACCGAAGAGCCATCCACGGGAGCCAAGGAGGCCGCACGGAACCAAGGGGCAACGGCCTCGGGAAAGAGCCCAGGCACGGGAAAACCAGCGGCCAACCAGAATTCCAAGAGGCAAAGAACAAAAAACAAAAACCATGGTGGAAGCCAAGGAGCCACGCATGGGAAAAAGCAAATCTTGGAATTCCAAAAGCCGGTTTGGAATTTCAAGAGACCTACATAATTAAAAACATAAAAAGCATAAAAAATAAGATAATAAATGAACTAAAATGTTAGCTAATAATGAGCTAACCCTTAATTCAATAAGTGAACTAAAGACCAAGCTCATAAATGAGCTAAAATTTCAGCTCAAATTTGATTGAACTAGTAGACTCAAGGGAAATCAAAATTCATATTATTTTGGATATGAATTGACCCCCCCTTTGTCTACATCATCCTCTTTACAACACCCGAATCTCGTGAAACTTTTTTGATGTTGTATTGATGTAAACCAACTATTGCTAATATATGAGTAAAATGAAAAGAATAACCTTGCACATGCGCTATTTGGTAAAATCCTCTCCACCATCTTTTAGACTATATTTAGGACTAGAGAATGAGACTTATTCAACTGTCATTGTGGATCACGTTTTGTTCCAACCAACAATTAGAAGCTAAACAACACAACCTAATGAGAGAGCACCAGCTAGGCGCATAAAGATAGAGAGCTACCCGACAGAGGAAGTCAATCACTTGAAAGTAAAGAAAGCACTTTCAGCAACTTCTTGCACAAAGGGTGATAAAAAACTTCCTACGCAACTAACTATTATTAATATATAGTTTCATTTACTACGAAGTAACTATTTCATAAAGATAAAAGTAGTTTCAGTAGTTTTATTTACTTAATTTGATGCTAACACAACTACTACTAAAGAGATTGAATAGTGTAAGTAGCAAGGCTATAATTGACTTTTCTTTGTCTGCCGTCCATGCTTAAGACTTTCTTCTATGAACAACGAAATAAGGTTCGAATTCCTAGTGAGAAATCACTTAGTGCTAGACCTGGTCCTAGAGGATTTACATCCCACTCTAGTAGACTAAAAATTAGAGTAACCATAGGTGCTAGGAAGCATAGACTCTTTGTAGCTTGTGATGGAGGAATTTGCTCTTGAATTACTAGTTTTAGAGCATCCATGGGATTGTTAAGAGATTATCGATGGTGAAACTCTTTACAACTTATCAATGGACATAACCCTTTTGATATGAATAGTTTATAGGTCTAGGCGTAGATGGTCTTATTTAGACATCTTGTTTGGGCTACTGGATTTATATTCTGAATTTCCTGGCGTGGCCGCAGAGGCCTCCGTTGATTGTGTACGAACAAAATACGAGTCCAAAGGTAGGGTAAGAAAGGGTTTAGCTAATGGAGAAATTGACTCTTCCGGGAACCAGTAACGCGTAAACCATGTCAAACCAAGACCGATCAATATCCGAACGAAACGGATTCGAACTTCTCCTAGAATAGTTTCCAGTGCGAAAGAAAAAGAAAAAACAGTTCAAAGTATTCTTTTTTTTCGTGTGAAAGCAAAACTACTATAAGTGTGTGGGTCCCAAGTAGTCTGAGCAAGACCCAAAAGATTTTTTTGACTATCGTAATTGTGCTTTTCGATTTGAAAAGCACATTTCATATTAAAGAAAAAACCATCTCAAAAATTAAATATCAATCAATAGAAATTTCAAGAAAAAGAAGAAAATAAATAAAATAGAATAGAATCTAAATATATAAAAACTACAAAAAATAGAAAAAAAAAGAGATTGATAGTTGCCCCATCCTTTCCATTTTTAGACGAGACGATAGTTTGTAAGGGAACAATGATCAATTTTAGCGCGAATTGTTTGTAAGGGAACCTACCTTCTTTAATCCATTCGACACGTGCTATCTATTTTCAGTCGATACGCCCTACAACTTGCACTTGAATTATTTTTGTACCTATTTGTACAGTTAATTCAATAGCTTTTTTCATTGCCTTTCGAAATGAGACTTTTTTTTCATTGTAAAGACATATATATTCTGGAAGCATATTAGGTTGTCCATAAGAATTTTCAATTCTTGTGAATTGATCAGCAGTGAGTGTCCCCCTTCTTGCTCTATCTCTATCGAATGATAAGGGACCATTGCTTCCCGTGTCAGACACAAGAGATTTCGAACATCACTTAGAAGATTTCAGGAAGTCCTAAATCCCCTTATCGAAAAGAAAGAAATTTCATCCAAAGCATTCGCTTCTAAAAAAATTTGAACTAATCGTGCCACAATCGAGCATTTTGTCCAATCGCTACATAGACACAATATAATGTCCACTCATAGAGGTGCCCCTAGAGTTCATTTGCTTTTGGTTTAATATAATATTGATAGTTATAGTTGTTTTTCTAGTTTGTCTGTCCTTGATTAGAAGTTTTCATTAACCACGGCCTATTGGAACCAAGTTATTCAATGCTTTTAACCCTATTTATGTTCAATAGGAGAACTAGATGCATTTTTAGAAGCCCTGAATAAAGAAGAGGCATTCTTTAAGCAAAAGGCCAGAGTCTCTTGGCTAAAGGATGGAGACCGTAATACCAAAGACTTCCACGCTACACTTAAACAGACCAAGAAAAGAAAAGAGTTAGGCTTCAACCGATCCCTAATCTAGTGCATATTTGGCAGTCGATTAAGGGCGTATCAATCAACTATCTAACATGGAAAATGAAGGAAGAAACGGTCTCAACAACGGATCAAGCGGTTTCATCCTCTCTTCCGTTCGTGCTCAACTATTCGAGAGGTGGTCTCGCTGTGAGGAAAAGTTGCTTGCTTCCAAAAACAAGGGGCACAAGGACATAGGGTTGTTTCATCAGAATTCACTCCCCTCGGTTGAGTAAGCTTCCTATGTCCTCTATCTTCCAGTCGATCTTCCACTTGCGCTTCCGGTCGAAAGCAAGCTATTGCTTTTCTCACCACTAAGAACTCCGAATTGGTCCTTGCAATGCCCTATACTTGGCTTGTTCCCTTTTCTTCGAATCAAACTATCACCTTTTTTTTTCTTGACACCACTACAGGACTTTGTAGCATCCATTCCGGAGTGCTTGTATTCTGTTCAACAGCCCAAGGTACCAAGCCACTTTTTATTAACATAATGACATCAAGCCCTTATTGTTGTTGATGCACTACTTTCTTTTTGGTGCCAACGATTAAGAATTTGTTTCCCCTACTTCATACATCAAAAAGTAAATTGTGGGCTTTTGATAAAAATCAACTTTTTACTTATACGACACGATTCCAGATTTCATTTCAATTTCAATCAATGGCATCTTGAATTTCATAAAAATTGGGCGTAATAGAATTTTTACATAAGGGCCAGCCTATCCAATTTTCAGGCATCAAGATAAATTTAAGGCGAAGATACCACAGCTTTTAGTGTTTTATGATTCACCTCTGAATATTGAGTAGGTAGTTCTATCCTTTTTATTATGATCTTCCTAGTCAAAAGGGATCCGAAGCAATAGGTCGAATTAATATATAAAGAAGACTTGTAAACAAAACACTGATTGTTCGAGTAGGAAGATTTTGGTTTTTCTTGTTTCTTTTCTTTGGCCTAAGACTTGTTTTTATAGACCATTATGGTAGTTCTATCGTGAAATTGCTTTGGTTCGATGTTTCATTTCCAGAATCTGAGGGTGTGACTTGTTCTAATTGATCCTATTAATTATACAGAGAATGAACATGTCATCTTTATCAAGACGATTCTACCTCATCACATATTTCTTCTAGTGCATGGAGCACGGACTATATAGAATAGATCAAGAAAAGAAAAGGCAACTTTAGTTGTGCAACAAAGAAAGAGAGAAAAGGTGCAACTTAGAAGGAGCAAGAAAGATCGACCTTTCTTTCGCCAAAATTATCACACAACCCTATATATATTCTAAGAATCGAAAGAAAATTTCCTAATCAATGCCTCGCTTCAAGCAGAGAGTACTCGCTTCATTTCATTACACTCATTTGGTCTTGCCTCAAAACAATCGACCCTTATTTTCTTTTCAGAAGTGATCATATTTGCTTCTAATTTGGAAAAGAATCAATTCACAAGCAAGATAGGTACTTCTCTCCTAGTTCTAGGAGAGGCGATAGTGTAACTAAAAAAGAAGTGAGTCTGCCCGAACGGATTAGCGGTTCACAAAATGTCATATTCAGGAAAGGTGGTGGGTGTGCGGATTCATTGAAGATCAACAATACTTTAGGTTTTCAAATCAATCAGAAAGACAAAAAGTTCTAGTGCTATTTTCCTTCTTTATTTTATTTCTACTAATTTCAAGGCATTTTGCCTAATGTAGCAACCCACGGAGCAATAGACAACCGAGGCAAAAAAGACTATGATATTTAACTTTGGAATTTACCCCACTGAGGAAGGAAAGAAAACTAAAATGCTTGTTTCAAAAGAATGGATGAATCACGCGTCAGCTTTTACAAAGCACCTTTCCCTTTGGCGTGGGGGCGAAATATCAATCGGAAGATAGCCTTTTAGGGCTATTTAGGTGAATATCCCAGATTCTACAAGAGAAAAGAAAAAGAAGGCTTGGCTAGCTCCCTTAAGCTCAATCTAGATTCAGGTCTTCGCCTACGTCCCTCTAAAGAAAACCAGCATTCACATTTCCCGCTAATGCAATCCACTCTTGGTTCGAGAAGAGATTGAGAAAAAAGAATATAGATTCACTTCAAAGTCCATTGCCACCCACATTTCACATAGCACCCCTGCCTGACCACAACTATCCAAAAAGATATCTCCTAATCCGTAGCCTTTGTCTGCTTTATCCATTTACACAGTAGGTTTGAAAAAAAAAGAACTCACCTAGACCATGTTTCGCCATCGAAAGTGCTAGATGGACTACTTATGCTTTCTAATTTTGACTCTTCCTATAACTTTTCCTACCATAGGCGAAGAGTTCCAACTTCACTTCATTCTTGTCATGTACCTTAGGGACACTAAACACGAATCGAATTTCGAGTAATCGCGTACGGGAGAAAGGCCAAGGTTTCCACCAAGTCCGACTAGCCAAAAATTGCAATAAGTCGATCGCGTAGGTGAATTCAAAGTAGTAGGCCTCGGAATACAGGACTATGAGAGCGATAGCCGGCCGAGTAGGATCAAAGGATTAATTGGAATGGGGAAGTGAGCCTTCATTTCATAAGGAAATGGTTGGAGTAAGTTGAAGTCGTAGGCGTGAAGTGAAGTCGATTCAAAGAAAGAGTTACCGGTTAGCAATCAGGTTTTCCGTCCACCTTGTTATACTCTTCTACAATAGAGATGATAGATGCAAAAAGCAAGCAAGGTGCGGGAAAATAGTTTGATATTTCATAAGCATCTCTATTCCTTGGATGGGACGGACAAGCTATAACAATAAATAGAGTGGCAAGGAGAGAAACTAGAGCTAGTCAATTCCTATGAGAAAAGTATGGTAATAATGATCACTACATAAAATCAGATAACGCTATCTCTCAGGTAGGAAAGCATTATAGAGGAAGCGACCACTCGACTACAAAAATGTGACCCATCTAGTGCTCATTCCCTTAACATATGAAAGAAAGATAACCAAATTCCGGCGCAGGAAATCCTTTAATAACATGTATTCCTATTTCTCCTGAGGATAGTATCAGGGTTTAAAGATCTGGGGTCCTCTCTATGAGTGCAAGCACTCATAGTTAATTACTTCTCTTACTTCGTAAGAGAAGAACTCTCGATTAAGGATGAATAAACTTTAGGTATTTTAGTCTCGATTATGAGAAAAATGGAGGTAAACCTGATCAACATCCCATGGTTCCGTCGTCCCGGGTATACTGTAGTTCAAGTCTACCAACACTAACAATCATTGACTGTAGTGTCTAGGAAATATGTCCAGAAAATATTATTTAAAGAAGAAATTCTTTCGTAAGACTTTTGTCTTCATTTTTCAACAAGAGTTGTTCTTGTGACTAAATTTGGGTAGGGACTTATGGCTTTCAATAGAAAGTAGTCCAAGTTAGTGGGACTTATAGCCTCTACCAGAGGTAGCCCGAATATTTCAGTTGGATAGGTCTTAGCGCTTTCTTAGAAGTTGTATAATAATAGGTCTTACATCCTATCCCTTGTTAGCTAAGTGACCCAAGTTGTGGGTCTTACAACAAAGCCCTATAGACTAGGATGCCTAAATAAGGGGTTTAGGGTTGTATTATCACCAAAACCTTTCCCTCAGAGGTCGAATTTACGGCTTCTATTAGAAGTGACCGGTGTTTTAATTGGGGGTTCGGGGTTATGTCAATTTTACCTAAAACTTTCCCCCAAGGTCGGGCTTATTGCTTTCCTTTGAAAGTTGTCGTGTACTCAGTCTTACAACCAAGTTCTTATAAACAAGGCTGCACAAAAAATTAAATTGTTGTTTTGAGTTTGATTATTTGTTTGTATAGACTGTAGTTGCTTGTACAATATTTGAAAATTTGGTTTGTACTTATTTAGGTTGATTTGAGTTTGTGATTTTTCATACTTTGAGGCTTAGACACAACGTCAATGTTTTTGTTGTTCAGTGCTTGTAGTCTTTTTTCTACTACAGTAGTCCACTATACTACCTATTTTTTTCACCACTATTGCTCTACTAGTTTTTTCGTACTTAGCATTTCTTGCATTCCAGTACTCTATTCTACCTGCAGTAGCTAGATTTATTTTTTCAACATTTAACTTCATTTATAATTGTGCTGACTTTTATTTGCTTGTTTGCAGGTGTCCGTAACCAGTAGTTATGGTAATCAGGGCTTGAAGTTGTAGAGGATAGAGCCCAAAGATAGTTGTAGGAACTCGTACAAGAGGGGCTTTGGAGAGCTTGCAGGGGAGTTTGAAGATTTCTGAGTTGTCTGTACATATTTTTGTGAGAGTTGACTTTGTTGTTAAGAGTTGTAGTTTGATTTTGAATTGTTATTAGAGTATATGAGAGCTTTTGTTTTGGAGAGGATGTACAGTTTGTGAGGGTTTGTTAAGATTTGGAGAGCTTGAGAGTTTTGGAGTGTTGGAACACAATCTTGTATATGTCAATAAGTGGAACTTCCCCCTCCTCGTGTTTTAATGCATTTTTATTTTATAATTGCTCAATTGATTGATAAATTAATTAACCACTTAATCAAATTTAAATTTCAAAGCTCCCTAATTTTAAAACTCTCAATTTTTTAAGAAGCCATCGGATTTGAAATGTTCTCGAATTTCAAACTTATTCTTGATTTTTTTTTAAATTAATCATTCCATAAATTTTAAATTTAAATTGTTTTAATTAATGAATTTAAATCCATTAATTAATTGATTAATTAAAATCCAAATAGAATTGCTCTCCAATTATTTCAAAAAAAAAAAACTCAATAATTTTCAAGAAAATTTAGGCAGCCTCCCCGCATCCCCTCCCCACAGAGGGAGAAATCGGAACGCCATTTGTCGAAATTTCATCCTACCAGACCTAAGGTCAACGGTGTAGGGTCTACGAATTAAAACCATCCTACCAGGATTTAAGATTGACTGCGTGGGGTCTTCAAATTTTGTTTTATCCCGCCCAGATCTAAGATCAATAGCGTGGGGGCTTCGAATATAAAACCATCCGTCATGATCTAAGATCACGGTGCTGGTCTTCGAATTTTAAACCATCCCTGTCGGACTTAAGGTACAATGGCCCAGGACCTTCGACACTTGCTTGAAAAATCTTTTTCTAATTTTTTTATTTCTTTCTGCTGTTTTTTAGATATGCAACATTATAGTATTTTTTAATATTATATAATATATTATAATATAATATATAACATTATATTATAATATATAATATATGATGTAATAAAGAGAAAGAGAGAGGGAGCCTAATCGGGAATGGGTCGGAGGCGGAAGTCACGCACAGGCGTCGAGGTTCGGCTGACTGGAGTTAACCGGCGGGGTGAAGTCGAACAGCGACGGGAGGCGAAGTCGAACAGTGACAGGAGCCAAAGAAGCTACCCGTGCAATCCCTACATCACCTGTAAAGTAACGAAGACGAACAGCAATGACAAAAAGAGAAGATGAAAGGCGAACCCTAGACCCTAATCATGTGAAAACAATAAAGTCGAACAGCGACGAGGGATCAAAAGGGCGAAGTCAAACGACAACGGAGTCAAAGGCTTCGATTGAGATGAACGATGGAGTGCGAATCTTATTTTCAACCGTTATTATCCATCATTTTTAAAGAAGCGAGAGGGAGGTATACATTGATTTGAACGAACGGTTGCCTATTTGGAAGCGAATCGTATGAGACGGGACCCACTCGAAGGCAAGTATGTACGTTATATATATATATATATATATATATATATATATATATATATATATATATATATATATATATATATATATATATATATATATATATATATATATATATATATATATATATTAAGTCAACAAATTGCCTCCCAACGAATTTGTTGTGTGACTTTTACACAATAGATTCGTTGCAATATTTTTGAACATATTCAAAATTTTATGTTCAACATTACTTTTTCTTTCTTTCAATTATTTTGATTGATTAAAGTAGCTCGACCCTTAGGTTTCAGAGCCTAAAAGATTTACAAAGTTTAGCCCTTAGGCTTGTTGAACTTTATGGATTTAGCTCGACCCTGAGGTTTATGAGGGTATAAGATTTATAAAGTTCGGCCCTTATTCTTGTTGAACCTTATGGATTTAGCTCAACCCTTAGGTTTATGAACACGGAAGATTCCAAAGTTCGACCTTTAGGCTTATTGAACTTAGTGGATTTAGCTCGACCCTTAAGTTTATGAGCATAGAAAATTTCAAAGTTCGGCCCTTAGACTTGTTGAACTTTGTGAATTTAGCTCGACTCTTAAGTTTATGAGCAAGAAGATTCCAAAGTTCAGCCCTTAAGCTTGTTGAACTTTATGGATTTAGCTTGATCCTTAGGTTTATGAGCATAAAAGATTCCAAAGTTCGGCCCTTAGGCTTGTTGAATTTTGTGGATTTACCTCGACCCTTAAGTTTATGAGCGTAGAAGATTCTAAAGTTCGGCCCTTAGGTTTATGAGCATAAAAGATTTCAAAGGTCCCTTATTTTATTTGGCAAAGGGGATAAAATTACCTCCTGACAAAATTACCTCCTGACTTTTTAGGAGGGGATTGAATTTATCTCCTGCATTGTAGAAGAATAAAAATTACCTCCTATTTTTCAGGAGGGGATTGAATTTGTCTCTCTCATAGCGGAAGAATATAAAAATTGACTCCTATCTTTTTTCAGGAGGGAATTTAGATGACTTTGCCTAGTAGGCAGATTTTCATACATAATATTTTTATGTATGATATTTCGTTAGATATTGACCATTAATTGGTGGCATGCATCTTTAAACCTTTTAGGTCTATGAGTTGATAGGCTCCTTCATATACTATTTCAATGAGGAAGAGTCCTTCCCATATTGGATCAAATTTGCCGCCAAGGCGAAGGTAAGCGAATATATGTCTTCGGCGAACCAGAACAAGTTCACCTTCTTTGAACCTTCAAGGATAATCCATTCTATCATGGGCCCTAGTCATTCTTGCTTTTTAGGATTCTAGACTTTGTTGAGCTTGAAATCGAGCTTCATCAAGAGCCTCAAGTTCTTCAAGTCGTAGAAGATCAGTTTTTTCTTTAATTAATTCATATTTAACAGCAATACGAAGAGATGGCAACTCGAATTCGAGAGATAATATTGCCTCCGTTCCGAAAACCAACGAGTATGAGATGGCCTGTGTTGCAGTTTTATAAGTGGTACGATATGCCCAGAGAGCTTCTGTCAACTTATCGTGCCACTCTCTTTTATTTTTAGAGAGAATTTTCTTTAGCAATTTTACCAAGGTTTTATTAAAATCTTATGCTAAACCATTGGCTATTGGATTGTATATCGAAGAATAGCGTCAATCTATTTTATGTCGTTCAATAAATTTATAGATTTTAGCACTTATAAAGGTTGTACCATTATCAGATATAACTCTACGTGGTACTCCAAATCGATAGACAATATTATCTCGAAAAAATTTCATCACATTGTCTGCTTTAACTTCTCTTAAGGGGATTGTTTCAGTCCATTTTTAAAAGTAGCCAATAGCAACAAGAATGAACCGATGTCCTAAAGAGGATGGTGGTTTTATAAGGCCTACTATACCGGTATCCCAACTTTCAAAAAACCATGACGCTACTTTAGGGTGTAGCAGATTGGGAGGTCTATGCATGATACCTCCAAGTACTTGACATTGATGACCTTTTTAGCATGGTCGATGCAATCTTGAACCATACTTAGCTAATAGTATCTCATACGTTTGATTTTGATTTTCATTTTTGTTCCAGATTGGTGTGCACCACACAATCCTTCATGTACTTCACTTATGACTTTTTGGAATTCACCAGGACCCAAACATCATAGCCATATTTGATCAAATAATCTACAATAAAATGTATCATTCACGAAAGCGTATCTTAATGCTCTTCGTGATATTTGTGAAGCCATATATTTATTTTCGGGCAATATCCCTTTCTTGAAATATCTGATGAATGGATCTCTCCAATCATTTTCATCAAATATAGTCAGGCTCTCTTGCACTTCCTCTCCTTTATCATCTAGTATGATAGCTGGAGTTAATGCATATTTGTTTTGAATAGTTATGAGAATTGGATCCTATTGCGGATTTGCTAGTTCTTTGGCTAGCTTTGTCATCGTATCAGCTTTATCATTTTCACTACGTGTCATTCTAGTGAGAGTTACCTCAGGAATTTGTTGTAGGAGTTTTAGAGCATACTCATGATAAGAGATTAATTCTGGCTTAATGATTTTGAAATCACCTATTATTTGTTTGATTATAAGTTGAGAATCTCCATATATATGAAGTTTCTCAATTTTCATATTAATCGCCAACTCAAGACTCGTTATTAAGGCTTCATATTTAGCATTATTATTAGTGTGAGGCTCTGTTGAGCTATAGGAATATCAAAGTATTCATTTTTGAGATGTAATGAATATAAAGCCAATGCCCACTTGAATTGTCAGAAATTTAGGTGGCCTTGTTGGTTTTATTGATGAAGCCCCATCGAAATAGAGCGCCCATTCTTGCAGATTTTCTTCTTCTTCCACTTTGAGTGTTCGCTCATCTGGTAACTCATCATTGAGTGGAGAATCTGCAGGTAGAGGATGCGCTGCTAGAAAATTAGCTAGAGTCTGCCCTTTCACTTCTTTTTGTGGCATATATGTTATGTCAAATTGTATTAGCAAGACAGCCTATTTAGCTAGACGACCAGTGAGAGTGGGTCTAGTTAGTAAAAATTTTAAGGGATGCACTTTATATATTAAAGTGATTTTATGAGATAACATATAATGCCGGAGTTTTTGAGTTGCAAAGATCAATGCTAAGCATTGTTTTTCGATTGATGAATATTTAGATTCTACCCCTATTAATCATCGACTGATATAATAAAGGAGATTTTCATTGCTATCTTCATTTTTTGTTCTAGCAATGCTCCGAGTGATTCTTCAAGAGCAGTTGTATATAGGATTAAGGTTTTCCCTGGGATTGGGGTAGCAAGGATTGGAGGATGTAGCAAATATTTCTTTATGCTATCAAATGCCTCCTAACAAACACCATCCCATATAAAAGGCATATTTTTCTTCATTAGACGTGCGAATGGTTGATATCTACCTAAAAGGTTAAATATAAACCTTTGAATATACACTAATTTACCCTGGATTGAACAAAGTTGTTTTAAAGTTTTTGGAGGTGGCATTTCTACAATTGCTTTAATTTTAGAGAAGGATCAACTTCAATTTCTCTATGACGTACAATAAATCCAAGGTATTTTCCGGATGTAACATCGAAAGCACACTTTAATGAATTCATTTTCAAATTGTAAATTTGAATTCTTTCGAATACAATCTTAAGATCATTTATATGTTCATGTTGAACTTTACCTTTTACAACCAAGTTATCAACGTAACATTCAACATATTTATGAATTAGATCATCAAAGATTCGAGTTATCGCTCTTTGGTAGGTAACTCCAGCATTTTTCAAGCCGAATGACATCACCTTATAATAATATTTACTGATGGGAGTTCAGAATGAGGTATGTTTTTCATCCTCTGGATCCATTTTAATCTAATTATAACCTGATGATCCATCCATGAATGAGAACATATCATGATTTGATGTTTTATCGACCATAAGTTCTGCATTGGGCAAAGGAGAATCATCCTTTGGGCATGCTTTGTTCAAATCCCGATAGTCTATACAGACACGAATTTAATCATTCTTTTTCTTTACTAGAACGATATTGTCGATCCATTCATCGTACTTCTCTTCTCGAATAAAACAAACTTCAATAAGCTTTTTGGTTTCAGCAATGACTTGTTCTTCAATTTCAAGTCGCATTCACCTGGGTGATTGCTTGGCAAGCGGTATCCTTGTATCGATAGAGAATTTATGCACTGCCACCTCTAGTGATAATCTAGGCATTTCAATGTAGTTCCATACGAAACAATCTTTGTATTCGAGAAGTAATATTTTTAACTCCTCTGCTTTATCTTGCGAGAGGTTAGAGCTGAGGAATGTAGGTTTCAGATCTTCTTCAGTACCCAAGTTTATTTTTTTGGGCTCATCCACGGTAGCTTGGCCACCTTCAAACTCTTGGGGCTTCTTTCAAATCCACGATTAAATCTTCTGCTTGATTTTCAGAATCTATCGGTCTCTCCTCCTTGTCTATAACATTATAGGATGTTGCACATGGATGTTAAGGGTACTCAAGATAATGATAGGATGTTGCTCATGTAAGATATGAATGTCGAGCATATCCAAGACCCCGTGTTATAGATAAACCATTACTAACAGGCTTTTTTGCATGCTCGTTATGCCAGAGCTATCTGAAGTTACGGGTTTGCTTTCATGTTTGCACAAAGAAGATTCTTATTTCTATCAGCTTTATCATAAGAGGTCAAGGATACTAACGAACGATTGTCAATATATCTCCGTATTTTCATTCATCTTCGTACTCTGGGGTTCTTACTTCCCAGGAGCGCAAGCACTCATAGTTAATTACCCCTATTATTATGTAAGAGAGAACTCTCGATTAAGGATGAATAAACTTTAGGTATTTAGTCTTGATTGTGGGAAAAATGGAGGTAAACCCGATAAAGATCCCATGGTTCCGTCGTCCTGGATATACCGTAGCTCCAGTTAACCAACACTAACAATCACTGACCGTAGTGTCCAGGGAATCTGATTAGCAGTCATGGGTTGCCTACTATCAGAGATCCCGAGTATACTGAAGTGGTTAAATGTGAGTTTTATTTTTTAATTTTTATTTAGGGTTTTGATTTTACATCTACTAGAATACCCATAAACTAATTTAGTTTGAGATTTATGACTTCGTTTAGAAGTAACCCAAGAATTTGGATTGAAGCGGGTTTTATGACTTCTTTAGGAAGTAGCCCAAATATTTAGATTTAGATTGGGGCTTATGGCTTTCGTAGAAAGTAGCCTAGGGATTTGATTTGGAATTGGGGCTTATTACTTTATTTATGAGTTGCCCAAGGATGGGTCTTACAACCTAACTCTATAGTGAGGCTGCCCGGAAGTTTTAAATTTGATTATTTGGGGTTTAGGATCATCGCTATTTACTTAACAATTTTCCTAAAACATGAGACTTACGACTTCACTTAGAAGTAGCCCGCTAGTGGGTCTTACAACCTAATCCTATAGGTTAGAAAGTCCGCAAGCTTAAATTTGGTTTTTAGTTAGATTTGTGTTATGGTTTATGAATTTCCTTAGAAAGTTGCCTAGTTATTTGTAGGATTTTATGGTCAATGTACTTCATTTTAAAAAAATTTCTCTAACGCATGAGACTTACGACTTCACTTAGAAGCGGCCCGTTGGTGGGTCTTACAACCTAACCCTACAAGCGATGCCCGAAGGCTAAAATTACTTGGGTAGAAAATCCTAAGATAGAAATTCCACAAGCTTTCAACATAGGAATCATAATTATTGTATTTCAAAATATTATTTAAAGAAGAAATTCTTTCTTGAGGCTTTTGCCTTAATTTTTCAAAAAGATCTGTCAATTAGTGGAACTTCCCCCCTTTTCCCCTTTTTTTCAATGCATTTTTATTTTATAATTGCTCAATTGATTGATAAATTAATTAACCAATTAATCAAATTTAGATTTTAAAGCTCCCTAATTTAAAAACTCTCAATTTTTTAAAAAGACATCCGATTTGAAACGTTCTTGAATTTTAAGCTTATTCTTGATTTTTTTTAAATTAATCAATCCATAAATTTTAAATTCAATTTGTTTTGATTAATGAATTTTAATCCATTAATTAATTGATAAATTAAAATCCAAATTGAACTGCTCTACAATTGTTTTAAAAAAAAGTTCTATAATTTTTTAGAAAATTTCGGCAGCCTCCCAGCATCCCCTCCCCACCGAGGGAGAAATCGCGATGCCAATTGTCAAAATTTCTTCCTACCTGAACCTATGGTCAACAGTGTAAAATCTTCGAATTAAAACCATCCCATTAGGATCTAGGATTGACTGCGTGGGGTCTTCAAATTTTGTTGTCCCACCAAGATCTAAGATCAATAGCGCGTGGGCTTCAAATATAAAACCATCCGATCGGGCATGGGTCCGAGGCGGAAGTCACGCACGGGCGTCGGGGTTCGACCGGCGGGGCGGCGTCCTATGCAGGTCATGGGAGGCGAAGTAGAATAGAGACGGTAGCCGAAGAAGCTACGCTTGCAATCCCTACACCGCCTACGAAGCAACGAAGAAAAGAGAAGATGAAAGGCGAACCCTAAACCTCGGTCCAGCGAAAACAACAAAGCCGAACAGTGACGAGGGATCGAAAGGGCGAAGTCGAACTGCAACGAAGGAGTCGGAGGATTCGGGTGAGATGAGCGATGGAGTGCATCTTTTTTCCAACCATTACTATCCATCATTTTTAAAGAAACGAAAGGGCAGTTTACATTGATTCAAACGAAAGGTTGACTCATTTGGACGCGAATCACATGAGGTGGGACCCACTTGAAGGAAAGTGTGTATGTTATATATATATATATATATATATATATATATATATATATATATATATATATATATATATATATATATATATATATATATATATTCAGTCAACAATATCCTACAATCGAGGCAATTGGTTGAATCCCATGAAATCATTTCATAAAAGTTTATTGATATCTTCTTTTTCTAAAGAAAAAGACTTCGATTCTTGAATGATCGACATCACTTCTGGTTCTATTGTAATAAAAGACTTGTATCAACAATTCTGATTTTCCTTCTGAAGGGAAAGGAAGAAATGGAAGAATTCCGATTGCAGGTTTTGTTTTGGACAATCAAGACCTGAGGTTCACGGACTGAGATAGGCTAATTGAGCATAACTCTATAGTGATGACATGTGATAACAGTAAGAAGAGAAAGTCAGAAAAAAGGTCCTTATTATACTTAAAAAACATAAAGAAAAAATATAAACAAGCAAGCTAGCCTCGAGAATTTTTATACTAAGAAATAGCGAAAATGCTCTTATGAAAACTATCCCTAACCACTTTACCAAAAAATTTATATCACACAAAACACGAAAACGTGGTGAAGGTAATCCCGTCTTCTACCATCAACTCAAAGGAAAATCATTTCGTCACCACGGAGCATAACTGCAACTCAAACTATTGCTAGAAAGACAACTAAACTGGCAATCCACCTATACGGCCGTACATGTACTCTTTCTAAAGCTAAAAGCACCTCCTACTACGCATTGGAAACGAAGCAGACAGTTCAAAGTTTCATACCCCATTTTCTTAGTAAGAGAGGGCTTAATCTTGTAGAATACCTTTCCCTTGCATTGATAATACATGAAACGATTCTAGCGCCTTCAGTACAGAATCGAGATGAAGTAGTTTACTCGTAACCTCTTTATCCAATCGAATAACCGTCCGTTGAGGTTTTCCCCCATACCCGTCCCAACTCTCAAAACCCGTATCTGAGCACGCAGCAGAGATTCGTTCTTTAGCCGGCCGGTGAAGCTACCGGATAGTATCCAAACTACTGTACCTGAACAGCTCATTTCTCTCAGGTTAGGGAGGAACATGCCGAGCAAGTTCTTGCCTCCTCTTCCTCTACCTATCTCGGGTAAGCTACATCCATACATAGTATAATCCTCTGATTTACTGTACTAGGTACGGAATCTTAGTCCCAAGAGTTCTGCAGAAGCGGGCTTAGAAAGGGCGGTCCTATATAAACTTAATTTATAAAGGAAGGTAGTACGACTAACTTTAAAAAGCTATCTTAATCATGACGTTCTTAAAGGTTGTAGAGCCTACACTTAGTTTCAAAAAGGTTGGTATTAGCATTAGCGTTCGTAAAGGTGCCTCTCTCTTCACTTAAAAACATCAAACAAAAGGGAAAACAACAAAGAGCTTGCTTGAAAGCTCTTAGAAGATAAAAGACAATGAGACAAACTATTGTTTTGTACCAAGAAAGACTATCACCACAGCCTTTTTACATGTGTTTCCGTGATCTCGATCCTTTAATAATAAAAATTAGAACTATTTTTTTTTTGTTCTTGTCTTTTGTGGTTTGTTCAGTTTGATTCCTGATTTTGATTGTCTTATCAGAAAGATCTTTCATTCTTTCTTCTATTAGTGAATAATTTAACCAATTCATCGTTCGATTTAGAACGGACGATTTGTGAAGAATCTTATTATTTCTTTTGATTTTTTTTCGTTCGATTCATATACTTTTATTTCCTTAATTCAAAAAAGAAAATTGGATTTAATTTCTCCAGTTTTTTCATTATTAGGACTATATTTCACTTGCAAGCCTGAGTTGGACCTACTTCCTTACTCGATCACAAGTGGAATCAAACTAAGCCAAAGCCAAATCAGAGTGGGAGAGATGGGAGAGTAGGGACGGGGAACCAATGTCACCAACTAAACTAGCTGTCTCGGAGCTATGAATAGATAGAGAGATGCTCTTCTTGCAACGCAAGAGTGTATTCGATAAAAGAGCTAACAATAATGACTTTCTTCCCACCCAAAAAAATCGTAGTAAGTAGGGTTCATGCTCCAGTTCCTTCGCTTCGGGGATAGAGGTGAACAATAGTACACGACATCCCTTGCTTCTCGCTGCAAACGGCTTCTCGGTGGAGTAGCGTTTGTCCCCTTCGATCAAGTGCTTTGCTTGTGCCTGTTATTACCTTCTTTAGGACCTTCGTCCCCAAAGCGAAGGAAGAGGAGCATGAACAAAAGGTTGTTCTCTCCTGGCCCAGCAATTCCGGGTTTCATGCCTAATTGTCCAAGCGGTACTGATAGTATATTGTACCTGAACTAGTGGCTCACGTTTTCTAAGGAATGGGGAAGAGGACCAAAACATGCAACTGAAAGACTCTACTGAGACAAAAAGATAGGTTGTAAGGAACGTAGAGGAGGAAAAATGAGCAGTTTGGTCAGATCTAGTATGGATCATACATGGACGATAGTTGGAGTCGGCGGCTCTCCTAGGGTTCCCACATCTGGGTTGCGCTTGCAGCTCGCCTAAGCTAGACGTGGCTTATGTAATGGTTGGCATTTGTAGACTTCCCCATAGATGATTAGTTCCTTTGGAAACAGTCATGACGCTTTAGTGATGAAGGTAATAGGGGTGACAGTTTGTTTATGGATGGATTCCATCGTAGTCTTTAATTCTTTCCAATTCAATCAATATCAACAACTTGTCGTGACCATGACGGTTAGGCTGGGTTTACTTTCTCAAGAAAAAAAAAAAGATAGTAGGTTGAGGGGCTTTTGCCAAGGATTTGTCCATATTACGGTGAAGACCTAAAGAGCCTCTCCTAATATCAAAGTGTATATGATTCAGCCTGCCTGAAAGAAAGATGCACTTCTGATGCCGCCTAGCATGATCTTCATTCGCAGCTATGATAGATTTGAGATAAAATAGAACCATCCTGCTATATGCCAGTTTACTTGGTGAAACTTGACTAGTGTAGGGAAAGAGCTAACAACTAGAAAGGCAATTCTACCTCCCGAGAGTCAAGATAGAACCCTTCCTTACTCAAAAGAAGAAGCTCCTAGATCCTTCTCAATAGCACATCTGTTATCTATCTTGAAGTCAAAAAGATCTAATGGAATCTCTGACAATAGGGGTCTAATTAAATTTTTATGAATCATTCTTTTTTTGGAAGTCAATTTCATCACATCAACCTGGATGAGTATAGCCCTTACGGTCTTGACCACTTCCCTACTTTGGATGGGACTAACAAAAAAAACTGCGTTCGATAAAGGCATGTGTCAGTGCAGATGAGTGATGTCGGTAGCCTATTAGACTAGTTTTTTCCCAGTGGGTTGAGGCGATCTCTTCCATTTCAATCAGAGCAAGCTGAACAAGTAAAAGATAGTTTCTAAGATCCGCAATTTGGATATCAATATAGTGAGGTCAGAGGCAAGGAGACTAAGGGCAGTGGTTCGCACAAGCCTCCCTCTCCTCGAGAAGGGACAAGGATACATTCAAAGATTCGAACACTAGTCTAACAGGACATGAATCTGTTGTTGATGAGGACATCGTCAGAAATTGCGACACATGTACCATCAGGAGATGCCAGAGATCGACGGCCACGATCATGATCTTTATTTTCATCATTTTATGTAGTAGTTTATTTGATTTATATATTTTTCCGTTTTTGCCCTTATGGTTATTTGGTCGTTATTGTAGCCCGAGGGACATTTTAGTCTTTTGCTTTCTTGTCATTTTGAGGCCTATTTATATGGCCCTTTTCTTATGTAATAGCTTAGTTTTTGATGAAATGAAATTTATTACTTGTTCTCTTTGTGAGTTTCTCCCTCCAAGATCTCTTAGTGAGTTCGCCGGAGAAGATTAGATCTCTTTGTGAGTTCTAGTTTTCGTACTATTTAATCTTGTGGAAATTCAAGGTGAAGACGATTGAGGTTAGTAAATCCATAGTCGTCGAATCCCTAGAATTCCATTTCTCCCTCCCCCTTGCTCTTGCCGCTGTCTCTTCCAAGCAGCCCAAAACCGCCGGCCTGAAATTCAGCCGCCACCGGCCAGCCTCCCACCGGCCAGCAGCCGGCCAGCCTCCCGCCGGCCGGCCTAGCAGTCCTTTCCCGACCATCCCTCCCAACCACTCCCCACAGACGCTCCCACTTCAGCCCACCAGCACACCCGTTTCAGGCGTTGAAATCCCAGGCCAAGGCATTAAATTCTTTCTTATTTTACACCCCTTGCTTGTCACGACCCGGCCCGGTTAGCTCGAATAGATGAGGCGGGAACGAAAATCGGACAGGCAAATAAACCATAACTTCTAAAACTTTTTAAAGACAAAGTATAACTGTAAGAACTTCAACACGTAGGAAACAAGCGCCTCTAATCATCATATAAACAAATCTAGCATTTCATATAGCATATATGTACAAAGGTGGCAAAACAAAAATCTAACCAACATGAATCAGCCACCCAAAACAATCTAAACTATAACAAAACAACAAAAGAGACAAGTGGAACCTGTCACCCGGTGTACGACGGCTGTAAGTGAACCTTGGGTGGTCAGCCATCTCTCGCAGCAATTTCTCCTGAAAAGTTTCCCAAAACTAGGGAATGAGCTACGCTCAAGTAGGAAAACTCTATCCTATGTTTTCATATACCTTTATGTTCTAAAGAAAAGTTCTGAACTGCTTGGATTTCATGCTAGATTTTGTATGCTTTTCATATGTCATATTTTTCTCTATACTTTATGTCACGTATGCCATGTCTTGTGTATGTATAATCAAGTCGTAAATTTGCCTTAACAGGTCATATTCTCCTTTTCATCATGTACATCATATATGCCTCGTATGTCATAAAATTTATGTCTTATACTTATGCTTATGCGTATGCTTATAATTATTTATGCTTATACTAATTTATACAACCGTACAGAGTACCAGAGGTGTACTGATCAGGTACACAAATCATCTTTTTGGCCAGTCATCTCATCTTTTGCCCCAAAGGGCCATATTGTGTTTTCACACCATATTTGGTACTCCAAAACAAAACAAACACATGCAATCACTTATAATAATTATCAAACACTTTCAAATATTCATATGCTTGGTCATGAACGTACATGTACATGAAAGAACATTCTATGCATTAAAGTGCATTAAAGTAGTTGAACTTAAACACTTGCATCATCAATTTAATAATAAAAATAAACATAAGGCATCAATTTAAACATAAAGATACATAAAATAATAAGAAAAGAGATTCCTACCTCAAGGCTTAGTTATCCTTTCCTTTCCAAAGCTTTACTTGTCAACAATGTTCCCTCTTGAAACCTATGGATCCAAAAGTCATAACATAAGTCTCTTGCATATTAAGATCTCTCCTAACACTCTCCCTTAAACCTACTAAGAAAAATTTCCTATGAAATTTCAGTTTTTACCTAAAAATCCCTAAGGTTGGAAACCAAATTTCTTCTAATAGCATTCCATTAGCATGTTAGAACCCTTCTCTTTCCTAATTATAAGATCAATACTCTTAATTTTCGGATTAGCAAAATTAGGAAATTAGGAAAATATTTTTCTTTTCCGAAATCTCATTTTCTTTACTTTAGAGGCCTCCTAAAGACATTGGAAACAATATATGTAAAGGTCTCTACACAAAAACTAACCTTTTGGAGAAACCCTAGATTTGCCCTAAAATCCAAAACTCAAAAGAATTCAACGAAACTTCATTTCCACCGTTAAAACTTCGTTCTAAAGCTATCCTATTCATTTCATTCAAAAATTCTACGTTTTGAGAAAGCCCTAAAATTTTACCTTGAGAAAAACTAGGGAAAAGTGATGGATTTTTGCATGAAACTCTTACCTTAAGTCTTCCCATTGCTTTCCCTAAAGGAACCTCGCCGGAAAAGCCGCCGGCCGCCTCTTGGAAGGAGCTCCCGCCGCTTCTCCCCTTCTCCCGTCGCCCTCTCTCTCGGTCGGCCGAACAAAACAACAAGGGACCGAAATGTTTCGGTCCCTTAGGGCTTATGAGGGATTTTAGAGAAATGCAAATGCTATATTATGCATGTGCCCTTGCCAAACTCATTTCCCTTAAGAGGGCTTAGGGGTGAAAATGGAAAGTCTAGCCAAAAGTTACTTAAAGCACTTCGGCGAATTTTAACTCCAAATCCGCGCGAAATTTAATATAAGTTCTTTATACCGTTTTGCTCGAAATTTTGAGACGAATCTAATGAAATTTATTTCGTCGAATTCCGACAACGTCGAAATTTTACTTAAGTTCGTCGCGGCACATCGATATGCGTGCGACGCACTCAAATGATGAATTTCGAGTTTTACATTGCTAATTGGAACGTTGCCTGTTCTATTCCTTCTCAATTAATGGAATAATTCCAACGTGTCTAGAAGCAAACTAGTTAGGAAATCCTCCTGTAACAGCAAACCGGTGAAGTAAATGACAGATTTGCTAATTCCTTGATTTTCTCTAGAGTTGCCAAGTCACGGATCTGAGTGCTCTCTCAACTCTTCATGGGCCGGCCACCTCCTCCTCTTGTCTCTCTCCAATCCCCACTTAATGACTACTTAAATGCCCCTTTAATTCCCCTCCCCCTCTTTCTCTAATTTCAAATTTCAATTAAAACTGCAGTTTTATTTGGAATCAGGATTAAACTCCTTTGGCCGGCCACCTCACTCCCCTCTCTCTCCATTTAATTGCACCACTAATTGCAATTAAGTCCCTAGTTCAAATTTTGGGTTTGAATCAATTCCTTTTAGATTAAAAATCTGAAATTTAATTCAGATTTTAATCCTAAACCTAATCACCCAACCGCCCTCTTCACCCTAGCCAACCACCTCCCCTCTTCTCTCGGACGCTCCACCAACTCCCGGCAAGAATGCATGGCGGAACCCGAATGGAACTTTGGGTTTGTGCATGACGACCATGGTCAAGTGGACTGTCACGACCCGGCCCGATTAGCTCGCAAATGCGAGGCGGGAACAGAGATCGGACATAAGAAAGATAAAAGAAACTTTACAAGACAATTAATATAACTCCAAAATGAAGCATCAACATAAAGAAAGAGCCACTACAATTTCCAAACATGAACTTTTTCTTTTCTTTCATTCATAAATCATCAAGTTTACAAAATTACAAAATGGGAATCCAAAAGCCATTTTTCTCTTACTCAACATTTCTAACCTTTATAAACAAAACATCAAAATACAAAAGAACCTGCCGCCCGTCGTCTCCCTACGACGGTAAGTGTGCGGTGGTTTGTCAGCCATTCACACCTTTCTAGTTCCTGCTGAAAAGTATTCCCACAATGAGGGTGAGTCTTACACTCAATAGGTGAGAATGGAAATTCAATTAAACTTAAAATCAAGAGAGAAAACTATAACATGCTTTGAGTAATTTAGCAAAAGAAATCATCGATCATAAAACAAGTTGTGCTCCAAGAAAAGCATACATTTACCTTAACTTTCAATTGCATAAACCTTCCATAACCTTTCCCTTTCTTTCTTTTTAAAATCATGCCTCAAGGGATAATCTCATTTGCATGTAACATGTGTATGAAACATTCATAATAGTTTAATATACATATAACTATAACACCCGTCTCAGGAGTATCACTTGTACTGATCAGGTACATATAAATTGGCCATTTCTTTTTCCATTGGTTCATAGGAACCATCCTTTTCCATGGCTCATAAGAGCCTCCTTTTCCATGTGATACTCCCGCGTCAACATGCACACACATTTATTACTTAAATAATCATAAAAATGTTCCATGTAGAATTATCCATAAGCTATGCAAGTGTATGTTTCCTCAAAGATGCTTATGCTTGCTATGCTTATATGTACATTGCATGTAAGGTAGAGAAAGTCATGTAGAGCAAGTGTAGGAGATGAGTATGTAATCCAATCATAAGTTGAGCATTGCATAAGTGAAACATTTGTAATTGCCTCAAGTATCCATAAACTTACAAAAGAAAAGTTGAGACATAAGAGTTCAAATAGGCATAAATGATTTGGCAATTTCTATGTAATTCAATGAAATAAAAGTGGTCTAACATTTAAAAGAAAATCCATTCCACCTACCTCAATTCGTACACCACAAGGCGACCCTTCAAAAGTCCTCACGCCCCTTTTCCTCTTACGAAATTCAACTCTACAAGTGGCAAACATAAAATATAGATATAAGTTTTCTCCCTCATACCCTAAAAAAAAACCCTAGGTTTCAAAAACCCATATTTTCATAAAAGTAACTCACATTAGGATTTTAAAACACCACCTTACCTTTCTCTAAGCTTAACCCGAAGAAAACTCTCATCTTTACAAAACCCTAATTTTACAAAACACAATTTATTCTTATAAAACTTAAATCAAATTCCATAATTGTCTTCTAAGAATCATTAGGAAACATCTTTGTGAATGTTCTTTGAAAGAAAACCATTTTTGAGTGAAACTCTAACTTCCAAAAATTCATATTTTTAGAAATCAACTCACATTAGGGTTTAGAAACTTCCTTTAATCATTCTCTAAACTTTTCTCAAAGAAAAACTAAGTTTTCTCAAAACCCTAGAAATCTTCTCATCCAAAAATCTTGAGAAAGAGAGGGAAAACCCTAATTCTATTGCATACCTTTGGTTTCCCTTAGCCTCCCCTACGATTTTCCCTAAGTTTGGCCGCCGGAAACTGCCGCCGAAGAACCCGTCGCCGCTCCTACCCGTGCCTCACGCTACTTGGTTTCGCTCGGTTTGGTCGTGACAAGCGAATGGGAGAAGAGGGAAGGATTTCGGTTTAGTATAAAGGGAGAAATGGGAAAGGCCAAATGACATAATTACCCTCACTTAAACAATTTCGGCCTTCATAAGGCCTAGGGGTAACCTTGGCATTTCTATCATTCCGAAAATTATAACTCTCAAAATACTCAAAATACGATATATGTTCTATACATCAAAACGATCAGAATTTTACGCTCTATTTTCTAAAATTATTCCCGTTGAAATCCGACAACCTCGAATTTTTTACTTAAATCTCGTCGCGGCGCTTTGAAAAGTGTGCGAAGCCTAAAACGATGTTTTGCGGGTTTTACATGGACATCCTCCAATCACCATTCTTTGACGAGCAAAGGTCAAAGGGACGTTGGATCATTGACGGCCGCCCACCCGCTCCTCCAAATCCAGCTTTTACCCCAGCGACGAGTCCTCTCAGGATCACTTGTCTACTAGTGGCATCGCTAAGTCTACTTACGATTCTCCTTCGCTAGCCACCACTTTCAAAACGAGTGACGGACCTCAAGGTGAATGATCTAAATTTTAAATGTGTGGCTTTAGTAGTAGCTATTTGCATTATCTAGTTTATTTTGGTTATCTTTTGCAAGACTCTTGTAATTCTTAAATGTAATCATTGCCGTTAACTTAATCTATCACGAATTTTCTTGAATCCAACTTGAGTAAGCTAGATTTTATCGTTAACATTGCAAAGTTAAACTCTCATTAATCTCTAACGTGCAATTCATGTTTCACCGCATGTTGTTTCACATCAGTTGTGCTACTTTTACACTAAAGTACTTTTCAAATTAGATTTTCTTTAATTCAAATATCAACCATTCCTAATAGAAGTGTTGTAGTATATACGTGAACAATATCAAGTACAACGTTAAGAAAAATACCGAAGATTATAGCTACGATAAGTAGTGGAAGTAGAGACTTAAATTCTCATTGGCTTAGATATGTAACTGACCTTGTTAAAAGTCGAGTGATCCACCTCCTCCCAAATTCTTAGATGAAATAGAATTGGATCTATTTTGTCTGATGGTGAGCCTACCACTTAGAAATAGGCACTGAGCCGAGAAGACTGGTTTCGATTGCCTACCTATCCCGACACTACTCAACTGGGGCCGTGAACTACGAAAAGCCTGTCAGGCAGACAAAAACGTTCAAAAGCAATTGAACGAAGTCGCTCCAGTCAAAATGCTTTAGATGAAGACGAGGGAGAGGCGGTGGAGCAAAGTTCCAAGATTCAATTGCACTCCTTGTCAGATCTTGTCTAGGATAAGGACATACATTCTCGCTAGTTGTTGCAGTTTCCTTCGCTATCGGTACAGTGCTACGCAAGTAGGCTAGCAGGTCAAATCTTTTCATTGAAGTTGCTAATTTCATTCCGAATCTTTTCGCATTGTAGGAAATCCTTCAACATAATTGAGGGTGAATGATAAGGGAGAGTACATCTTCTTATTCTTTCTCTGGATAGAAACATCTAGAATCTCATAAGTAAGAGAGGGACAAATTAGCTCATCTAAAAGGAGAGGAACAGAGAAACTAGCCCGAAAATAAAAGAAGAGAAAGGGACGAGACTTCTACGAGCTCTTCAAAACAAGCTAGCAGTCTTGCTTGTCTTTGCCCTTGCCTGTCTTAGCTTTCCTCTTTGGACAAAATATTCTTGTAGACAAAGACTTTTTAGATTTATGACGATCAGAATTTCTTCGAATATGTCCTTGAATTTATTCAAGAATTGAGAAAAACTCAGATTGGACAGTAGTATAGTCGTTACATTCATAGGAACGATGTTCCTATTTCTTTTTGTTTCTAACAGGTCAGATGCTCTTTTACCTTGGAAAATAAGAAAGTTACATCATGGGGAGTTAGTTGCACCCACGATCTCTATTCGTGATAATCTTTCTCGGTGATCTTCATGGAAGAAGATCTCGCATCCCTGAGAGAACTCCTATGTTCAAAAATCCCAACGGATCCAAAGAAGAGTTGGACTACAGGCTCATGCTCAAATGGTTAGGTCAATAAAACCCAGATTTCCCCAAAAAAACTCTTGCTCAAACTCGATTCGGGCTTGAAAAGTAGACATATGATCACCTCCTTGATGTGAGAATCACTCCCGTGGCTAGATCCACTTGGTTCAACATTAGCCTCTGGGGTCTTTAAGTGAAAATCCAATGATCAGGGCTAGCATGAAGAACATTCAGTACAATTTCATTGTTCCCTTTCGCCGCTTCCGACATCGTACGTAGTCCTCTTAAGTATATTCTTCTTCTTCAAGGCCCTAAAGTCAACCATCCAAATGATCATCCAAAGGAGCAAGAAAGATCAAATGACTTTTTTATTGAAATGTTATTATAAATTGATTCATTTTATTGCATTTAAATTGATTCCATTGTTTCATATTTTGCATATTAATAGATTCACCACATTACTGTATAAGGTTTATGATAAGGCTTTATGTTATTGATAATTGAGATGATATGAATGTTATCTTGAATTCTTGTATGTGCACGTTGAAATGATGGAGCTCACCCCCTGATTGTACTAGCTGTGGATGATGTACTCGTGCATGTTAAAATGATAAAGGATATGGAAAAGAAAAATGGTAGAGTGCCTTTATGGTACTAGACAGTTGCTGCTGTGACGGTTGTAATATATACGAAATGAGAAAGCTAAGTATAATGTTATGAATATGGATATGAAAATCAAAGATATGATTTTATGATATGTTTAATTGCATGTTTTTAAAAAATAATTTTATGTTATGTTTTAATGAATTTGACATCCAACATATTATGTAGTTTGCCTTGATTACTGTAATTTAAAATTGTGTTTTACTTACTGAGTTTTGACTTAATATTAGTTGTTAATATTTTTCAGGTAAGTTTAAGTAAATCAAAATTGTAGTTTAAAATATTATGTAATTTGCCTTGATTACTGTAGTTTAAAATTGTGTTTTACTTACTAAGTTTTGACTTAATATTAGTTGTTAACATTTTTTAGGTAAATTTAAGTAAATCAAATGAGTAGAAGGGGTGGCAATATTTATCGTAGGAGAGGAGCGCCTGAGGAAAGGTAATGTTATGATTATGCTTGATTATATGTTTATGTGATTTCGAATTTGATGTTTTAGAGGCTCTTTCAAATGATAAGGTGATAGTTGTAGAAATTAGATAATTTAGCCTACCATCCAACCTCCGTTCCCGCCTCACCTACGCGAGCTCACCGGACCGGGTTGTTACAAAGAGGAACCTTTGAAAGGAATAAATTCAAACCTTCCCACCCCCCTTTATCGCTAATGAAAACAAAGACATATTATTGGCTTGCTTAGCTAGCTGCTTTGACTAGTGGGACCTAAGTTCCCCTTCTAAACTGGGCTGAGAAAGTGATTCAAATTATATAAATGGCAGGATGATTTATCGACTCAAATTGGACATAATCAAAGATGTTAAGCCTCACTCCTTATAACAAAGTGGTCACTAAAGAAACTTGAAATTCTTTGAAAGGCAAGGTGCGAAGCATTGAAATTAGAATTCGAACTAAGAGAAAGAAGCTCAATCACCAATATAAATGATCACCCGCTGCACCTTCTCTTATAGGGGGCCAACAAGTTTTCTTTGCCCTGGAGGTTTGTTTGGAACCCAGAAAAAAATCCGAAAGAATATCTAAATCTTGAAAAGCTCTGGATATTCAGTTATTCAATCTACGGGTGCTTTGAAAAGCTTTCTTCCCATGTATACATGATTTGACAGAAGGATTGATATTCGGAAGAATCCACAGAGAGTCAACTGATGCACCTATACTATTGAGAGTTGAGAGAACGAGAAGATGGGTCTAGTTTACTACTACTAAGAAGAAAAGAACCTAACAGATGATCCATCCGGATCTACTACTGGATAAACTTCCCGTAGTCTCTAGAGCACGGCATATATAGAATAGATCAAGAAAAGAAAAGGCAACTTTAGTTGTGCAACAAAGAAAGAGAGAGAAGATGCAACTTTGAAGGAGCAAGAAAGATCGACCTTTCTTTCGCCTGAATTATCACATTTCAGTTTCCCATCTAGGCTCTCCTACAAGAGATTAATGAAAAAAAAGAGAAAATGAGCTTTTGGTGTGTCCCTTTTGCTGGTTTAAAAATTATTGAACTGAACCTGCCGCACTAAATCAGTTCAAGCCTAAGTATCCCTAAACCCAATGGGGGTTTTCTATTTGGACTTGCTCCCCCGCCGCGATCGAATGAGAATGGATAAGAGGCTTGTGGGATTTACGTGTAGGGTAGGGATGACTATATTGTTGGAAGCAGCTAATGTGAAGCACATGGATACAAGCCTTCGGCCTTGAAATGAAAGACAATTACGAATAAGTTTTGTCTATGAATAAGGAACCTATAAGTGTTGACGAATATTTTTGTATCGACTCAAACTCAATCGAGCCCGACCAAGCTCGATTATGCTCAATTGACCCAATTGATCGTCGTCGAGACAAAATCGGCTCTAATTAAACTCAAATTTAATTAAATTAAACCCAATTTAATTTAATTAAAATCAAATCAAATCAATTCAAACCCCGTCGAGCATTGTCGAGTCCAATTCGACGCAATTCGACGCCGATTCAAGCTTAATTTCGCAAAATTAGCTTGATCGGACCCAATCGAACCCAAACCGACTCAAATCGGTTTGGGTCGAGTCCATTTCGGACTCAATTTCAACCCTAATTGTTCAATTTGGGCTGAATTTGATTCTCAAACCAGAAATTGAGATCAAGGGCTCAGATTTCTTGTAGAATTCTGCGCTAAATCCCACGGTTCATGCGTGTGAGAAGCGGGGATTGGTCCTTTTGGGCGGTGTTTGGCGCTGCTCGTTTTCTCCAAGAGAGCAAAAAGAAGAGGGAGAGCCATTCGGCTCTCCCGTGCCCTAGCATACGCCTCAACCAGGCGTGAGAGGGAGCCTGGCGTGCGTCCCGACCAGAGAAAGAGGGAGAGACGGGGGGCTCTCCCGTGCGTGTTCTTCTCGTCCCAAACAGAGAGCGGGAGATTCGGCTCTCCCGTGCGACTCACCCGTCCCGGGCGAGTGCAGAAGAGAGAAAGGGGGGATTCCGCCCCTTTGCTTGCTGTCTCCTGGAGGAAGAGAGGAAGGAGTGGCCCTAGCATACGTCAAGCCTTCAAGTTCAGCAATTTCCTCTCCTTATCTCAAAATCTGGAACAAGAACTGCTGTAGTTCTTTTATGCTGCCTCTAGGAAGAAGGTAGGAAGCCTCTACTTCCTTCGGAACCATCTCCGGCGACCTCAAAACAGTTCGAACTGCTGTTTGGAATGTTCGGACAGCAAGCGATAGCCTCCGGGAACACTCAAACTGCTGTTTGGAGCAGTTTGGACAACAAATCCACCATCCGGAAGCCTTGGACAGAAAACCATGCAGCCTCCAATGGCTTCCAAACAGTGAAAACTGCTGTTTGGAGCGTTTGGACAGCAAACGACGACCTCCAGAAGCTCTCAAACAGTGAAATTCTCTGTTTGGAACGTTGGGACAGCAGTTTTCCTCCTTGGGAAAACCTGGGACAGCAACTGGGAGCTCTCAAAGGACCTTGGACAGCAACCTGGGAGCTTGGACAATGATCCGGAGCTTGGATTGGAGCGCTAGGACAAACTGGGGAGGTAAAACACTGAAACTTAGTGAAACCTAGGGTCCCCCAAGGCCAATTGATGTGTGGATGACGTCCCCAAGCCATAGATCCCTTAGAAGCTTCGTTTTATGCTTCCCTAAAACCCTTCGTTGGCTGTCCTCTCTGCAAAACAGTAAAAATTTAGTTTTTTTCACTTGTTTGCTCTCTTGTGAGAGCCAAAGAGGCATGCCAATACGCGTAGGAGTGTTGGATTGGTATCCAACAGCCCCCCAAATGCATGTAATAACATTCATGTTGTGCCCAATCCGTCGCCTACAATCATGCCCTAGGGTAGACGCTATCATTTGACCTCAAAGTCAATGATGATGCATAGGTTTGGATTGTAACTAGCTGCATGTATGTCTCGCTTAGATGCATTGTCATGACAAAATTGACACCCAAATTAAGGAGAGTTTGTATGCTTTGGAATTGATAATCTCTAGAGTTTTGTTTGATACATGAATTAAATCTAATTGGTTTGGGCTTTCTAGTCATTGTGAGACATAGACTTTCAAGGGTTTATGTAGTAAACCTCACTACATTAATGATCAATTAGATTTATGTTTTACATCACATGAAACTTAGAGTGTGGAATGACAATCTTGAATTGATTGTTTGTTGAAGCGATCTAAGTATGTGAAAACGTTCATAAACTTGAAATCCATCCAAATGGTATGCACCCTTCTTTCAAGTACAAGTCATGACAAAAGTGACTAACGAGTTGCAAGAAGTGTGCACATGTGGAAGTTTGTGAATTCTAGAAAGCTTTTTGTGAATGTTTGAATGTGGATTTAATCAACCATTGAAAATCAAATTATTGTGAGGTCTCCCATAGACTTTTCAAAGTCTATGTTGTAGATCCCACAAAATGTATTGTTGATTAAGTTCATATACAACATTGTGCAAAACAAATACTTGATTGCTTTCAATTATCAAGTTCCCTAATTTGAAGAATCATCGCCACATGCGTGCATTCTAAGTTCTTCTTAGATCATATCCCAAATTGATCTTAAATCTCCTAGAAGTCATAGGGATCGATATCTCCTATCCAAATTTCTAAATCATGCCCAAAAGTGGTTTAGAAACCTCTCCTAAGACCATAGGAAATCAATTCTTCCATCTCCTAATTGAGTCCAAAACTCAAAGGACGTAGGGAAATTCCTTTCATGCATGCATCTCCTCTTTCCATGAGTTCAAAACATTTATGGAGAGGTGGGAAATTCCCTTTTCTGCATAATGCTTGGAGCATTCTCAAAGCTCCAAGTTTTAGATTGCATGAATCATTTGCAACTTAGAACCAAATCCTAAGTCCTTTCATCCCTTTTGCTGGAACATAAACCAACAAGGATCCCCTTCATGTGTGATATGTTGGAGCACCCTCAAAGCTCTAAATCATTCTATCACATGAATCTTTAGAGTCTTAGGACCAAATCCTAAGCCCAAACCTTTATTTGTTGAGACAAAATCAACAATCCCCCTCATTCTCCTAACCCATGTTAGGTGAGTGAATCCCTCTTCTTTGGACACCAAACGTTCAAAGAAACTCCTCCAATTTGCAATTCATAGATTGCACCTTGGACCACCCCTTTTCTTACAAGCCTAAATTGTAGAAAACCTTTAAATCCCCATTTGCCTAGCTCCAAATTAGGCAAATGAATTCGCCTCTTTGAACATCAAATGTTCAAAGAATATTCATGGATTTGCAACCTCTAAGTTGCATGTTCCTTCCCTCATTCCTACAACCCAAAAGTTGTAGGAAATCCCTCATTCTCCTAAGCCCAAGCTAGGAGAGTGCATTTCCCTCTTTGGACAACAAATGTTCAAAGAACTTTCATTGATTTGCAATCTCTAAAATTTGCATTTTTCCATTCTTTCCTACAAGTCAAAATTGTAGAGAAGTTCCTTTCTACAACTCAAAAGTTTGTATGAAAATCTCATCCATTCAACCCATGTTGAGTGAATTAGACACATAAAAGTCACCTATTTGTTGAATCAAAATCAACAAATAGTTCAATCCAAAAATCATTATTTGTTGAACCAAAGTCAACAAATAATTCCATACCAAGCAAAGGAAAACTCCTATCTTTCTTCCATTCTCCTAACCAAATTTGGTGAATGAGATCCTCTCTTTGGACACCTAAAAGTTCAAAGAATCCTTGATGTGTAGGCCTAAATCTACACATCATCTTTTTATGTTTGCTTAATCCCAACTTAGCAAACTAAGTGCCCGTCATTGAACATAAAAGTTCAATGACAACCCCTCTTGATTTGTAACCCCAAAGTTACAAATCTTTCTCACTTATTGAACCAAACTCAATAAGTGATTCAACTTTATTTGCCTAATCCAAATTAGGCAAATGAAACCCAACTCCTTTAATACAACAATTCAATGAGACATCTTTTTGATTTGTAGCCTCAAAGCTACTAATCTCCATTCACTTTTGTAGGTTCCAAGAGCCTTAGAAGATGTAATACCTTAGCCTAAAAGCTCTAAGTTACCAACTCTCCTCCAACTCCAAAGTTGTAGGAGATTCCCCCTCTCTTTAGCTCCAAAAGCTAGAGAGTTCCCTTACATTTAGCCCAAAAGCTAAATGTTGGATTCATTCTTTCTCCTCTTAGCTCCAAAAGCTAATGAGAATCCTCCCATATGTAGTCCAAAAGCTACATGTTGGACACCTAGTAATTTCCTTTCAACCTAAAAATGAGTGATCTTTCCTATGACATTTAAAATGCTAAACTTGTAGATGTCCCTTAGGAATTATCCAATATGTTGAAGTTTATCCTACTCTATTGGATGGATTTCACCAAGTCCTAAGTGAAACCCCTTAGGCATGTCTATCTTACCCTACTAGATAGATATTTCTCTTATCCAAACATTAAGAGAACTCCAAAAACACCTAAAAATTACTTAGGTTCCCTTTTGATACAATGATCAATCATCTCCCCCAAAAGGTGGGATGCCTACATTATTGTATCTTAGGATTCATAAGTAACAGGGTTGCCCAAAAGCAAGCATGTGATTACTTTATGGGTTCTTCATAACCCTCCTAAATATGAAACATTTAAAAATCAAATAAAATCTTTAAGTCACAAACAACTTAAAGTAAAACCACCCTTGAATAAAGATTAAACATTTTCCTTCCAAAGTAAAATAAAAGACCCTTAGTGTGACAAGCTACACAAGCCTCACACACTTAGGTGCACAGCCCCTTAGGCATGCTAGGATTAGGGTTTTTCTTTTCTGCGCATGTGTTTGATGATTTGGTGTGATTGCCCTTGGATTGTCTGTGTGTGGGCACTTGCCCTTAAGTGGATAGTGTAGAAATATACATGTTCTTCTTGCAGGTGGCCATATCTAAAATGGGGGGGGCGCTCATAAATAATAAAATGCTTGCATGACAGGTACTGCTTAAAACCCCCCCAAAGATGTGGCCAATAGGGTAGAAGTAGATTGTTTGGCACTCTAAGTGCGAAACAAAATTCTGGATGTAATGCTTTATCATATAAACTGCTTCTAATCCACTGCAGGTTTGAGTCTTTTTCTTTTCAAATATGTATTTGATAGAATTAGGATGTGTCAAACTTGTGGAGGTTTGGAGCAAAAGAATGAGGTGGACTAGAAGGATGTACCTGCAAAGGTGAAGCCTAATGTCCATTCAAAAGTCAAGAGCCTGAAGAACCCCACAAGTAGAGTCTGTAAATTTGACTGGGTTGTATAATGGCAGGCAACTCAGCTGCCAATTCTGGTTGTAATAATGTGGACTCTCTTTACATTTCCTTGCATTTAATATAAATAAAAGCATGTTTGATTGTTTACCTAATTGCGCAATAGAAAGGCATCCTTTTCTTAGGTTTCTTTCGTTGCTTTTGTTTGGGAGTGGCTTGGACTTTTTGTTACGTTAGGCTCTTAGGATAAAAACTAAGTTTTCTACCCCTTTAAAATGTAAGCAACCTAAAATGAAATTAGGCTTCATGGTTTTCTAACAAAAGAAAATTTGCATGGCTCTCTTTTAAAGGATCAAGTTTTCCAAAAGCTTAAAATAATCATGCATAGCCCAAGAATATTGCATATAGAAAGCCCTCACTTAAGGACTAGATAACAAAAAAATCTCTCTTTTTGTGAGTCAGCATATGCATACCCACATAATAAGGCATCTTGGCCTCAAAGCCAAGTTATAAGACCTACATTCTAAATAAAAACAACCCTACCACTCTACATTTGCATTGAGACCGGACAGCATGGTTTTAAAAGCGATTGGGGGGAGTTCAGCTGGTAGTTCCTTCCAGGCGGGACAATAAAAAGTTCCTCAGAATCAAGTGCTCCTACTTCACCTTCTCTTGGACTTCGCTCCAAAAATCTGATTCTAAGTTGATCAAACCTCTTCCTTGAAATTCCTAAAGGCCAAACCTTTAAGCAAGACTTTCATGGATTTTAAAACAACGAAAATCAATTTTAACCAACATTCAAATGACTCCCAAAAGAAAACAAGAAAGAAAACCACTAGTTTAATCAAAAGTTTTCCCAAATCAAAATTGGGATGTAATTAACCATAGGGGCTTGCCCCTATGGGACGTCTGTACCCCAGAAATAAATAAACCCCACTCAACCAAACATTGAGTGGGGGGATCTCTGTTAAATAATTGTAAATTTTATTATTGAGCCCATAAGAAAATGGTATTTTTACCCTCCGGGGTAATATATCGTATTCTTATGCCGTGCCCGATTATAAAATATGCAATCCGTTCGAGGATACAAAAATTCTCCAACAATAAGTAATGCAACTATGAATCTCAATATTTCTCTCAAGCCTTTCTTCGTTTATGGTTCGATTTTTCGGTGTTCTAAGCATAGAGGAACCACACCAATCCATCTAGAACTTGGTGATCAATCTCTACTGCATTGACGATACTATAGGGAGGGTTCTGCAAAAAAAATAGCTCGACGCAAAAATGAAAAAAATCGTAACACATTTGATTTTACTTTTGAGTAGCAACATGGATTCCTATCTCCGACTGACGAAAGCACTTGACCCCAGCTTCAATGCTTAGCGCCTACATGCACTAGCCTAAATGTATGGGCGCCTTAGCCTTCCTTTGAAGCTGCTTGCTGCTCACACTTAACTTACCTGTGGTGTGGAAGTGAGTAAACGGTTAAATCAAGTTGGACAGCACCAACTACCCGAAGATGGAGGCATTATTATCTCACTTCTCTCGGTTTAGTCTTCCGGCCATAGAAGTGTAGAACAGACTCATTTGATATAGGGATAGAGGTATGAGCTTCACAAGAAAGAGTGGATGCGAGTTGTTCAAATCATGTATTAAGTCAACTTATTCTTTCTACCTATTCTTTTTATCAGTAAAGAGGTGCCTTGGGCTCTTTTCCAAGGGGAAGAGGTTATTGAGAAGCAGGAAGAAAAGAAAATATCTCTTTCAAAGCTACAAGCAAGCTGCATATCTTTTCTTTCTTCTTTTTTCAAAGAGGAGCTAATGGGCCCCTGCTGAGATTCATTCCTCGGATCATCTAGGCTGGTGTGATTGAGTCAGGCTTGTTTGGAATTGGAATGGAAGCAGAGGGCCTCCAACCAAAAGGCAAGCAAGCTACTGCCTTCCGAGAATTGTTTTTTAAGATATTCATAAACAAATATAACATGAATCATAGATCGTTTGTTCGTGAACGAGCTCATTTGGTATCTCGAAAATACAAATGTATATATTCATGATCTTGCTCATTTGATAGCTCAAGAATACTTATTAGAATTGTTCAAGAACGTGTTGTTTGATTGGGTTAAAAATTTGCTAAATATATTCATGATCAAATCTTTTCATTGAAGTTGTTAATTTCATTCCGAATTTTTTCTCATTGTAGGAAATCCTTCAATATAATGGAAGGTGAATGATAAGGGATAGTTTATCTTCTTATTCTTTCTCTGGAATAGATATATCTAGAATCTCATAGGTGAGAGAGGGACGAAGTAGCTCGACTAAAATGAGTGGAACAGAAAGACTTGCCCGAGAATAAAAGAAGAGAGGGACGAGACTTCTATGAGCTCTCCAAAACATGTAGAAGTCTTGCATGTCTTTGTCTCTGCCCTGCCTTAGCTTTCCTCTTTGGACAAAATATTCAGGTCCAACGTAAAAAGGCACCATCCCTCTCTATTCGTCATATCCTATCCAAGACTCCTACTCGATTAAGCTAGGTCAGAGGGGTATAGAACCTCCTCCCCAATAACCATCATGGAAAACCCTTGGAGGGACTAGCTACATGGCAAGTCCGCTCCTATTTCCTCTATCCAGTCCGGAATGAAATGACAAAGATTAATAAAAAATGGCTTGGTGGTATGTTAAAAAATTGGTCTACTAAAGAAACAAGACTTCAGAAGTTCAGGGGGATCATAGAGTAGAAGAGAAGCTTGTATGGATGACTATTGGAAATAAAAGACAATTGTATAATACCTGAAATATTTTATCCATAAGAAAATTCATACATATGTACAGAACAAATGGGATAATTGGTGAAAAGGTCATTATCAATACGATTTCTCTAAAAAAAGTCTCCATTAGAACCTAAAGAATGGCTTAATAGAATCAATAATCATCATATGCTTCAAAACAAGGAATCAAACCAATTGGATTTATATAAAAAATATCAATTACTTTATTCCATAAAAAATGACTATGCAGCAAATTCAGTCATCAATCACTATCTTTGTGTGTTTATGGTGTATGTTTCGAGCTGATGTCAATCGTTCTCAAGAAAAGAAGCTCGGGAATTCAAATAATGAGATGGCGGTGGAAACCAAGCCCTCAAGAGAGTTCGGCTATTCTTTTGGGATCCTTGGATCAATGGCCAAGCCCTCGTTGATATTGTTTACATAGATAGGTTATCTTATGAGATATGGCTTGTGATAAAGGTACGTAGCAATCTAACAATTCCTGGATGGGAGGAGTTGGAATTTACTTAATCCTATCACACCTTCTGAATTTGGAATCAAATAATGTTAGTGTTGTATTTATGGATAATGGTTTGATGATAAAAGAAAAGAGGGAATTTGGGATAATAAAAATTTTGGCTCGACCCGGGAAAGTGCGGGCAAAAACATAAAGGGGTCAATGTAACTGTTGTGACCGCCCATTGAGAAGCGAGTTCGCGTCTACTAGAAAAGAAAAGAGAGTACCCACCGAAGATGACCACGCCTCTGCTAGGCAGCATGTGAAATGGGCGAGAGAGTTCTTGATGTAGGCAAGACGTACCTTCTCCCCCCATGCATCCAATAATGATGCTTCAGTTCCCCTCCTTTTGGTGGATGTTGGAATTCTGCTGATTGCTTCGGTTTCTGTTTGAGGGGATGGCTGTTGGGTTTTATGGCTATTCGAATCCTGGGTTGGCTGTTGGTATTTTGGCTGTTTGATTCCTGGGCTAGTTGTGCCTCTCTCTTGGGTATTTCCCATCTTTTGGCTGCTCCCATTGAAGGCTTGGGCGACACCTTTTTGAGGGGATGTTTGGATTCCTTTTCCCTATTTATAGGGGGTTATTTGCTGCTGCTTTAAGGAGAGTTTTAGAAATGAGATATGTATGATTTTTGGAAATTGAAACCTGCGGGTTTGTTTATTTTAGTTAATTAATCATATTAACATTTGTTATTGATATAATCATATGTTGTTATTATAGTTTATTAATATTAACTATATTTTATTATAAGCTATTAGTTATATTAATTGTATTTTGTTATTATTATTATTATTTTTAAATTATTATTATAGTTCATATATATATGCTTATGTGCCTCGATACACATGCCCTCGACCTCGTCGGTCGCCAAGGTATAACCCTTCTAAACACTAAAACTCCGAGAGCCCGCCCTCGACACTTGTAGTGCGGCGAGTAACCACCCATGCGTGCTTTCCTTAGCACGGTGGGAGGGAGCTCGTCGCTATACTTGTGGCGAGGCAGGTAACACCCTTAAGTCCTTTTTCGGAGTTTGTAGCGCGCCAAGGGATCACCCATGCACGCTTTTCTTAGCATGGTGGGAGGGAACTTGGTTCAGTGCTTACAATGAAGTAGGTGATCCCTATGGACGCTTTTCTTAACACGGCGGGGCAACTAAAAAAACTAATTTTTCAAAAAAAAAAAGCTTTTAATAACCCATGCACGCCTTTTTTGGCGTGGTGGATGACAAACAAAAAAAAATCACCGCTGCGGTGTCTCACAAACACCAACCTTGCACGTCTTTCTTAGCGTGGCGGGTAGGCAGTCTCTTAGTTTTTCCCCTAAACAGGGGAGACACCGGGAGGCTGCCAAAATTTTGTCCGAAAAAGGACAAGGACTAGAGCAAAAAAATGAACAAGAACTTTGACTTAAGATTGTAGTTTGGGACAACTACAAGAAACTTGAACTCAAGCTTTCTTTGAACTCAAATTGAACAACAAGAAACTTGAACTTGAAAGTGATACAAGGGACTTGGTGAATTACAAAGGACTACACTCAAACTTGATTTGACATTAAATGAACTAAAACTAAGCTTGAACTTGAATGTGGACCGAAGCTGACAAGAACAAGAGATGCACTTGTACTCAAACTTTAACTCTAATTTGAGCAAATATAAACAACATTCACTCAAATTGAACATCAATAAAACTTGCAAACATCGAAGTTAAACTTCAATGAATCATAAAGGGGCTAACATGAATGGATTACATAAAATGAGCTCAAGATATCTGGTGGTTGCTTCGGTTTCTGTTTGAGGGGATGTCTGTTGGGTTTTCTGACTGTTCGGATCCTGGGCTGGCTATTGGTATTTTGGCTGTTTGGTTCCTGGGCTGGTTCTACCTCTCTCCTGGGTATTTCCCATGTTCTGGTTGCTCCCATTGGAGGCTTGCACGGCACCTTTTTGGGGGGCTGTTTGGATTCCTTTTCCCTATTTATTGGGGGTTATTTGCTGCTGCTTTAAGGATAGTTTTAGAAATGAGATATGTATGATTTTTGGAAATTGAAACCTGCGGGTTTGTAATAGCTTGCAAGCCATTATCTTCTTCCTCCTACTTCTAATTTGTCTCAGTCTTCTAACCTCTTCTTCTATATCCATGGTTCCCGCCTCAGTTGTATCCTTTTTCTCAAGATTCACTGCATTTAAGTGCCAAGATATTTGAAGCTAAGAAGTTTCAACTCATGTCCGAATTTGAACGAGAAAAGGAGATTATCAAAAGAAAATATGTCATGAAAATTCATAAATCGGAAATGTCGGATCTTCAAAATTTTGAGTCGAATTCATCAGGAGATGAGATTCTTCCGCCAGGGGAGAATTGATGTAGGCAAGTTGTACATTTTCTTTCCTACCTATTTCTTCTTCCGGTCTTCTATCTATTTCTTCTCTCCATGAGTAACTTTCCATTGTATCTTTCTTCTCTACATAAAGCGTGAGTGTTGTTGGGGCCGGTTTGTTGGTATTTGTCGGACGAATGCCGACAGGTGTTGGATCAAGATTGTTGTTGTTAACCCATGGTTTGAATATTCTTTAGAGCACCTAATTTTTCCTAATTTTATCGATGCATGCGAGGTGACCTTTAAGGTTGTTCTGAGGGTAGTGTTCTTTATAATTTTCTCTTTTCTTTCTAAGTCCTCTTTTATGTTTCTTGCATCTATTTGTTTTCTTTTTCAGTGGTTTATTTACTTTTTTTTGTTGAGTTTTGTTCAGTTTGTCCCTAGTGTTCTCCTTCTTAGCTTGCCATCAATTGATGTAGGCAAGTCATACCTTCTCCCCCCCATGCAGCCAAAAATGATGCTTCGGTTCCCCTCCCTTTGGTGGCTATTGGAATTTTGCTGGTTGCTTTGGTTTTTGTTTGTCGGGGTGCTATTTAAATCCTGGGCTGGCTGTTGATTTTCTGGCTGTTTGGTTCCTGGGCTGACCATGCCTCTCTCTTGGGTATTTCCCATGTTCTGGATGCTCCCATTGGAGGCTTGGGCGGCACCTTTTTGGGGGGTTATTTGGATTCCTTTCCCTAGCTAGGGGCTGTTTGATGATGTTTTAAGGAGAGTTTTAGAAATGAAATATGTATGAATTTTGGAGATCGAAACCTACGAGTTTGTAATAGCTTGTGAGCTATTACCTTCTTCCTCCAACTTCTAATTCTTCTATCTTCTAACCTCTTCTTCTCTATCCAAGATTTCCGCCTCACTTGTATCTTTTTTCTCTAAATTAATATAAGTTATATGTTTGTAACTTTGTTATGTTTATGTTTTAAGGAAGACTTTTTGTTTGCAATCTTAATTGTGTTTTTTTTATTGCATCAGTTCTGTCCTGAATGGGAGAGTTGTTAGGTCAAGAAGAAGAAAAAGAAAGTCCCACAACACAAAGGAACCTTGGACAATGGGCACAAGTCTTTCTTTATTCAAGTATTTTTAATATCTCCATTAGAATTAGCAACTCGGTCAGGTATGTGAGGGTGGTGGCAAGCATCAGATATTCGCTATAGGAAACTATATAGATCAAAGGCCTCTAAAACCGGTGTATGAATGGTTGATGAGGGTCGAAAGTTGAGATGATTGGTTCATGAGGGTCCCTTTAAACTTAAAGGTCTGGATGATCAACTCTGCAAATCAGTTGTTGGAATCCATAGGTATTCAAATCATTCATTTAAAAAAATTGAAAATCTTCGGGCATAAAATATAAAAATCTCTTAGACAAAATTTCTTCAAATATGTCCATGAATGTATTCAAGACTTGAGCAAAACTCAGATTGGAGAGCAGTAAAGTTCTATTTATAGGAATGATGACCTTATTTCTTTTTTGTTTTTAACAGGTCAGGTGCTCTTTTACCTTCGAAAATAAGAAAGTTACCTCATGGGGAGTTAGCTACGCCCACGATCTTCGTTTGTGATAATCTTTCTCGATGATCTTCGCAGAAGAAGATCTTGCATCCATGAGAAAGAAGTCCTATGTTCGTAAAATCCCAACGGATCCAGGACTATAAGCTCATGCTCGAAAAGTTAGGGACTAGCAAGAAGAACATTCAGTACAATTTAATAGCTCCCTTCCGCCGCTTCCCTCATCGTATGTTGTCCTGTTAGGTATATTCTTCTTCGAGGCCCTAAAGTCCACCATCCAAATGATTATCTGAAGCCATGCGAGCATCCAAATCCACATATGAATCTGTCACGCTGATTGACCTAAGGATGAGATAGGAATGAATGAAGACAGTCAATTCTCTAATGAAAGAAAAGAGAATAGAGCTGTGGGACTTCACAAGCTCATGCCATAAAAAGTAAGCTCTTTCGAAAGAGAAGGTCAATATAACATGATTTACTGGTTGCGGGTGAGATAGGTAGATCAATCGGGTGGGAGGAACTACCAAAATAGGTTAACGTGGAACTTGGTAAAATGAAATTGTTGAATAATTGAAAAATTAGATTATTCATGAATACACATTGAATGATGAGATTATGTATTGAATTTCCGGTAGTAGATCCATAAGAAATGAAACAAAAGATACAGTAGAACTATGACAGTTATTTTATAAGGTCTACCAATGCTAGATATAGAGGCGCAAAATAGATCGATATAAACATCATGAACTATCCCGCAATAAAACCAGTTGTTGTTGATACCGCCTTCTCAGGCTAGCCAGCCTTTGAAGGTCACAGATTGAGTCATTCTTATATTTTCAGATCGATTCTTCTATTGGACGATATTCATGGGGAATCTACTTCGAGCATTGAAGCAGAAGCAAGGTGTGCAGCATTGAGGAACATATCTTCTTGATTCTCCAATCACCGGAATATGGGAAAGAAAGACGACCCCGACCTTCTTTCCTTTGTTCAATACATAATGACAGAGGCTGACTTTGGTTCGATGAATTCATCAATGGTCAACAAGTATAATATAATGATTGATGATCTTGCACGTCTTTTGTGTGAATCGGTGGGTTTCACCCGCGAATGAACTTGGGTTACAGGAGCACTTCTTCTTAAGTATAGGGTCAAAAGTTCTCGCACGTGCGATTTTGGGAAGGGGGCGTCGGTTAAACCATTCCATACTAATAGTGTATATAGGAGCTCAATATAAAATTTGTCTTTCTTGCAAGCCCTGTTCGGGTTCGGATAAGGGCAAACTCCAGAGATTGCTTCGAAGTATGATCCTTGCCTTTAACCTTTCCTCAAACAGAAAAAACATTCTAAACTTACTATCTTTTAGTAAAAAAAAATTTATGACGCGCAGTGTCTGACTGTTCCCTCTGGTTGTGGCTTTCTCATCCTTGTACTACAATAACCTCTCGATATTCCCGAGAAAAAAGAAATGTAGGAAATCAACTATTTCCTCGGGTGTCTGAGAACCCTATCTAGAGCACCTCCACAATCATTTTTAAGATGATCAAAGGACTTTTTTCATCCATCTCCGCCTTGAGTGACCATCGCCTCATCCTTATTCACTCAGTATTGGTGGTCAAATTCCGTAGAACTATGAGTTTGAAGACTGGTTCGATATTAGTAATGAATTTCTTACCTCTATGGAGTCAGTCTAGCTAAGCCTACCCCATACTACAAAACCTTATAAACTAGAAAAAAGCCAAATTTTCATTTTCATTTTCACACCAAACTGATATGTATTTTTATTATCACTTCCGGTACTAACAAGGTCAATTACAAAGTTATTAACCGATCGAAACTTTAATACAACCCTTTCTAGTCCTATTAGAGGGGGGAGCCCATATTACACCCCTAAAGTCACTAAAGTCAATCGTATTTTCATATTCTTCATTAAAAAGTTAAGCAAAATATCTCATCTACATTTGATGAATATAATCTTATAAGAAATGTACTTTTTGATCTTCATCCTTAATACACTTCACTTGAAGTAAATCCTTACTACTCATATCTCTTTGTTTGGCTAACTTATACATATATATTTTTCCCTTTTTAGTATCTAATCTATTATATAAATTATTAAAAGTTAAGCTCTTTGCATCGCAAATAGTTTTCTTAGATTCCTTACGAGCCCCTTTATAACTTTCCCAATTATCAGAATTTTAACATCTAAACCAATTTTTATAACAAATGTTCTTATTTTTTTATCATCTTTTCTAATATTCTTAATATCACTAGCCACTTTTTCTCACATAACATTGGAATCCTCATGCATAAACAAAATATGATCTAAAATCTTACTCTAAAAACTAATTTTATTAATATTTTTAATACCCCCATCTAATCCTAGAAATCATTTCACTTTATTTTTTATTTTTTACCGCTTTATCTAAAAGTCTAAAACTAATAATCGATATTCGGTACATAAATTTTCACTCGGAATAACTTTACAATATTTGCAATCTAAACGATCTAATTTTCTTTACTATATCCATTTTTACAAGTGATAATATACTCATTTCTTTTCTTAAATAAGGTATTAGCTTTTAAAAAATCATAAGCTAAATAAAAAATCTAATATGATCTTACCAACTTCATTTGTCATTCTAAACACATGTCCACTATGAATGTTTTTAAAATCATCTACCTCTCTACCAACATGTCCCTTTAAATCTCTTCCAATAAAAACTTTTTTCAAGCAGTATCTTTTCTATTAATTCTTCTAAGTCATTCCAAAATTTTATATTGAACATATATCCAAACCTACTTGAGGAGTAAAAGCACATATAATATTAAAAATCTTAGCATCAACAACAAACTTTAAAGCCATGATTCTATCTCTAATTTTGTTAATTTTTATAATATAATCCTTCAAACTCTTATCTATAATAACACCTACACCATTTCTAATACGACTCCTACCCAAATACCATAGTTTATATCATATATCAATCTCTTTAGCCTTCTCTCCAACCCATTTAATTTCCTAAATACATAGAATATTTATCTTCCTATGAATCAAAATATCTTATAATTTCATTAATTTTCCTATAAGGGAGCATATATTCCAAATTTCTTATCCTACTTTTAGTTTCATTGACTAGCTTCTTTGCCCACATCCGTTATTGATGTGGGAACCCTTGTTTATTTAACACTACACCCGAGCGCCGGTACAACGGACCTTACACACTTGTCGTTGTATTCAAACCATACAACGCACCGTTTCCAAGGGATGCCCTAGCATTAACATAATTTTTTAAAAGATTCATGTCATGAGTAGTCAACAAGTTTTACGTTGGCTGTCGACTACCTAACACAACCCTCCATGAATCGCCCATATAGGAATTCAAAAAAGAATAGATTTTATTCAGTCAGAATCTATATTGGACTTCCCAATTTATTAATAGAAGGACGAACACGGGGAGTCGAAGAATTACAGATGAATGTACAACAATCAACATAAAGAAAGATTCATTTGATCTGCTCTAAATTGAACTATTTATCTTTTAATCTTTCTACCAAAAAATTTCCTCTTTCCTTTGGCAACCAGGGCAGGTGAGCATTGGATAGGCGCAGCAGCTCTTCCCGAATCTCTCAAAGGCGCTCGCTCATTGTCGTGGGCCCCTAACAGCTAGGCCAACAAGCCCAAGGGGAGGGAGCCCTAGCCTTGCTAACTTTCATTCTTATTCACTTGCTCACAGCGCTAGTAACCTTTTGCTCGGTGCGGCGGATTTATTTCCTTCAGTGAAAGATCCCCTGTATAATGAGAATTTTATCACTAATTTGGCGACCTGGTATGAAGTTGTTGACTTACTAGCGCCTTTTTGCAATCGAAAGACGAATAAGATCAGAGACGCCATCATTGGGGCAAACGATGCAATAACTTCAGTGAGGGCAAAGCCCAAAATTGCATAACCAAATGATTGATTAGCCAATGATGGATTTCACGCCACGGAATGGATCAAAGAATTGAAAATGATTCCAATACCAACAGTAGCTCCCGCTGAACTAATTGTAGCCGCTCCGACACCCATTGATTTAGCACCATCTAACATCTCGAGTCTAGAATTATCATCACGCTTTGCTTTTCCTTCGCTCTTTGCTAAATTCTTTATCAATTCCTCTGCCCAATGTTTGGTTTTCTTTCTTCTTACCTCCGTCAATGCCAATTAGGTTAGATTTTTTGGTGTGGTACTCCCTCGCCCTTTATATTCCCACGAATATCTTTTCATAGTGGGCCTATGCATACATCCTTTTTAGTATGCATGAAGGTTATCCCTAATAGAAGCCTATACTAAGAAGTAGCCGCCCTTAGCTCCAATTGCTAAGGTAATCGGGTACCTACTATTTAGTTCACTCTTACAACAGCCCCCTAAGAAGCAAGGGAGTGGGAACTATTTAGATAGTAATACATTGATTTCTTACACGTGCAAAGGAACTATTTCTTGGCAACTTGGACAACTTAGAACAATGTTTGTCCCGCATATCATACGAAAGATCAGGATATTGAAAAAAGGCTTTAGAAAGCTTTCGTCTCAATTCATATTTAGCCACGAGCAATCTACGTTTGTGATCTCTTAGTCGCTTATTTCAGCGCAAAATAACATAAACGGGGATGAACAGGCAAATTTCTCTCACTTATAGAACGACTCTCTAAAGTCGGGGATTTCGATGAAAGCAAGACAAGGTATACGCCATCTTTGACATGTTGATCGCTAACAGACAGCTGACTCTACCTCCGTGTAAGCAACCTGCCCAAGATCAAGAAAGTTGATGATTCCAACTACTTATTGACGACCCCACAGATCGTGTGCTTTTTTCTCCCCGGGTAATGCTAGAGTATTCTAATATCACATCGTAGACCTCCACCCTAACTATATCTTCCTAATAAGTGAACCGAAACATAGTGTATGAAATCCTCTTCGATGCTGCAAGGATGAGACGATGTGACATACTACGATCACGTACAAAAGTTATGCACTTCGGCTCAGATAGAACCTCTAAACTGCTCCCTTTAGGGGGTCTCAATGGGGATAGGCCCCAAGCTTTCCCCTCCCCCGCCTAAGACATAAAGGCAATAGTTTGCTGAAACAGAGAAGCGATAGTTCGACTAAAATCCAGAGTGAATAAATCCGCCATTTCTGGAAATACTCTTTTGTCGTGGTGTATTGTGTATCCCCCTTTGTTCCAGTTATGGAATAGAAGAAATAAATGAAAAAAAATGGATTTTTGTTCAAGAATGAAATTTTATCGGAATTGTCCTTATCCGATTCATCCTTTGAAACCAGATATGGGTCGCTTAGAGCTTTACTTACTTTCTTCGCTTACGACTTTCCATATTCCTTCCTCCGAAAAAGAAGGATTCTATTCTGGATCTCCCGCCGAAACATACCTCATTCATTCTCACTTCTTTTATGTCACTCTCAGAAAATAACCTTTGAGCAAAAAACACCTCTTGGTTGAGCTATTTCATTACTCGAATAAAAAACCTTTCTTAAGCATGCTCATGAGCAGCTTCTTTCTCATTGGATCTCCTTTTCCAAATGGATTTTTTTTTCCAAAGATGTGATCTTAGAGCTCACTTAGACTAATTCATTCGGGCAAGACAAATTATGATGTCATGATGCGCCCATTCTTATGGTCATTCCTTCAATACTTATTATTCTCGATGAATGATCTATGCTACCAAAGAAAATCATAGTAAAACGAGTCACCTTTTCATTTTTAAGAACATAGCAAGCTAGAAGAAAACTTGCATCTAACTGGCTCAAAAGCCGGCCCTTGCTCAACATCCAATTTTGAATCATTTCTAGTGAGTCGTGTGAAGCAAAACCTCTTCGAGTTTCTTGCCAATAGCAGCCATGGATTGCCTCCTCTCAGGGATCCAGAGTAGACTGAAGTTGTTAGATATGAATTTTTTTAAGTTTTAATTTTGCTAGGTGTTTTGGTATTTACATCTAAAAGAATACCAAGAAATTGATTTATTTTGGGATTTATGACTTCCTTTAGAAGTAACCCAGGAGTTTAGATTGGAGCTGGACTTATGGCTTCTTTAGAAAGTAGCCCAGGTATTTAAATTTAGGTTGGGACCTATGGCTTTCGTAGAAAGTAGCTCGGGGATTTAAATTTAGGTTGAGACTTATGACTTTTGTAGAAAGTAGCACGGGTATTTAGATTTAGGTTGGGACTTACAGCTTTCGTAGAAAGTAGCCCAGGTATTTGATTTGGAATGAGGCTTACTACTCTATTTTTGAGTTGCCCAAAGTTGGGTCTTACAACGTAACTCTACAGCAAGCTGCCCGGGGATTTTGTTTGGATTTGGGATATGTCTTATTATTTCCCTTAAGAAGTTGCCTGAAAATGGATCTTACAACTTAATGCTTTAGACTAAGATGTTCATATGTTTGAATTGGATTATTTGGGATTTAGGATCATTGTTATTTATTTAGTAATTTTTCTAAAATGTGAGACTTATGGCTTCACTTAGAAGTTGTCCTATAGCGGGCTTTATAACCTAATCATATAGACTATGATGCCCATGAATTTGTGTTTTTATAGAAGATCTTACAATTGAAATTCCACATGCTTTTAACATAGGATTAATATCATAATTATTGTATTTCAAAGTATTATTTAAAGATGAAATTCTCTTTTGAGACTTTTGCCTTGGTTTTTTTAATAAGAGTTGTCCATGTAATTAGATTTGGGTAGGAACTTATGGCTTTCATTAGAAAGTAGGCCAGGTTAATTGGACTTAGAACCTTTACTAAAGGTAGACTGAAGGTTTTAGTTAGGTAGGTCTTATTTCTTCCTTACAAGTTGTCTAATGATGGGTCTTACGACCTAGCCCGATAAGCTAAGTGGCCCGAGTGATGGGTCTTACAACCAAGCCCTATATACTAGGATACTCGAGTGAGGGGACTAGGGTTGTGTTATCACCTAAACATTTCCCTAAGAAGTCGAACTTACGACTTCTATTAGAAATGGCATGTTTTAATTGGGGGTTAAGGATTAGGTTAATTTTACCTAAAATTTTTCCCTAAGGTCAGGCATACGTCTTTGCTTTGAAAGTTGCCGGGTAATGGGTCTTACAACCAAGTTATTATAAACAAGTCTGCCCATTAATTTGAATTTCATTGTATTTGTTGAGAGGATGTCATTTATTTAGGATTTGTTACTTGGAGAGTTTAAAAGGTTTATGAGTTGGTTTGAATTTGTGATTTTGACACTTCGGTGTTTTGACACTAGCGTCAATGTTTTAGTTGTTTTGTGCTCGTAGTCTTATTTTACTACAGTGGTCCACTACTCTACTCATTTTTTAGTACTGTTAATATACTAGTTTTTTAGTACTTAGCTTTCCTTACTTTTCCAGTATTTTGTTCTATCTGTCATAAATAGATTTCTTATTTTTCAGCATTGATTTAATTTATTTATGATGCACTAATTCTTGTTTACTTGTTTGTAAGTAAGTGGTACTTGCAGCTGTTCAGGGAGCTCACAAATTGTTGTAGGAATCATTATTGAGTTGAAGCTTTGTTCAGAAACACTAGAGAGCTTATGTTCATTGAATTGACGGGAGTTGTTGAGCAGTGTTTGAGAGTGGAAGAGCTGTTGTTGAGAGCATTTGATATCAACTGTATATGTAGATTAGTAAAAAAATATTTTTAATTGCATTTTTTTATTTTTATAATTGCTCAATTGATTAATAAATTAATTAAACAATTAAACAATTTAAATTTCAAAACTTTTGAAATTCTTTTGTTTTAACTCTCAGATTTTAAATGCTCTCAAATTTTAAATTTGTTTTTTGGATTTTAAATTTGATTCTCGGTTTTCTTTTGTTTAAATTAATTAATAAATTAATTTTAATTAATTTATTTTAATCAATTAATTATTTATATTAATCAACTTCTTAATTAAAACCCAAATTGATTTACTCTCCAATTATTTCAAAAAAATGGAATTTCAATAATTTCAAGAAAATATCAGCAGCCTCCCGACGTCACCTCCCCGCCTAGGGAGCAATCGGAACGGCATTTGTCATAATTTCTTCTTACCCGGACCTAAGGTCGATGGAGTAGAGTCTTCAATTTGGAACCATTCCGAACGGATCTAAGATATGACGGCCCGAGATTTTCAAATTTAAAGCCATCATACACAGATTAAAAATCGACGGCGTATGGTCTTCGAATTGTAAATCTTTCTACCTGGATCAAAGATCGACAGCGTAAGACGTTCAATTTAAAAACCATCTGCCCTGATCTAAGATCGATGACGCGGGACTTCAATTTAAACATTCCTGGCCGGACTTAAGGTTGACGACAGGTCTTCAATACCTGTTTGAAAGTCTTTTCTCTCTTCTTTTTTATTATTATATTAGATATATAATATTATATAAATAATAAAAATATGAATATTATATATTATAATATGCATTTAAAAGAGAATTGGTAACTCAATCTGTGGAAGAATATATTGAACTGTTTTACAAACTTCAATCAAGAAATGGTTTAGATGAGTCTGAAGAGAAAACTGTCTCAAGGTATATAAATGGTCTTAAGTGGACAATCCAGGATTAATTGAATATGCATCATGTAATAAAACTTGAGGAGGCATATCGTATGGCATTAAAACTTGAAAAGCAACGTCAAAGGGAAAGGGGTCACAACAAGATAACAAAAACTTATAAACGACGACCAACTGGTGGGATTAAAAATCAATCTCAAACTTCTGTGGGAACATCGGGTACTAAAGTTAAGTCTTTTGAAAATCAAAATGCGGATAAAGGGAATTATGGGATCTAAACCTTCTGAACAACCTAGATTAATTGGGTCGTGCTACAAATGTGGGCTTTAAGATCATCTTTCTGCGACATGTAGAAAAAACAATCAACCAAGAAATAATTTCATTGAAAACGATGAAGAGGTAGATGAAGAAGAAGAAAACGAATCTGAAACTGAAAATAACATTGATATAGAGAAAGTGGATGTTGAGGGAGATAAAGGTGAAGAGCTTTTGGTAATACGACAGGTTTTAACAACTAAAATTGACAACGGGGATAGGTGGCTTAGGAGAAATATTTTCAAAACAACTTGCATGGTTGAAGGAAAAATCTGCACTCTTATGATAGATAGCGGATGTTCTTGAAATTATATCACAATTTATGGTTGATAAACTCAAGTTAAAGTCCAAACCACTTGCCAAATCTTATAAAATCTCTTGGTTTAAGGAAGGAGGTGAGGTTCCAATCATAAAGCAATGTGTTGTCAACTTAACAATGGGGGGTCTTTTAAAGATCAAGTTACTTGTGATGTCGTGCCTCTTGAAATCTGTCACATTTTGTTGGGTCGACATTGGTAATTTGATAACAAAATTATTCACAACGTAGAAAAGAACACTTATAATTTGATTCAAAACAATAAAGAATTCACTCTATCCTCAAAAATATGTGCCTGATTCGCCTGCTAAAATAACAAGGTTGACAAAATAAACTCCTGAACTTCTTTTGAATGCAAATGATTTAAAACATTCTGAAGTAGCTTACTTGGTTTTGGGAAAGGAAACTGATTTTATTTTTCAAATTCCTAATGAAATTCGGTCTTTAATCGATGAGTTTTCTAATATATCACCTAAAGAACTGCCTGTAGGTTTGCCACCGATGAGAGATATTCAACTTCATATTGATTTAATATCTGAAGCCACTTTGCCTAACCTTCCTCATTATAGGATGAGTCCAACTAAGCATGCTGAACTTTTTAAGCAAGTGACTGATTTGTTGGAAAAAGGTTTGATTAAATAAAGTTTAATTCCCTATGCTGTGTCTGCTTTATTAACTCCAAAAAAAGATGAAAAGTGGAGAATGTATGTGGATAGTAGGGCAATAAATAAAATTACTATTAAATATCGATTTCCTATTCCTAGGCTGGATGACATGCTAGATATGCTAAGCGGTGCAAAAATCTTTTTAAAATTGATTTGAGAAGTGGGTATCACCAAATAAAAATAAGACCTGTGGATGAATGAAAAATTGCTTTTAAAATTAAAGAAGGTTTGTATGAACGGCTTATGATACCTTTTGGGCTTTCAAATGCTCATAGCACTTTTATGAGAACTATGAATTATGTTTTGAGATCTTTTATTAAAAAATTTGTTATGGTTTATTTCGATGATATTTTGAATTACAATATTCACCCTTCTGAGCATTTTAATCATGTAAGACAAGTGTTGCAAACTCTAAGGGAACAAAAGCTGTACATCAATCTTAAAAAATATTCTTTTATGACTTCGAGCTTAACATTTTTGGGTTTTATTGTTTTTGCCGAGGGGATAAAAGTTGATCCGATAAAAATTGAGGCAATTCAAAGTTGGCCCTTCTAAAAGCATAAGTGAAGTGAGAGGATTTCATGGTTTGGCTTCTTTATTGAAGGTTTATTAAGAACTTCAATTCTTTTTATCGAAGGTTTATTAAGAACTTCATTTTTTGGTTTTATTACTGATTGTTTAAAAATTGGGATATTTAGGTGGACACCTCAAGCTGAAAAACTTTTGAAATCATTAAGGCAAAAATGATTTAAGCTCCCATTCTTAGCTTGCCAAATTTTTAAAATATTTTTGAAGTTGATTGCGATGCTTCTCAAGTTGGTATTGGTGCTAAGCTGAGTCAAAAGGGAAACCTATTACTTATTTTAGTGAAAAATTGAATGATGCTCGATCCAAATATTTTGCTTATGATTTGAAATTTTATGCTATTGTTCAAGCTTTGAAATTCTGGAGATGTCATTTGATTCAACGGAAATTTATCTTAAATACTAATCACGAAGCACTACATTTTCTGGGCTCTAAAAAAACTTTGAATAAAAGGCATGCTAAGTGGGTTTCTTTTGCAAGAGTATACTTTTCATGGTAAACATAAAATTGATGTTTTAAACAAAGTAGTTGATGCTTTAAGCAGAATATCTCATTTGTTGGTAACTGCTTATCCAACTATCACTTCTTTTAATTTTTTGAAAGATACTTATGCAAGTGATCCTAATTTTAAGAATATTTGGGATTCATGTATTACTTCTTGAACTGATCCTTCTGCTCAATTTGTTATTCATCAAAGGTTCTTGTTTAAGGGATCTAGACTTTGAATAACGAAAAATTCTTTAAGAGAACAACTTGTGCATGAACTTCATAAAGGGGTGTTGAATGGACATTTTAGGCAGGGAAAAACTGTTGCTTTGGTTGAGGAGAAATATTTCTGGCCTCATATGAGAAAACAAATTGCTAAGCTGGTAAATCAATACAAAATTTGTCAGGATTTTAAGAGAATTTCTCAAAATACTAGTTTGTATACTACTTTTCCTATTCCAAATAAACTTTGGGAGGATATCTCTATGGACTTTGTTTTGGGGTTGCCTGTTACTGCTAGAAAATTTAATTTTATTTTTGTGGTTGTGGATCGCTTTAACAAAATGGCACATTTTATTCCTTGCAAGAAAACTTCTGATCCCTCATATATTGTTAATTTGTTCTTTAAGGAAATTGTTCATCTTCATGATATTCCTCGCACTTTTACTTTAGATAGAGATACTATATTTTTGAATCATTTTTGGAGAACACTTTGGGCAAAATTAAGAACTACTCTTCAATTTAGCAGTGCAAATCACCCACAAACTGATGGACAAATGGAAGTTGTCAATCGAAGTTTGGGAAACTTATTGAAATGCTTAGCATGTGCGAAACCATCCCAATGGGATTTGATTTTGCCCCAAGCTGAATTTGCTTACAATAATTCTGTTAATCGCTCCACTACTTGAACTCTATTTGAAATCATTTATGGTCAGCCTATACCTCACATTTTAGATAGAAATTGTTTGTCTTTGCCAAATAAAATTAGTGCTGAAACTTCTAAAACTGTTGACCATATCAAAACTGTCCAAAAGCAAGTCCTTGAAAAACTCTGAATGGCTAATGTTAAGTACAAAACTGATGCTGACAAACATCGTAAGAAAGTTTATTTCAAAGAAGGAGATTTTGTTATGACTTACTTTCATCGCCAACGATTTCCTGTTGGTAGTTTTGGAAAATTAAGCAGGAAGAAATTTGGGCCTTTTCGTGTTCTAAAAAAATTGTGCTCAAATGCTTATCTCTTGAATCTTCCTTCTACTATTGGCACTTCTCCTGTGTTTAATATTTTTGACCTTTCTTTATATGAAGGAAATTCTGAAGATCATGTGGGAATTGAAACTTTATCACTCTCCATATCTGTTTTAAGTTATGATGAACAGGTTGAAAATGTTATTAATGTCAAGGTTACTAAAACTCAGTATAGCGAACACATCAGATTTTTGGCTAAGTGGAAGAATTGTCCTTAGACAGACTGTACTTGGATGGGTGCTAATAAGTTGAAAAAGCGTCATCCGGATCTTTATAAAAGGATTGTGGAAGCCTTCTCATCAGGAGATAAGATTTTCCCATCATGGGGGAATTGATGCATTCATGTTTTTAGCCTATTTTGTTTTGATGTATTTTGAACAATATTAGTTATATTTTATGTTTTTTATAAGCTATCCAATGATGGAGAGCATCCAATGATCATGGTAGGAAGTGTTTGGGCATTGCAAGTATTGGGTTTGCCAGCATTTGGATCCTTCTTGTCCTTGGGCTGCTTGCTGTTCTCGGATTAGAGCTGTTAGCTGCTCTCGCGTTGGGCCCTGACTGCTTGGTGTTGGGCTTAAAATTTGGGTTCTACTTAGTATTAGCTTATTAATGCTTGAGCTGAAGTTTAGCTCATTAATTGGAGGAGTAAATGCACTTCCTAGCTCATTAAATCAATAAGGTATTCTTCTGTATAACTCATTATTGTGGAGTGGACTTGTGTCTCTTCCCTTCCCCTTTGTCTTCTCAGTTTTCCCCTGGCTATTGTTGTTCCCATGAAATGCAGTTAAGGTTCCGCCCCCTTTTTCCCTGACCTCCTTGATTTTTGCTAGTTCCGTCCCTTATAATCTAGATCGAGATGAATTTGGCTGATATTTTGGATGCCTTTTCAGCTGTTGTTTGGAATGTCTCTTGGCCTTTTATTTCCCTTTTTTTCATTGGTTTGAAAAGAGGTGGATGGCTGTTTGGTTTCCCCCTTTCTTCCTATATATAGGGGCTGATTTGAGGCTTGAAAAGGTTGTTGAAAACTTGAGCAAAGTCTCTTTTAAAAAAACTCGAGGGTTTCTTCTCTTGGAAAAGCTTGAGAGCTTGCTCCACCCCCCCCCCCACCTTTCCTCCTCTCTATTTCGTCTTGGATTCTAACCTCTTCTTCTCTACACAAGTTCTACTCCACCTGTCTCCTTCTTCCTGAGCTATTGGAAGTTGTTTGCTGGCTGAAATTTGGAGACAATTGCCGGAGGAGTTTTGTTTGACGTTGGACCCTTTTGCAGTGTTGGACCCTCGGTTTACAAGCCTAAGTACAATTTTCATATATTTTTCTACTCTCATTGCATGTGAGAAAACTGCTAGACAGTTGTTCTGAGAATAGCATTTTTATGTTATTATTTTATTTCGTTTGATTTGACTTTTGTTTATCTGAATGTTTGTTTGGTTGTTTGCAAACTATAGTGAATCGAGTTTGGTTTTATTTTGTCCTTGTGTTCTCCAACATGGTTTTTCTCTCTAATTTGCACGCATCAGTTCCTGCTCCAGTTCCTTCGCTTTGGGGATAGAGGTGAACCATAGTACACGACATCCCTTGCTTCTCGCTGCGAATGGCTCCTCGGTGGAGTAGCATTTGTCCCCTTCGATCAAGTGCTTTCCTTGTGCCTGCCGTTACCTGCTTTAGGACCTCCGTCCCTAAAGTGAAGGAAGAGGAGCATGAACAAAAGGTTGTCCTCTCCTGGCCCAGCAGTTTTGGGCTTCATGTCTAATTATCCAGGCTATACTGATAGTATCTTGTACCTGAACCAATGGCTCACTTTTTCTAAGGAATGGGGAAGAGGACAAAAACATGCAACTGAAAGACTCTACTGAGACAAAAAGATAGGTTGTAAGGAACGTAGAAGAGGAAAAATGGGCAGTTTGGTCAGATCTAGTATGGATCATACAGGGACGATAGTTGGAGTCGGCGGCTCTCCTAGGGTTCACACATCTGGGCTGCGCTTGCAGCTCACCTAAGCTAGACATGGCTTATGTAGTGGTCGGCATTCGTAGACTTCCCAGGAGATGACTAGTGCCATTGGAAACAGTCATGACGCTTTAGTGACGAAGGTAACAGGGGTGACGTTTTTTTATGGATGGATTCCATCGTAGTCTCTAATTCCCTCCAACTCAATTAATATAAACAACATGTCGTGACCATGACAGTTAGGCTGGGTTTACTTAAGAAAAAAAAAGAGTAGGTTGAGAGAAAAAAAAGAGTAGGTTGAGGGGCTTCTGCCTAGGATTTGTCAATATGACAGTGAAAACCTAAAGAGCCTCTCCTTATACGGAAGTGTATATGATTCGGCCTGCCTGAAAGAAAGATGCACTTCTGATGCCGCCTAGCATGATCTTCATTCGCAGATATGATAGATTTGACATAAAATATAACCATCCTGTTATATGCCATTTTCCTTGGTGAAACTTGACTAATGCATGGGAAAGAGCTAACAACTAAAAAGGCAATTCTACTTCACGAGAGTCAAGATAGAACTCTTCCTTACTCAAAAGAAGAAGTTCCTAGATCCTTCTCAATAGCAAATCTGCTATCTATCTTGAAGTCAAAAAGATCTAATGGAATCTCTTACAGCAGGGGTCTAATTCAATTTTTATGAATCTCTCTTTTTTTGGAAGTCAATTTCATCACATCAACTTGAATGAGTATAGCCCTTATCGTCCTAACCACTTCCCTACTTTGGATGGGACTAGCGAAAAAAATTACATTCGATAAAGGCATGTGTCAGTGCAGATGAATGATGCAGTAGCCCACTAAACTAGTTTTTTCCCAATGGGTTGAGGCGATCTCTTCCATTTCAATCAGAGCAAGCTGAACAAGTAAAAGATAGTTTCTAAGATCCGCAATTTGGATATCGATATAGTGAGGTCAGAGGCAAGGAGACTAAGGGCAGTGGTTCACACAAGCCTCCCTCTCCTTAAGAAGGGACAAGGATACATTCCAGGATTCGAACACAAGTCTAGCAGGACATGAATTTGCTGTGCTACTTTTACACTAAAGTACTTTTCAAATTAGATTTTCTTTAGTTCAAATATCAACCATTTCTAATAGAAGTGTTGTAGTATATACGTGAACAATATCAAGTACAACATTAGGGAAAATACCAAAGATTATAGCTACGATAAGTAGTGGAAGTAGTGGCATAATTACTCGTCTGCTTAGATCTGTACCAACCTTGTTAAAAGTCGAGTGATCCACCTCTCAAATTCTTAGATGAAATAGAATTGGATCTATTTTGTCTGATGGTGAGCCTACCACTTAGAAATAGGCACTGAGCCGAGAAGACTGGATTCAATTTCCTACCTATCCCAACCCTACTCAACTGGGTCGTGAACTACGAAAAGCCTGTCAGGCAGACAAAAACGTTCAAAGGCAATTGAACGAAATCGCTCCGGTCAAAATGCTTTAGATGAAGATGAGGGAGAGGCAGTGGAGCAAAGTTTCAAGATTCAATTGCACTCCTGGTCAAATCTAGTCTAGGATAAGGACATATATTCTCACTAGTTGTTGCAGTTTCCTTCGCTATCGGTACAGTGCTAAGCCCATCAAGCAAGTAGGCTAGCAGGTCAAATCTTTTCATTTTTCATTGAAGTTGCTAATTTCATTCCGAATCTTTTCGCATTGTAGGAAATCCTTCAACATAATTGAAGGTGAATAATAAGGGAGAGTACATCTTCTTATTCTTTCTGTGAAATAAATAGATCTAGAATCTCATAGGTAAGAGAGGGACAAATTAGCTCGTCTAAAAGGAGAGAAACAGAGAGACTTGCCCAAAAATAAAAGAAGAGAAGGGACGAGACTTCTATTAGCTCTTTAAAACAAGCTAGCAGTCTTGCTTGTCTTCGCCCTTGCACTGTCTTAGCTTTCCTCTTTGGACAAAATATTCTAGTAGACAAAGACCTTTTAGATCTATGACGATCAGAATTTCTTCGAATATGTCCTTGAGTTTATTCAAGACTTAAGAAAAACTCAGATTGGACAGTAGGATGGCCGTTACATTCATAGGAACGATGTTCCTATTTCCTTTTGTTTCTAACAAGTCAGGTGCACTTTTACCTTGGAAAATAAGAAAGTTACATCAAGAGGAGTTAGTTGTGCCCACAATCTCTATTCGTGATAATCTTTCTTGGTGATCATCATGGAAGAAGATCTCGCATCCCTGAGAGAGAACTCCTATGTTTAAAAAATCCCAATGAATCCAAAGAACAGTTGGACTACAGGCTCATGCTCAAATGGTTAGGTCAATAAAACCCAGACTTCTCCAAAAAAAAACTCTTGCAAACTCAATTCGGGCTTGAAAAGCGGACATATGAGCACTTCGTTGATGTGAGAATCACTCCCGTGGCTGGATCCACTTGGACCATTAGCCTCAGCCCTTGCCATTTCCAGGGTCTTTAAGTGAAAATCCAGTGATCAGGGCTAGCATGATGAACATTTAGTACAATTTCATTGTTCCCTTTCACCGCTTCCCACATCAGACGTAGTCCTCTTAAGTATATTCTTCTTCTTCAAGGCCCTAAAGTCAACCATCCAAATCCACATCTGAATCCATCGTGCCGATTGACCTAAGGATGGGATAGAAATGAATGAAAGCAGCCAATTCCCTGATGTAAGAAAGAGAATAGATCTGCGGGATTTCACAACATCATGTCATCAAAAGTAAGCTCTTTTGGAAGAGAATGTCAGTATAGCATGATTTACTAGTTGCGGGTGAGGCAGGTAAATCATTCCGGTGGAAGGTAATACTAAGATAGGCTAACATGGAACTTGCTAAAAATCAAACGGTAGAATAATTGAAAAATTAGACTATTCAGGAATACACATTGAATGCTGAGATTACGCATTGAATTTTTGACAGTAGATCCAGAAGAAATGAAATAAAATACGATAGAATTAGGATAGCTATTTTATGAGGTCTACCTAATACTAGATGCAAAGGCGCATAATAGATCGATATGAACATCATGAGTTGTACCGCAATAAAACCAGTTCTTGTTGATACCTCCTCAGGCTAGCTAGCCTTTGAAGGTCACAAATCGAGTCATTCTTATATTTTTCAAATCGATTCTTCTATTGGACAATATTTATGGGGAATCAACTTCGAGCACTGAAGCAAAAGCAAGGCACACAACATTGAGGAAACTATCTTCTAGATTCTCCAATCACCGGATTGTGAGTAAGAAAGATGACCCCGACCTTCTTTCCTCTATTCAATACATAATGATTGAGGCCAACTTTGGTTCGATCAGTTCATCAATGGTCAGCAAGTATAGTATGATGGTTGATAATCTTGTATGTCTTTCATGTGTATCGGTGGGTTTTTCCCTGCAAATTAACTGGGGTTACAGGAGCACTTCTTCTTTGTAAAACCCGCAAAACATCGTTTTAGGCTTCGCATGCTTTTCAAAGCGCCGCGACGAGATTTAAGTGAAAAATTCGAGGTTGTTGGATTTCAACGGGAATAATTTTAGAAAATAGAGCGTAAAATTCTGATCGTTTTGATGTATAGAACATATATCGTATTTTGAGTATTTTGAGAGTTATAATTTTTGGAAGGATAGAAATGCCAAGGTTACCCCTAGGCCTTATGAAGGCCGAAATTGTTTAAGTGAGGGTAATTATGTCGTTTGGCCTTTCCCATTTCTCCCTTTATACTAAACCGAAATCCTTCCCTCTTCTCCCATTCGCTTGTCACAACCAAACCGAGCGGAACCAAGTAGCGTGAGGCGCGGGTAGGAGCGTCGACGGGTTCTTCGGCGGCGGCTCCGGCGGCGGTTTCCGGCGGCCAAACTTAGGGAAAATCGTAGGGGAGACTAAGGAAAGCAAAGGTATGCAATAGAATTAGGGTTTTCCCTCTCTTTCTCAAGATTTTTGGATGAGAAGATTTTTAGGGTTTTGAGAAAACTTGGTTTTTCTTTGAGAAAAGTTTAGAGAATGATTAAAGGAAGTTTCTAAACCCTAATGTGAGTTGATTTCTTAAAAATATGAATTTTTGGAAGTTAGGGTTTCACTCAAAAATGGTTTTCTTTCAAAGAACATTCACAAAGATGTTTCCTAATGATTCTTAGAAGATAATTATGGAATTTGATTTAAGTTTTATAAGAATAAATTGTGTTTTGTAAAATTAGGGTTTTGTAAAGATGAGAGTTTTCTTCGGGTTAAGCTTAGAGAAAGGTAAGGTGGTGTTTTAAAATCCTAATGTGAGTTACTTTTATGAAAATATGGGTTTTTGAAACCTAGGGTTTTTTTTTAGGGTATGAGGGAGAAAACTTATATCTATACCTTATGTTTGCCACTTGTAGAGTTGAATTTTGTAAGAGGAAAAGGGGCGTGAGGACTTTTGAAGGATCGCCTTGTGGTGTACGAATTGAGGTAAGTGGAATGGATTTTTTTTTAAATGTTAGACCACTTTTATTTCATTGAATTACATAGAAATTGCCAAATCATTTATGCCTATTTGAACTCTTATGTCTCAACTTTTCTTTTGTAAGTTTATGGATACTTGAGGCAATTACAAATGTTTCCCTTATGCAATGCTCAACTTATGATTGGATTACATACTCATCTCCTACACTTGCTCTACATGACTTTCTCTACCTTACATGCAATGTACATATAAGCATAGTAAGCATAAGCATCTTTGAGGAAACATACACTTGCATAGCTTATGGATAATTCTACATGGAGCATTTTTATGATTATTTAAGTAATAAATGTGTGTGCATGTTGACGCGGGAGTATCACATGGAAAAGGAGGCTCTTATGAGCCATGGAAAAGGAGGCTCTTATGAGCCATGGAAAAGGATGGTTCCTATGAACCAATGGAAAAGGAAATGGCCAATTTATATGTACCTGATCAGTACAAGTGATACTCCTGAGACGGGTGTTATAGTTATATGTATATTAAACTATTATGAATGTTTCATACACATGTTACATGCAAATGAGATTATCCCTTGAGGCATGGTTTTAAAAAGAAAGAAAGGGAAAGGTTATGGAAGGTTTATGCAATTGAAAGTTAAGGTAAAGGTATGCTTTTCTTTGAGCACAACTTGTTTTATGATAGATGATTTCTTTTGCTAAATTACTCAAAGCATGTTATAGTTTTCTCTCTTGATTTTAAGTTTAATTGAATTTCCATTCTCACCTATTGAGTGTAAGACTCACCCTCGTTGTGGGAATACTTTTCAGGAGGAACTAGAAAGGGGTAAATGGCTGACCAACCACCGCACACTTACCGTCGTAGGGAGACGACGGGCGGCAGGTTCTTTTGTATTTTGATGTTTTGTTTAGAAAGGTTAGAAATGTTGAGTAAGAGAAAAATGGCTTTTGGATTCCCATTTTGTAATTTTGTAAACTTGATGATTTATGAATGAAAGAAAAGAAAAAGTTCATGTTTGGAAATTGTAGTGGCTCTTTCTTTATGTTGATGCTTCATTTTGGAGTTATATTAATTGTCTTGTAAAGTTTCTTTTATCTTTCTTATGTCCGATCTCTGTTCCCGCCTCGCATTTGCGAGCTAACCGGGCCGGGTCGTGACATTCTTAGACATAGGGTCAAAAGGGCTCGCACCTGCTGTTCTGGGGAGGGGGGGCATCGGTTGAGCCATTTCATCCCAATAGTGTATATTTGGAGCTCAATATAAAATTCATCTTTCTTGCAAGACCTGTTCGAATAAGGGCAAACTCCAGAGACTGCTTCGAAGTCGGATCCTTACCTTTAACCTTTCCTCAACAAGAAAAATATTCTAAAATGACTATCTTTTAGTCAAAAATATTTTATGATGCACGGTGTTTGACTTTTCCCTGTGGTTGTGGCTTTCTCATTCTTGTACTACAATCTCTCGATATGTCCAAGAAAAAAGGAATGTTGGAAATCGACTATTTCTTCGGGTGTCTGAGAACCCTATCTTGGGCACCTCTACAATAATTTTTAAGACAATCAAAGGACTTTTTTCATCCCTTGAGTGACCATCGTCTCATTCTCATTCACCCGATCTTGGTGGTCAAATTCTGTAAAACTATGATTTTGAAGACTAGTTCGATATTAGTAATGAATTTCCTTACCTCTATCGAGCCAGTCAAGCTAAGCCTCCCCCAGACTACAATAACCTTAGAAACTAGAAAAAAAAAAAAGGTGCAAGTTTTTCATTTTCATTTTCACACCAGACTGATATGTACTTTTATTATCACTTCTGGTACTGGAATTACAATGTTATTAAATGTTCAAAACTTTAATACAACCTTTTCTGATCCTGCTGGAGGGGGTACCCCATATTGTACCAGCATCTCTTTCGATTCTTCAATCATCCAGAGATGTGGGACAACTTTGTTTTGCACCTTTCTTGTATCTTTCTTTCTATCAATAGGTTGTCAGTGTGCAGATATATTTTCGTCGTGTGAGATTGGTGCTACTATAATTTAGGTATGCCTTTCTTGGTTGCTTGTTCCCTTCTCTTTTCCATTCAGTACCTGCACACTGTACGAAAATTTTCATCTTCGCAACGCAATAAAGCAGTTGGCCTATGTTCCATAAATCTCACTGCACTGACAATAGTAAACTCATTCTCATTTGTACTAAAATGGAGGTCTAATTTGAACGACCAGGTACAACAAAATAGAAGAATTTGAGTGGTGAGCAGGGCGAGAGGGTAGGAGGCAAAAGCTCACTCGAAAAAGGGAAAGGAAGCAAGAGTTGTAACAGAAGAAGATCAATGCGAGGAAAAGCAGAGGAGACGAAGGACTTTACCACTCTCTATCTTATAGCTGTAATAGGACTTAAACTTAGAATTCTTCCTCTTAGAGCTATCCCTAATATTACAGTACTAGACACAAAGAGGAACCATTGAAAGGAATAAATTCAAACCTTCCCACCCCCCCCCTTTATCGCTAATGAAAACAAAGACAGATATTATTGACCTGCTTAGCTAGCTTCTTTGACTAGTGGGACCTAAGTTCCCCATCTAACATGGGCTGAGAAAGTGATTCAAATTATGTAAACATCGGGATGATTTATCGACTCAAATTAGACAAGAACCAAAGATGTTAGGCCTCACTCCTTATGACAAAGTGATCACTAAAGAAACTTGAAATTCTTTTAAAGGCAAGGTGCGGAGCATTGAAATTAGAATTCGAACTAAGAGGAAGAAGCTCATAGTCACCAATACGAATGATCGCCCGCTGCACCTTCTTCTCTTATAAGGGGCCAACAAGTTTTCTTTGCCCTGGAGGTTTGTTTGGAATCCAGAGAAAAATCCGAAATAACATCTAAATCTTGAAAAGCTCCGGATATTCAGTTATTCAATCTACGGGTGCTTTGAAAAGCTTTCTTCCCATGTATACATGATTTGACGGAAGGATCGATATTCGGAAGAATCCACAGAGTCAACCGATGCACCTATACTATTGAGTTGAGAGAAAGAGAAGATGGATCTAGTTTACTACTCCTACTAAGAAGAAAAGAACCAAACAGATGATCCATCCGGATCTACTACTGGATAAACTTCCTGTAGTCTCTATAACACGGCATTTATAGAATAGATCAAGAAAAGAAAAGGCAACTTTAGTTGTGCAACAAAGAAAGAGAGAGAAGGTGCAACATTGAAGGAGCAAGAAAGACCGACCTTTCTTTTGCCTGAATTATCACATTTCAGTTTCTCAATTAGGCTCTCCTACATGAGATTATTGAAAAAAAGGACAAAATCAGCTTTTGGTGTTTCTCTTCTGCTGGTTTAAAAATTATTGGACTGAACCTGCCACACTATATCAGTTCAAGCCTAAGTATTCCTAAACCTATGATGCACCGACACTCCGCTTAAAGAGGGTATGCAGTGTCGGACACGTGTCGGAGACGGACACGCGTCGGACACGACATGGACACGTGTCCGACATGACATTGAAGTGTCGCAATTTAAAAATAAAATAAAATTAAAATCAGACAGGTGTGTCGGACACGCGTGTCCGGTTATTAAATGATAAAATCGTCCGTTCTATTTAGCCTTTTCAACGAACGAGAAGCCCTATTTTTTTGATCCACGAAAGAAGTCTTCTAGGGCAGACCGGGAGAGCTCTCGCAATCGACGCCAAACAGAGCCCGCTGCCTTCGCCTCCCGTTCCTTCGTCATTTCTGCTCAAGCCGAGGCCAAGAGAGCTCGTCTTTCCCATTTCTTAATTCTTGTGTGATTTCTACGGTCATCCGAGGCAAAGTTCACAATCCGAGACAAAATCAGCTTTTGGTGTTTCTCTTCTGCTGGTTTAAAAATTATTGGACTGAACCTGCCACACTATATCAGTTCAAGCCTAAGTATTCCTAAACCTATGATGCACCGATGCTCCGCTTAAAGAGTGTATGCAGTGTCGGACACGTGTCGGAGACGGACAGGCGTCGGACACGGCATGGACACGTGTCCGACACGACATTGGAGTGTCGCAATTTAAAAAAAAAATAAAATTAAAATCGAACAAGTGTGTCTGACACGCGTGTCCGGTTATTAAATGATAAAATCGTCCGTTCTATTTAGCCTTTTCAACGAACGAGAAGCCCTATTTTTTTATCCACGAAAGAAGTCTTCTAGGGCAGACCGGGAGAGCTAGCAATCGACGCCAAAAAGTCCGCTGCCTTCGCCTCCCGTTCCTTCGTCATTTCTGCTCAAGCCGAGGCCAAGCAGAGCTCGTCTTTCCCATTTCTTAATTCTTGTGTGATTTCTGCGGTCATCCGAGGCAAAGTTCACAATCCGAGACAAAATCAACTTTTGGTGTTTCTCTTCTGCTGGTTTAAAAATTATTGGACTGAACCTGCCACACTATATTAGTTCAAGCCTAAGTATTCCTAAACCTATGATGCACCAACACTCCGCTTAAAGAGGGTATGCAGTGTCGGAGACGGACACGCGTCGGACACGACATGGACTCGTGTCCGACACGACATTGGAGTGTCGCAATTTAAAAAAAAATTAAATTAAAATCGGACAGGTGTGTCTGACACGTGTGTCCGGTTATTAAATGATAAAATCGTCCGTTCTATTTAGCCTTTTCAACGAACGAGAAGCCCTATTTTTTTGATCCACGAAAGAAGTCTTCTAGGGCAGACCGGGAGAGACCGCAATCGATGCCAAACAGAGCCCGCTGCCTTCGCCTCCCGTTCCTTCGTCATTTCTGCTCAAGCCGAGGCCAAGCAGAGCTCGTCTTTCCCATTTCTTAATTCTTGGGTGATTTTTGCGGTCATCCGAGGCAAAGTTCACAATCAAGGCCAAACAAAGCACCTTATGCACGCAATAGAGCCAACAAGACCTGTAAGTGGATTTCGCCATTTCTTCTCTTCATTGTTGAAAAAGCTAAGTTACATGCTCGGTACCGCTAGGTATCGCTAGGTACATTCTCGGTATCGCTAGGTAAATGCTCGGTACCGCTCAGTACATGCTCCGTATCGCTCAGTACAAGGTCAATATTGCTCAGTACATGCTCGGTACTGTTAGGTACATGCTCGGTACCGCTCAGTACCACTAGGTACATACTCGGTACCACTCAATACCGCTAGGTACATGCTCGGTACTGCTAGGTACATGCTCGGTACCGCTCGGTATCTTCCCATATAAATAACTTACGAACTTTAAAAATAACCAGAACTTCAAAATTACTCTTACAATAAAATTTTGTTCCGGGGGCGCTGCCCCAAGAAACCCCCACAAACCCCACAGGACGAACCCCGCCAGGGGGTAGCGCCCCCTTGGACCCCTGGCAGATCGGTATATTGTTGTATTCATGTTGTCTTATTATTGGGATATTTAGATTTCAGTTCATATCATTTTAATTTGATGTATTCATATGTATGATTGGTTTGTTAGCAAAATGAGCTCTACTGCTGGCGGGAGTGGATTAGGTGAAGGTTCAAAAGAGCCATCTATAGAAACTGATAAGCCGTTATGGATTCATGTTACAAAGTTAGGAAAAACATTTGAAGGAGGGAGGAATGTGTCATTCAAATGCAATTATTGTGGTGACATCTACAAAGGATCTTATTCTAGGATTAAGGCACATATACTTAAAATTTCTGGCCATGGAATTAAAACGTCCTAAGATTACTACGTCGCAGTTGATTGAATTGAATAGACAAGTTGAGAGAGGCTGACAGAGATAAATCATACATACATTTGATTTATGAGATGTGGGAGTCTATGTTAGCAAAAGTGAAAGAAATTATATACAGACATGAAAGAAAGTCACATGATGAAGACAATAGTAATAAAGCTTCTTGGTCAAGTATCATCCTCTTCCTGTTCTGAGAGAAATTAGAGCACATACTCATTTATTCAATCAATAAAGAGGAATAAAATAACTCCACAACGTGCTGAATATTTAGTTTATGTGCATACAAATATTCGTCTTCTATCAAGGAAAACCCCACTTTATATGACAGGTGATAACAAGATGTGGGATGTTACTGGAGATGGTTTCGAGTGCCTTAATGATATGGGATTATTGAAGGTTGCAAATCTTTCTCTAGATGAACCAGAGTTGGAAGCAATGATATTTAATGATGACGATATTGAAGGCCAAAACCAACATCAGAATCTAATTCTATCATTCCCTCTATTGAGTAGTTGGACCTTCATATTGTACTAAATAGTTTTTTGCTTATATTTTTGTTGTTGTACTAGACATTTTGTACTAAATATCTTTATGTTATAAGCAAAACAAGTTATCATGAAATTGATTTATTATTGTTTGTCATTTTTACTATAATGTCACCTTAATTTCTATATATTATATTAAAAAATTATTATGTCGTGTCCACGCCGCACCTGTGTCCTATATTTTTAAAAAATGTCATGTCTTGTGTTCGTGTCGTGTCCGTGTCCGTGTTCGTGTCGCCGTGTCCGTGTCGGTGCATTATAGCCCTAAACCTAATAGGGTTTTCTATTTGAACTTGCTCCCCTGCCGCGATCGAACGAGAATGGTTAAGAGACTTGTGGGATTGACGTGATAGGGTAGAGATGGCTATTTTGTTGGAACTTGGAAGCAGTTAATATGAAGCACATGGATACAAGCCTTCGGCCTTGAAATGAAAGACAATTTCGAATCAGCTTTGTCTATGAAAAAGGAACCTATAAGTAATGCAACTATGAATATCAATATTTCTCTCATGCCTTTCTTCTTTTATGGTTCGATTTTTCGGTGTTCTAAGCATAAAGGAACCACACCAATCCATCTACAACTTGGTGGTCAAACTCTATTGCGGTGACCATACTGTAGGGAGGGTTCTAAAGAAAAATAGCTCGATCCCAAAATGAGAAAAATCGTAACACATTTTATTTTACTTTTGAGTAGCAAAATGGATTCCTATCTCCGACTAACGAAAGCACCTGACCCCAGCCTCAATGCTTAGCGCCTACATACGTTAGCCTAAATGTAAGGGCGCCTTAGCCTTCTTTTGAAGCTGCTTGCTGCTCACACTTACTTCACAAACCTGTGGTCTGGAAGTGAGTAAACGGTTAAATCAAGTTGGACAGCACAACTACCTGAAGATGGAGGCATTATTAGCTCACTTCTCTTGTTTTAGTCTTCCGACCATAAAAGTGTAGAACATACTCATTTGATGTAGGGATCGAGTTATGAGCTTCACAACAAAGAGTGGATGCGAGTGGTTCAAATCATGTATTAAATCAACCCATTATATCTATCTATTCTTTTTATCAGTAAAAAGGTGCCTCGGGCTCTTTTCCAAGGGGGCTAAGGTTATTGAGAAGCAGGTAAAAAAGGAAAAATCTTTTTCAAAGCTGCAAGCAAGCTACATATCTTTTCTTTCTTCTTTTTTCAAAGAGGAGCTGAGGGGCCCCTGTTAAGATTCATTCCTCGGATCATCTAGGCTGGTGTGATTGAGTCAGGCTTGTTTGGAATTGGAATGGAAGAAGAGGGCCTCCAACCAAAAGGCAAGCAAGCTCTTGCCTTCTGCGGAAGTCCTCTATTTTCTTTTAGGTTGTGACCAATGTTTAAAATTGCGTATTCGGGTATTGAGGCGTTTTTCATTCGTGAGGCGAGGCGTAAGCCTCAAGGCGTTTTGAGGCGTAAGCCTCAAATCAAAAGATTGCGTAAACATAAAATGATAAATTTTTTATATACTAATGAGTGAATAATATAAAACATAAAAAAGCATAAGATATGAAGTGAAATCAAAATATCTCAATAATAAGACAACATGAAATATAGTTCAACTCAAATTCTATCTTTCCAAAATCCCAATATTCTTATCATTAACATATAATTCCAATTTTCAAAATAAATAGCAATGACTTATCACATAAGAACTCATAAGTCATCAACACTGTCATCACTAAGGGATTCTTCATTTGAATCATCATTATGATGAACTACTCTCTTCCCTTCCTCCTCTCCTATAAAGTCGAATGTCGGGCATTTACTTCATGATATATGTAAGTTTTAATATATATAGCGTGAGGTGAGGCGGGCCTCAACCAAGTTGAGGCGCAAGCCTCATAAAAAAAACTCGAGGCGTAAGCATCGAGGCGTTTTTTACTTGAATTGCGCAAAGGCGGGCCTTAAGGCGAGCCTCATATTGCGCAATTTTAAACCATGGTTGTGACCACCCATTGAGCAGTGGGTTCGACGTCTACTAGAAAAGAAAATAGAGTATCCACTGAAGATGACCACGTCTCTGCTAGGCAGCATGTGAAATGGATGAGAGAGTTCATGATGTAGGCAAGTCGTACCTTCTCCCTCCAAGCATCCAATAATGATTCTTCAATTCCCCTCACTTTGGTGGCTGTTGGAATTCTGTTGGTTGCTTCGATTTCTGTTTGAGGGGATGGCTGTTGGGTTTTCCGGCTGTCCGGATCCTGGGTTGGCTGTTAGTATTTTGGTTGTTTGGTTCCTGGGCTGGTTGTGCCTCTCTTTGGTATTTCCCATGTTTTGGTTGCTCCCATTGGAGGCTTGGCCGGCACATTTTAAGGGGGGCTGTTTGGATTCCTTTTCCCTATTTATAGGGGGTTATTTGCTGCTGCTTTAAGGAGAGTTTTAGAAATGAGATATGTATGATTTTTTGGAAATTGAAACCTGCGGGTTTGTAATAGCTTGCAAGCTATTATCTTCTTCCTCCTACTTCTAATTCGTCTCAATCTTCTCCCCCCATGCATCCAATAATGATGCTTTAGTTCCCCTCCCTATGGTGGCTGTTGGAATTCTGCTAGTTGCTTGGGTTTCTATTTAAGGGGATGGCTGTTGGGTTTTCTGGCTATTCGGATCCAGGGCAGGCTGTTGGTATTTTGGTTATTTGGTTTCTAGGCTGGTTGTGCCTATCTCTTGGGTATTTCCCATGTTCTGGTTGCTCCCATTGGAGGCTTGGGTGGCACCTTTTTGGGGGGCTATTTGGATTCCTTTTTCCTATTTATAGGGGGTTATTTGTTGCTGGTTTAAGGAGAGTTTTAGAAATGAGATATGTATGATTTTTGGAAATTGAAACCTGCGGGTTTGTAATAGCTTGCAAGCTATTGTCTTCTTCCTCCTACTTCTAATTCATATCTGTCTTCTAACCTCTTCTTCTATATCCAGGGTTCCCGCCTTAGTTGTATCCTTTTTCTCAAGATTCAAAGACAACTGCATTTAAGTGCCAAGAGATTTGAAGCTAAGAAGCTTCAACACATGTCCGAATTTAAACGAGAAAAGGAGATTATCAAAAGAAAAAGTCATGAAAATTTAGGAATCGGAAATGCCTGATCTTCAAAATTTTGAGTCGAACTTATCAGGAGATGAGATTCTTCCGCCATGGGAGAATTGATGTAGGCAAGTCGTACCTTTTCCCCCATGCAGCCAATAATGATGCTTCGGTTCCCCTCCCTTTGGCGGCTGCTAGAATTTTGTTGGTTGCTTCGGTTTCCATTTGAGGGGCTGGTTGTTGGATTTTATGGCTGTTCGGATCCGAGTCTGGGTGTTGGTTTTTTGGATGTTTGGTTCCTGGGTTGGTCGTGCCTCTCTCTTGGGTATTTCCCATATTCTGGCTGCTCCCATTGAAGGCTTAGGAGGCCCCTTTTTGTAGGGATGTTTGGATTCCTTTTCTCAATTTATAGGGGCAATTTGCTGCTGTAGGGAGATTTTAATTATCTGAAATTGTTACTAAACCTGAGGGTTTTCTCTTCCTATCCTGAGAGCTACTTCTTTCCTACCTATTTTTTCTTCCAGTCTTCTATCTATTTCTTTTCTCCACAAGAAACTTTCCATTGTATCTTCTTCTCTACATAAAGTGTGAGTGTTGTTGTTGGCCGGTTTGTTGGTATTTGTCGGACAAATGCCGATGGGTGTTGGAACTAGATTGTTGTTGTGGACCCCTGGTTTGAATATTCTTTAGAGCACCTAATTTTTCCTAATTTTATCGATGCATGTGAGGTGACCTTTAAGGTCGTTTTTAGGATAATGTTCTTTATAAATTTGTCTTTTCTTTCTAAGTCCTCTTTTATGTTTCTTGCATCTATTTATTTTCTTTGTCAGTGGTTTATTTACTTTTTTTGTTGAGTTTTGTTCTGTTTGTCCCTAGTGTTCTCCTTCTTGACTTGCCATCAATTGATGTAGGCAAGTCATACCTTCTCCCCCCATGCAGCCAAAAATGATGCTTAGGTTCCCCTCCCTTTAGTGGCTATTGGAATTCTACTGGTTGCTTCGGTTTTCATTTGTGGGGCTAGCTGTTCAGATCCTGGGCTGGCTGTTGGTTTTCTGGCTATTTGGTTCCTGGGCTGGCCATGCCTCTCTCTTGGGTATTTCTCATGTTCTGGATACTCCCATTGGAGGCTTGGGCGGCACCTTTTTGGGGGGTTATTTGGATTCCTTTCCCTAGGGGGCTGTTTGATGCTGTTTTAAGGAGAGTTTTAGAAATGTAATATGTATGTTTTTTGGAGATCGAAACCTACGGGTTTGTAATAGCTTGTGAGCTATTATCTTCTTCCTCCTACTTCTAATTCTTCTGTCTTCTAACCTTTTCTTCTCTATCCAAGGTTCTCGCCTCACTTGTATCCGTTTTCTCTAAATTAATATAAGTTATATGTTTGTAAGTTTGTTATGTTTATGCTTTATGGAAGACTTTTTGTTAGCAATCTTAATTGTGTTTTTTTATTGCATCAGTTCTATCCTGAATGGGAGGGTTGTTGAGTCAAGAAGAAGAAAAAGAAAGTCCCAGAACACAAAGGAATCTTGGACAATGGGTATAAGTCTTTCTTTATTCAAGTTTTTTTAATATCTCAATTTGAATTAGAAACTCGATCAGGTATGTGAGGGTGGTTGCAAGAAGCAGATATTCGCCATAGGAAACTATATAAATCAAAGGCCTCTAAAACCGATGCATGAATGGTTGATGAGGGTCGACAATTGAGATGACTGGTTCATGAGAATCCCTTTAAACTTAAAGGTCCAGATGATCAACTCTGCAATCAGTTGTTGGAATCCATAAATGTTCAAATCATTCATTTGAAAAATTGAAAACCTTCTGGCATAAAGTATAAAAATCTTGAATATTCTCACTGTCAAAGAAAGTGGGAGATGCTTCGTTGGAACGGGAAAAAAAAAAGAGAACCCACAACTTTCTAATTGACAAAACTCAAACTCGGGCATGTCGATGCACATACGAGCTAGAGCAGAGCGAGACATCGAGGGTTCACCTCCGCCCCAGAAAAATAGAAAAGAAAGATAAAAAAATGATGAAGACAATAAAACCATTGTTACGTTTCCATATTAAAGTAAATTTTAGTACTTCATTTTTTTTCTTTATCTTATTGCCCATTGATGTTCCAAAAGTACCTTTTCAGAATCCTGGAGAGGAAGATGCAGCATGGGTTGCCATCGGGAGGCTGCTATAGCGACTACTAACTTGACTAATAGCTAACGCGTCTGCCTTGTCGTGCATTTTCCTTATGACGTGGCAGAATTTGAGTAGCTCGAACTGTTTCATGAGCTTCATAGCCATTGTGAATTCTGGTTTGCGAGCACACTTCCTCCCGTCGCATCCGTCTCCAAGACGATGTAGTCAAAGGTTTTCACTTCACAATGAGTGAAAGATTTGTGCCCCGGTGTATGTTGCAGATTAATCTTATGATAAGAAAGACCTTTTCTTATTCAATCCCGCCCGGCAACAACATCACAGAACGGTAGACAGACACAATAGCATCCGTAACTATTAGGGAGGGGATGGAAGTTCCAGTAGACACTACTTAATACCTCATTCCATAAAATACAAACTTTCCTCAATAACATCATAACATACAAATATAAAAGAAAAAAAGAAAAGAAATATATTATAAAAAAATGAGTCTATTTTCATTTACAAATAGATATCTTTTCTATCTTCATTCTGATCACATAAATGAAAAATGAATTCTTGTAGAATCTCGTGTCATATAGTCAACTAAGAAAATAAGTTTATATTACAGTGGGGAACGAAAAAGACAATATACAGGATAGGAGTAGAAGGGATCCTTCCCTTGGCTTGATCTATGGTCTGAAACTAAGGAATAGAAAATGATCGCCCAATCCCAATTACTTTGTATTTATGTATGAAAGACATAGTAATGATTTTCCAAATTCTATCTCCGATGTCGATTCAATCGAAATTGATAGAGTCAGATCCATCTGTAGCTCCTTCATCGATTAGAATGCCCCCTCACAGGCATCACCCCAAAGAACAGTAAGCCCGCTCGCGAAGAAAGGATCGACGGCGAGATTCAACAGGGACAAATCTTCTTTCAGGGCCGGGTCATTGCCGGAGCCCCCTGGGGGTGTTGCGTTGTTAGGGAGCCCCGTCCAACAGACTGGGATAGTAGGGGTAGGGGCTTAGCTTTGTATAGAAAGGTTGGCTGTTTTTGTGTTGCCTCAGCCGCTAAAGGTAAAGTCTTTCTTTCTCCAATTACTTACCCTCGGACAAGTTGACAAGGGCTCTTTGTCCAGAATCATCAATAGAAAAGGTTGGTAATCAAAGGATCTTCTCGTGAGCTTAGTTTCGACGGGAAGGCAACACGGACTGATCCAGGCCCGATCTCAAGAGCTGTATCTCCGTCCGAACCTGTACGTATTAGCGTCTCTACACAGACAGCTTAGGTTAGGCTTGCATGAAACTTTTATAGATAATCAGCATTATGTCGATTACACATCTTAGGTTGGTCAGAACTAAGGAACAATGCCCCCAAACCTAAGTGGGTCTACCAGCAAAGCAACTGGTACTTAATCGGTCGGGGGCGAATTGGTTTCATGCAACGCCCTAGCTGCAAGAACAGGCGGTTCTCATTCGAAACTTAACGACCCACCCCAACATGAGAGTCTTACCTTTTCAGCCTACACTTGTTGCTTGCAACATGGATTCTTTAGATCTAAAGAATCTATGTGTTGACTTAAAAAAAAAAATAGAACAAAAAAATCAAAGAAGCAACCGCCTCTGCCGGTCCACTTCGCAAAAAAATGCACCTCTTCGGAGGCACCGACAATTCAAAACAATAAAAGGACGAAATTCAAAGAAAAAAAAACTTACACTCATTTCATTCGACTTCGTTGCTTCACAGAGGCGTCTAGGGTTCGCCGTTCATCTTCCCTCTTTGTCGTTGCTATTTGGCTTCAGTTCGCAGGAGGGGAAGGATTGCACGAGCCGATCCTTCGACTCCTTATTGTCGTTCGACTTCACTTCACCCGCATCCGACGCCACCGAGCCCAACGACACAACCTCCGCCCGTCTCCACCTCCCACGCCTGACCCACCTCCGACGCTGCCGATCCTGTCACCATTCAACTTCGCCCCTCCGACTCCTTGTCGCTGCCCAATCCCATCACTCCGCAGAAGGTATAGGGATTGCACAGTTGCTTCTTTGGCACTTTGTTGTCATTCGGCTCCGTTGCTTCACAAAGAGCAGAGATTTCACTCGTCACTTCTTAGGCTCCTTCGTTGTTGTTTGTGTTCGCTACCTCGCAGAAGGTGCAAAAATTGCACCGTCACTTCTTCATTATATTATATATTATATATTATATATAATATAATATTATATATTTTATAATCATATTAAAAAAATAATATAATATTATATATATTATTAAAAATTTTGAAAAATAAAATTTTAAGCAAATATCGAAGAACTCGGTCGTCGTACCTTAGGTCCGACCAGGATGGTTTGAAATTGAAGACCTGTGCAATTAATTTTTAATCCGGGCAGATAGCTTTGAATCTTAAGACCCCGAGCAGTCATATCTTAGATCCGGCCGGAATGGTTCCAAATTGAATACCTCACGCAGTCAATCTTAGATCCTAGTGGGATGGTTTAAATTCGAAGGCCCTACACCGTTGACCTTAGGTCCGGGTACGAAGAAATTCCGGCAAAGGCCGTCCCGATTTCTCCCTCGGTGGGGAGGTGACGGCGTGAGGCTGCTGAAATTTTCTTGAAAATTCTGGACTTAGCGAATTTTGGAAAAAAAAAACACGAATCTCTAAGAAAAATTTTGAAATTGGAGAGCATTTAATTCGCCTATTAAACTAATTAATGAAATTATAATGTTGAGTTGTTCATTAATTAACTTGATAATTAATTTAAACATCTACGGTGGAGATTGATAGATTTGACCTTACATTGGAGTTGTAATTATTCAGGCAACATCAATTTATAGAAGGTGTTTGACAACCTTCAGCCACAAAATTATCTAAAGAATCTAAACATATGGTATTGCATAAGTGCAAGTTGTGCAATATGGATGAACAACGTCAATGGGATCTTCAATAAAAAAAATTGAATTGAAACATTACATGAAAGGGAAAAATTATTCCACATTTAGGCAACTTCCCTTCCTCAAGTCTCTGAATCTTTCTTGCATGCTAAAAGTAAAATAACTTGAAAACAAATTTCCTGCTAGAGCTAAATTACTGTGCAAAATTGAATGAGTTGCCCTCTTGCCTTCTAAGCTAAAGAGCTTGAAGTTATTTAAAATGACTCTTTTGTTGGAAACATAAACCGACATTTTTATGGTAAAATTTCTTTGCAAATTTCATTTTTATAGCCATGTATGCAAACACAATTCAAACAAAATCCTATACAAAACTCCTCAACATAAATTGAAACTCTCCAACAGAACAACTAAAACACTAACCAATGTCAAAACCCAGAAGTGTTAAAATCACAAACTCAAACCAACCCAACAAACAAATAATTATGTAATTCAAATCATTTGGGCAACCTTGTTTATAAGAACTTGGTTGTAAGACCCACTACCCAGCAACTTTCGTAGGAAAGTCGTAAACCCGACCTTAGGGGAAAGTTTTAGGTAAAAATTTAACCTAACGTCAACCCCCAATTAAAACCCTCGGCCACTTCTAATAGAAGTCGTAAGTCTGACCTCTGAGGAAAATGTTTAGGTGATAATGTAACCCTAGTCTATAGGGACTTGGTTGTAAGACCCACAACTTGGGCCACTTGACTTAAAGTGCTAGGTCGTAAGACTCATCACCAGGCAACTTTCTAACGGAAGTTATAAGACCTAACCTAAATCTAATCCAAATAATTTAATTCAAATCAATGGGCATCTTAATCTAAAGGATTAAGTTGTAAGACCCGCACCTTTTTTTAGGCTATTTCCTAAGGGAAATCATAAGTCCTACCAATCAATTAAAACATTCAGGCTACCTCTAAAGAGGTCGTAAGTCCCACTATAAGGGAAACTTCTAAGGAAGCCATAAGTCCCTACTCAAATCAAATCACATAGGCAACTCCTAATTGGAGTCGTAAGTCCAAAACTAAACAAATGAACGGGCAACTCCTAATTGGAGCCGTAAGCCCCAAACTAAACAAATGAACGAGCAGCTCCTAATTAGAGGCATAAGCACCAAACTAAACAAATGAACGGGCAACTCCTAACTAGAATCGTAAGCCCCAAACTAAATACATCCTTGGACAACTCATAAATAGAGCAGTAAGCCTATTCCAAATAAATATCTCGGGCTACTTTCTATGAAAACCGTAAGTCCCAAACTAAACCTAAATCCCTGGGCTAATAAAGAAGCCATAAGACCCGCTCCAAACCAAATTCCAAACTTCGGTATTACTTATAAACAAAGTAATGAATCCCAAAACTAAATTAATTTCTAGGTATTCTAATAGATGTAAACCCATATCCCCAAACACATAACAAAATTAAAATTCATATTTAACCACTTCAGTCTACTCGGGATCCCTGAGAGAAGGCAAACCATGGCTGCTAATCAGATTCCCTGGACACTACAGTCAATAATTGTTAGTGTTGGTAGACTGAAAATTACGGTATACACGGGATGACGGAACCATGAGATCATAATCGGGGGTAATTAACTATGAGTGCTTGCGCTAATAGGAAGTAAAGACCCCAGATCTAAGTAAACCCTGATACTACCCTCAGGGGAAATCTGGTTAATTTCAATCTGACTAAAGGAAAGTGAAATTCTAAAGCTGCAAAACGGGATTCGTGCATTCGTGCCATTTTTCTTGAGCCAACACCATGCATCCCCTACCCTGGAGAAAGACTATATTCAAATTTCAAAGAAGAACGAGCTAGGCTTAGGTTAAGTCATCAAAGCTGTTCGGAATTCACAAACCACTCCGACCGACGGTCAAAATTTCTTCGAATATGTCCATGAATTTATTCAAGACTTGAGCAAAACTCAGATTGGAGAGCAGTATGGTCGTTTTATTATAGAAATGATGACCTTATTTCTTTTTTGTTTCTAACAGGTCAGGTGCTCTTTTACCTTCGAAAATAAGAAAGTTATCTCATGGGGAGTTAGTTGCTCCCACAGTCTTTCTTCGTGATAATCTTTCTCGACGATCTTCCTAGAAGAAGATCTTGCGTCCATGAGAAAGAACTCCTATGTTCGAAAAATCCCTACGAATCCAAAGAAGTGTAGGACTATAAGCTCATGCTCGAACAGTTAGGTCAATAAAAACCCAACTTCACCAAAAAAACTCTTGCTTTAACTCGATTCGGGCTTGAAAAGATAACATATGATCATCTCCTTAATGTGAGAATCACTCCCGTGGCTAGATCCATTTCCAGGGTCTTCAAGTAAAAATCAGTGATCGGGACTAGCAAGAAGAACATTTAGTACAATTTAATCGTTCCCTTCCGCCGCTTCCCTCCTCATATGTAGTCCTCTTAGGTATATTCTTCTTCGTTGAGGCCCTAAAGTCAACCATCCAAATGATCATCCGAAGCCATGCGAGCATCCAAATCCACAAATGAATCTGTCAAGCTGATTGACCTAAGGATGACATAGGAATGAATGAAGACAGACAATTCTCTTATGAAAGAAAAGAGAATAGAGCTGTGGGACTTCACAAGCTCATGCCATCAAAAGTAAGCTCTTTCGAAAGAGAAGGTCAATATAACATGATTTACTGGTTGCGGGTCGGATAGGTAGTTCAATCGGGTGGGAGGAACTACCAAAATAGGCTAACGTGGAACTTGGTAAAATGAAATAGTTGAATAATTGAAAAATTAGATTATTCATGAATACATATTGAATGCTGAGATTATGTACTGAATTTCCGGTAGTAGATCTAAAAGAAATGAAACAAAAGATACGGTAGAACTGTGACAATTATTTTATAAGGACTACCCAATGCTAGATATAGAGGTGCATAATAGATCGATATGAACATCATGAGCTATCCCGCTATAAAACCAGGTGTTGTTGATACCTCCTCAGGCTAGCCAGCCTTTGAAGGTCACAGATCGAGTCATTCTTATATTTTCAGATCGATTCTTCTATTGGACAATATTCATGGGGAATCTACTTCGAGCACTAAAGCATAAGCAAGGCATAAAACCTATCTTCTTAATTCTCCAATCACCGGAATATGGGAAAGAAAGACGATCCCGACCTTCTTTCCTCTGTTCAATACATAATGACTGAGGCTGACTTTGGTTCGATCAATTCATGGTCAGCAAGTATAGTATGATGATTGATGATCTTGCATGTCTTTCGTGTGAATCGGTGGGTTTCCCCAGCGAATGAACTTGGGTTACAGGAGCACTTCTTCTTAAGTATAGGGTCAAAAGTGCTCGCACGTGCGATTTTGGGGAGGTGGGCGTCGGTTGAACCATTCCATCCTAATAGTGTATATTTGGAGCTCAATATAAAATTTTTCTTTCTTGCAAGACCTGTTCGGATAAGGACAAACTCCAGAGATTGCTTCGAAGTATGATCCTTGCCTTTACCCTTTCCTCAACTAGAAAAAACATTATAAAATTACTATCTTTAAATCAAAAAAATTTAATGACGCGCAATGTCTGACTGTTCCCTGTGGTTGTGGTTTTCTCATTCTTGTACTACACTAACCTCTTGATATGCCCGAGAAAAAAGAAATGTGAGAAATCAACTATTTCCCCGGCTGTCTAAGAACCCTATCTAGGGCACCTCCGCAATCATTTTTAAGACGATCAAAGGACTTTTTTCATCCATCTCCACCTTGAGTGACCATCGCCTCATCCTCATTCACTCAGTTTTGGTGGTCAAATTCTGTAGAACTATGAGTTCTAAGACTGGTTCGATATTAGTAATGAATTTCTTACCTCTATGGAGTCAGTATAACTAAGCCTCCTCCAGACTACAAAAACCTTATAAACTAGAAAAAAGTCAAGTATTTCATTTTTCATTTTCACACTAGATTGATATGTACTTTTATTATCACTTCCGGTACTAACAAGGTCAATTACAAAGTTATTAACTGATTGAAAATTTAATATAACCCTTTTTAGTCCTATTGGAGGGGGGACCCCATATTACACCCCTCAAGTCATTAAAGTCAATCGTATTTTTATATTCTTTATTAAAAAGTTAAGCAAATATCTCATCCACCTTTGTTGAATATAATCTTATAAGAAAAGTACTTTTTATCTTCATCCTTAATACACTTCACTTCAATTGAATCCTTACTACTTATATCTCTTTGTTTGGTTAACTTATACATATATATTTCTCCTTTCTTAGTATCTAATCTATTATATAAATAATTAAAAGCTAAGCTCTTTGCATCGCAAATAGTTTTCTTAGATTCCTTATGAGCCTCTTTATAGCTTTCCCAATTATTAGAATTTTAACATCTAAGTCAATTTTTATAACAAATATTTTTATTTTTTATCTTTTCTTGTACATTTACATTCCACCACCAACTATTTTTACTGTTATGAGTTTTTCCCTTCGAAACTCCAAGCATATCTTTTCTAATATTCTTAATATCACTAGCCACTTTTTCTCACATAACATTAGAAATCTCATGCACAGACAAAATCTTAAGATCTAAAATCTTACTCTCAAAAATACTTTTATTAATATTTTTTAAATGCTCCCATCTAATCCTAGAAATCATTTTACTTTATTTTTTATTTTTTGTCGTTTTATCTAAAAGTCTAAAACTTGACTTTTTTCTAGTTTATAAGGTATTAATTTTGTCGTTCCAAACCCATGACACCATGAATGTTTTTTAAATCATCTACCTCTCTACCAACATGTCTATTTAAATCTTTTCCAATAAAAACTCTTTCTTCAAGCAGTATCATTTGTATTAATTTTTCTAAGTCACTTCAAAATTTTAATATTAAATGCATATCCAAACCTATTTGAGGAGCAAAAGCACATATAATATTAAAAATCTTAGCATCGACAACAAACTTTAAAGCCATAATTTTATCTCCAATTCTGTTAATTTTAATAACATTATCCTTCAAACTCTTATCTATAATAATACCTACACCATTTCTAGTACGACTCATACCCGAATACTATAGTCTATATCATATATCAATCTTTTTAGCCTTCTCTCCAACCCATTTAATTTCCTAAATGCATAGAATATTTATCTTCCTATGAATCAAAATATCTTATAAATCCATTAATTTTCCTTTAAGGGAGCTTATATTCCAAATTTCTTATCCTAATTTTAGTTTCATGGACTAGCTTTTTTTCCCACATCTATCATTGATGTGGAAACCCTTATTTATTTAACATTGCAACCGAGCGTCGGTGCAACGGACCTTGCACATTTGTCATTGTATTCAAACCATACAACGCGTCGTTTTCAAGGGATGTCTTAGCATTAACATATTTTTTTAAAAGATTCATGTCATGATTATTCAACAAGTTTTATGTTGGCTGTCGACTACCTAACGCAACCCTTCATGAATTGCCCATATAGGAATTCAAAAAAGAATAGATTTTATTCAAGTCATAATCTATATTGAACTTCCCAATTTATTAATAGGAGGAACACGGGAAGTCGAAGAATTACAGATGAATGTACCAAAATCAACATAAAGAAAGATTCATTTGATCTGCTCTAAATAGAACTATTTATCTTTTAATCTTTCTACTAACAAATTTCCTCTTTCCTTTGGTAACCGGGGCAGGTGAGCGTTGGATAGGCGCAACAGCTCTTCCCGAATCTCTCAAAGGCGCTCGCTCATTGTCGTGGGCCCCTAACATCTAGGCCAACAAGCCCAAGATGAGGGAGCCCTAGCCTTGCTAGCATTCATTCTTATTCACTTCCTCACAGCGCTAGTAACCTCTTGCTCAGTGCGGCGAATTTATTTCATTCAGTGAACGATCTCCTACATAATGAGAAATTTATCACTAATTTGGTGCCCTGGTATGAAGTTGCTGACTTACTAGTGCCTTTTTGCAATATGAAAGAAGAATGAGATCAGAAACGCCATCATTGGGGCAAACGATGCAATAACTTTAGTGAGGGCAAAGCCAAAAATTGCATAACCAAATGATTGATTAGCCAATGATGGATTTCGCACCACGAAATGAATCAAAGAATTGAAAATGATTCCAATACCAACAGTAGCTCCCGTTGAACTAATTATAGCCGCTCCGACACCCATTGATTTAGCACCTTCTAACATCTCGAGTCTAGAATTCTCGTCACGCTTTGCTTTTCCTTCGCTAATTGCTTAATTCTTTATCATTTGCTCTGCCCAATTTTTGGTTTTCTTTCTTCTTACCTCCATCAATGCCAATTAAGTTCGATTTTTTGGTGTGTTACTCCCTCGCTCTTTATATTTCCACGAATATCTTTTCATAGTGGACCTATGCATACATCCTTTTTAGTATGCATGAAGGGTTACCCCTAATAGAAGCCTACACTAAGAAGTAGCCGCCTTAGCTCCAATTGCAAAAGTAATCTAGTACCTACTATTTAGTTCGCTCTTATAGCAGCCCCCTAAGAAGCAAGGGAGTAGGAACTAGTTAGACAGTAATACATCGATTTCTTACACGTACAAAGGAACTATTTTTTGGCAACTTCGACAACTTAGAACAATGTTTGTCCCGCATATCATACGAAAGATCGGGATATTGAAAAAAGGCTTTAGAAAGCTTTTGTCGCAAATCATATTTAGGCGCGAGCAATCTACGTTTGTGATCTCTTAGTCGCTTATTTCTGCGCAAAATAAAAAAAACGGGGATGAACAGGCAAATTTCTCTCATTTATAGAACGACTCTCTAATGTCGGGGATTTCAATGAAAGCAAGACAAGGTATACGCCATCTTTGACATGTTGATCGCTAACGGACAGCTGACTCTACCTCCGTGTAAGCGACCCGCCAAGATCGAGAAAGTTGATGATTCCAACTACTTACTGTCGGTCCCACAGATCATGTGCATTTTTCTCCCCATGTAATGCTAGAGTATTCTAATATCACATCGTAGACCTCCACCCTAATTATATCTTCCTTATAAGTGAACTGGAACATAGTGCATGAAATCCTCTTCGATGCTGCAAGGATGAAACGATGTGACATACTATGATCACATACAGAAGTTATACACTTCGGCTCAGCTAGAACCTCTCAACTGCTCCCTTCAGGGCGTCCCTATGGGGATGGGCCCCAAGCTTTCCCCTCGCCCCTCTCCTAAGACATAAAGGCTATAATTCCGCTAAAAAAGAGAACCGATAGTTCGACTAAAAGCTCAGAGTGAATAGATCCGCCATTTCAAGGAATATCTCTTTTGTCGTGGTGTATTGTGTATCCCCCTTTGTTCCAGTCATGGAATAGAAAAAATAAATTAAAAAATGGATTTTTGTTCAAGAATGAAATTTTATTGGAATTGTCCATATCTGCTTCATCCTTTGAAACCAGATATGGGTCGCTTAGAGCTTTACTTACTTTCTTCGCTTACGACTTTCCATATTCCTCCCTCCGAAAAAGAAGGATTCTATTCTGGATCTCCTGCCAAAGCATACCTCATTCATTCTCGCTTCTTTTATGTCACTCTCAAAAAATAACCTTTCAGCAAAAAAGGCCTCTTGGTTGAGCTACTTCATTACTCGAATCAAAAACCTTTCTTAAGCATGCTCATGAGCAGCTTCTCTCTCATTGGATCTCCTTTCCAACTGGATTTTTTTTCCAAAGATGTGATCTTAGAGCTCACTTACACTAATTCATTCAGGCAAAACAGATTACGATGTCATGATGTGCCCATTCTTATGGCCATTCCTTCAATACTTTAATTCTCGAGAGTCTCTCTATGGTCCGCATAGTAGATATGGGAGATTTGCAAAACCTGTGGTCTTGACGATGAAATTTCTTTTCTCTGTTGCTGCCTCGAAGAACTTTTGGCTGAGCATTCCATAACCAGGATAAATATGTAGGACTTTCATGAGCGCATGTCGCAGGCTTCTATCTCTATTAGTGGTTTGCAGCAAAGAATCTTTCTCAGGGCGACGTTTGGTACATTATAACAAGAAACTTTATGTTATACTAACCTAAGTATATATAACTTTGGTTGGGTTATGGCCAGTTACTGCACCTTTATGCTTATGGTTATTAGTAACTAGTAAGTCTGTCAAAGACAAACTTTGGTTATCGTTCTCTGTCCTGAGCGTGCCCTGCCAGTACTTCTTATTCTCGATGAATGATCTGTGCTACCAAAGAAAATCATAGTCAAACGAGTCTCCTTTTCAGTTTTAAGAACATGGCAAGCTAGAAGAAAACTTGCATCTAATTGGCTCAAAAGCCAGCCCTTGCTCAATATCCAATTTTGAATCATTTCCAGTGAGTCGTGTGAAGCAGAACCTCTTCGAGTTTCTTGCCAATAGAAGTCATGGGTTGCCTCCTCTCAGAGATCCCAAGTAGATTGAAGTTGGTAGATATGATTTTTTTTTAGTTTTAATTTTGTTGGGTGTTTTGGGATTTACATCTATTAGAATACCCAGAAATTGATTTATTTTGAGATTTATGACTTCCTTTAGAAGTAACCCAAGGGTTTAGATTGGAGCTAGACTTATGGCTTCTTTAGGAAATAGCCCATGTATTTAAATTTAGGTTGGGACTTGCGGTTTTCGTAGAAAGTAGCCCGGGGATTTAAATATAGGTTGAGACTTATGACTTTTGTAGAAAGTAGCCCAAGTATTTAGATTTAGGTTGGGACTTACAGCTTTCATAGAAAGTAGCCCAAGTAATTGATTTGGAATGAGGCTTACTACTCTATTTGTGAGTTTCCCAAATATGGGTCTTACAACGTAACTCTACAGCAAGGTTGCCCGGGAATTTTGTTTGGATTTGGGATATGTATTATTATTTCCCTTAAGAAGTTGCTGAAAATGGGTCTTACAACTTAATGCTTTAGACTAAGATGCCCATAGGTTTGAATTGGATTATTTGAGATTTAAGATCATTGCTATTTATTTAGTAATTTTCCTAAAATGTGAGTCATATGACTTCACTTAGAAGTTGCCCGAAAGCAGGCTTTATAACCTAATCCTATAGACTAGGATGCTCATGAATTTGTGTTTTTATAGAAGATCTTACAATAGAAATTCCACATGCTTTTAATATAGGATTAATATCATAATTATTGTATTTCAAAGTATTATTTAAAGATGAAATTCTCTTTTGAGGCTTTTGCCTTGATTTTTTTAACAAGAGTTGTCCGTGTAATTGTATTTGGGTAGGGGCTTATGGCTTTCATTAGAAAGTAGGCCATGTTAGTTTGATTTATGACCTTTACTAAAGGTAGACCGAAGGTTTTAGTTGTGTGGGTATTATTGCTTCCTTAGGAGTTGCCTAATGATGGGTCTTACGACCTAGCCCGATAAGCTAAGTAGCCCGAGTGATGGGTCTTACAACTAAGCCCTATTGCCTAGGATGCCCAAGTGAGTGGTCTAGGGTTGTATTATCACCTAAACATTTCCCTGAGAAGTCGAACTTACGACTTCCATTATAAGTGACATGTTTTAATTGGGGGTTAGGGGTTAGTTCACTTTTACCTAAAACTTTTCCCTAAGGTCGGGCATATGTCTTTGCTTTGAAAGTTGCCGGGTAGTGGATCTTACAACCAGGTTATTATAAACAAGGCTGCCCATTAATTTGAATTTCATTGTGTTTGTTGAGAGGATGTCATTTATTTAGGATTTGTTACTTGGAGAGTTTGAAAGGTTTGTGAATTGGTTTGAATTTATGATTTTGACACTTCGGGTTTTGACACTGGCATTAATGTTTTAGTTGTTTTATGCTCTTAGTCTTTTTTTACTACAGTTGCCTACTACTCTACTCATTTTTAGTACTGTTATTTTACTAATTTTTTAGTACTTAGCTTTCCTTACTTTTCTAGTATTTTGTTCTAACTGCAGTAAATAAATTTATTATTTTTCAGCATTGATTTAATTTATTTATGATGCACTGATTCTTGTTTACTTGTTTGCAAGTAAGTAGTACGTGCAGCTGTTCAGGGAGCTCACAGATAGTTGTAGGAGTCATTATTGAGTTGAAGCTTTATTCAGGAATACTGGAGAGCTTATGTTCATTGAATTGGCGAGTAGTTGTTAAGCAGTGTTTGAGAGTGGAAGAGCTATTGTTGAGAGCATTTGATATCAATTGTATATTTTGATTATTAAAAAATATTTTTAATTGCATTTTTTTAATTTTTATAATTGCTCAATTGATTAATAAATTAATTAAACAATTTAAATTTCAAAGCTTTTGAAATTCTTTTTTATTTAACTCTCAGATTTTAAATGCTCTCAAATTTTAAATTTGTTTTTTGGATTTTAAATTTGTTTCTCAATTTTCTTTTGTTTAAATTAATCAATTAATTAATTTTAATTAAATTATTTTAACCAATTAATTATTTATATTAATCAACTGAGTAATTAAAATCCAAATTAATTTACTCTCCAATTATTACAAAAAATTGAAATTTTAATAATTTAAGAAAATATCGGCAGCCTCCTGACGTCCTCTCTCCGCCTAGGGAGCAATCGGAATGGCATTTGCCGTAATTTCTTCCTACCCGGACCTAAGGTCGATGGCACAAGGTATTAAATTTGGAGCCATTCCGACCGAATCTAAGATATGATGGCCCGAGGTCTTCAAATTTAAAGCCATCATACATGGATTAAAAATCGACGGCGTATGGTCTTCGAATTTAAATCTACCTACCTCGATCAAAGATCGACAATGTAGTGCCTTCAAATTAAAAACCATCTGCCCGGATCTAAGATCGATGGCGCGGGTCTTCAATTTAAACATTCTTGGCCGGACTTAAGGTCGACAACACAGGTCTTCAACGCCTGTTTGAAAGTCTTTTCTCTCTTCTTTTTTTATTATTATATTAGATATATAATATTATATAAATAATAAAAATATGAATATTATATATTATAATATGCATTTAAAAGAGAATTGGAGAAAAGGTTTGAGTCGGGTCTTCTCAGGCACTGGGATCAGGTCGAAGGAATATAGTCGAACAGTAACAAAGGAACCAAAGAATCAATTCATGTAATATCTATACCTCCTATGATGGGAGTCGAACAGCAACTAAGGGGCAGAAAAAGCGACTCTTGCAATTTCTATTCCTCCCGAAAAGCAATGAAGTCGGACAACAACGGAGCAAAAGAAGCGTTGCGTGCAATCTCTCCCTTCCTGCAAAGCAATAGAGTCGGACAACAACGAAGGAGAGGAAGAAGTGTCGCGTGCAATCTCTCTGCCTGTGAAGCAACGAAGGAGCGGAAGGAGCGAGCGTGCAATCTCTTCCTGCGAAAGAACGAAGCCGAAAAGCAATGACGAAAAAGAGAAGATGGAACTGAACCCTAGATGCCCCCTGAAGCAACGAAGATGAACAATGACGTTGGGGCCGAAATAGGACAGCAGCAAATGAGTCAAAGAGGCTACTCGAGCTATCTCTCCGCCTCCTATAAAGTAACAAAGCCAAACAACAACGAAGAAGTCGGAGGTCGGGACGTCAGAGCGAAATTCACACAGGCAACGAAAACACAGTCATGGAATGAACGTAAGTCCTCCCTTTGTCCATTTTTTTCTTTTAAACGACCAAACTACCGAACGGAAGTTACTCTAACAAATTGATGTCTCTCAAACCTAATCTTTTCTTGTTCTTTCTAATTTTCATTTCTTGTTCTCTATTAAGAATAGAAATAGGGAATTAAAAGCTTTTAATGGATAGGTAATGGAATAAAATATTTAGATTAAAATAATAATATTCTAGTATATAATTATATAAATTATTTAGTTTTAAATACAAAAATCATATAAATCATATTATATCTTAAAATCTAGATCTCTAAGAATTACAAGAAAACATTCATAAAAAAGAATATCATTTTTAAAAAATTTTGGTAAAATCGATTGTAAAATAGACACATGACGATCCTAAAACTGTCACGACCCGGCCCGGTGAGCTCGCGTAGGCGAGGCGGGAACAGAGGTCGGACGGTAGGTCAAATATCTAATTCCTAAATCTATCAATTCCCTAAATAAATCTCCAAAATATTTTGAAAGAGCCACTATAACAATAAAGTTTGAAATCACAAAAAAAAAAACATATAAGCAAACATATTCTTCGTCCTTACCTTTCTTCCGGAGCTCCTGCCCTACGATAAACAATGCCGCCCCTTCTACTCATTGATTAAATTAATCTCACCTGAAAATGTTAACAACTAACATTAAGCTAAAGCTCAGTAAGTAATACACAATTCTGAACTACAGTAAACAAGATAATCTGAACAATATGATAGATGCAAATTTCATATGAACATAACATAAAATGATTTCATTCTTAACATAACAGTAAACATATCATATCATATCATAAATCATATATTTCATTTTTCCTTTCATTTCCATTTCCATATTCATATACATATACATAGCTTTTTCATTCTGTAAATGATACAACCGTCACAGGAGTCACCGTCTGTACCATAAAGGTACACCTTTTCCATTTTCCTTTTCCATATCCTTTACCATTTTATCGTGCACGAGTACAGCGTCCCCAGCTAGTACCATAAGGGGGTGAACTCCATCTTTTCAACATACACATGCAAGCATTCAATTTACATAAGCATATCATTTCATTCCATCTTATTCCTTATAATATATAAACCTTATCATAAGATATCATAAATTGTACATGTAATTTGTATGATCATTCATTTGATATGAGTAAAGAATTAAGATTGGAGCTATCAAATCATATAACATGTGAGAAAGCAAGAGATATTATTGAAATAAAGAACAGTGCATACTTACAGAAGTTTGGAATCTGATTTCCTCTTGCTAGTCCTTCTTCCTTCGATCTTCCTTCGAAGTCACCACGATTAATCACCTATAAGTATCAATTTCTCATTCTTAAAATCTACAAACTAAATCAAAATAGCATTCTCCTTCTCATTTTAAATTATCCTAAGTTTCCTCTCCCTCACTCTCTCTTTCTCTCTCAATTAAAGCTCAACACATACATATATTCTAAAAATTCAATAGTTTGTATAATTACATATATTAATAAAAATAACACTTTACCCAAAACCTAAATTTATTTAAAATAAGTTGTATTTTCGGATTTAACCTAAAACCCAAATTTTGGAAAACCTATTTTCATTATTTCCCTCAAATAAACATGTCACTCTCTCCCCCATACCTAAATCATAATTAAATATTTTCTATTTTCGGATTTAAACTAATTAAAAATTAGGAAAATAAGATTTTATAAGAAAAACTCAAGTTTCCCTAAAACCCTAATTTCAAATCTCATAAAATTCCTCCAAAATTTCATTTCTATCATTAAAATGCTCTTCTAAACATTACCTAACCATCCCTTAAAGAGATTTTGGAAGAAATACGTTTTTTAGGAAAAAACCCTAGAATTTCTATCTCCAAAATTTCCTCAAAATTTTTCATTTTCATTGCTAAAACATTCCTCTAATCTTTCCTTAAAGTTTTCGTAAAGAAATTACAAAAGAAACCAAAATCCTACAAAACCCTAGAAATTTCATTCTCAAATATCTAGAGATCTAGAAAATTTCGTTTGAAAATAATCATACCGGAGTGTTTCTCTCGTCACCCTCTTCGATTTGACCTAAAGGTTTCGCCGGAAGATCGTCGCCGGAACGCACGTCGCCCCTTGCCCGACCGCCGGACCGTCCGCTCCCTCTCTCTCGTTTTCGGTAAATTCACGCGTGAATGGGGAGATGAGGGCTCGGTTTGCTATATTAGGGAGAAAAGGATTTGCTAATTACCTTACTGCCCTTACTTAAGTAATTTCGTCTTAAGAAACAAGTGAGGGTAAAATGGGAATTTAGAGACTTCTAAAATTAATAACTCCAAAAATAGGCAAAATTGGGTACAAGTTCTATATACCAAAACGATCAGAATTTCGCGTAGGATTTTCTAAAATTATTTTCGTTACAATCCGATAACATTGAAAATTCCACTTAAATCTCATCGCGGCGCTTTGAAAAGCGTGCGAGATCTAAAACGGTATTTTCGGGTTTTCACAATCTTCCCTCCTAATAAAAATTTCGTCCCCGAAATTTACTTATCTTCTTGTTGCAAAATAACCCAACAGCTTCCATTTCATTAACATAAACCTCAACATTGAAATAGAATAATCTGATCAATCCCAAAACATTTGACATGACATAACAAGATAAACTACAAAATCCAAAACATCAAGTTTATCATTACAAGTTTCTGAAAATAAACTATAAAGCCATCTCAATTGTCATTGTCAGCATCTATAGATCCATCGGGCTCTTGCTGAGTCAAACTGTAAACTCGTGGTCTGACATTCTGCCTGGATTGATTTTGCACTGAACCTGTAACTGATGGTTCTATCATCTTGGGTTTTCCATAATTCTTCTGTGAAGGTGTTTCAGCAGATCTCATTCCTCCTGAACTCTTCTGAACCAAAGAAGGACAATATTTTGCTATGTGTCCAGGCTGATGACACCAATAGCAAGTGTTGGAACCAATCAGACATTCACCTTTATGCATTCTGCCACACTTAGCACAAGGTTCAGTGACTTTACTTACAGTTGCATCACTGCCTCCACTAGAACTAAACTTGGGCCTCTTCCCATTTGATCCCTCTGTCTGGTTGCTTTGAATATCCTCTTCAGAATTCTTCCTTTTCGAAAAATCTCTTCTCCTCTGAATACTTTGATAATCCAGCTCAACCTTCCGTGCTTTATCAACTAATTTAGAGTAATCTTCAATCTCCAAAGCAACCAATGGCTGTCTAAGGCTATCCCTCAAGCCACAAAGGAAACGGTGGCATTTCTCTTCTGCATTAGGAATCAGATGAGAGGCATACCTAGATAGCATTGTGAATTCAGTCTCATACTCTGCAACAGTCTTATCTCCCTGTACCAATCTATTAAATTTATCTTGCATTGCTCTCCTAGCAGTCATTGGCACATACCAATCTCTAAACACTTTGACAAATTCCACCCATGAGATTTGACTGCTAGATCTCCCAGTAAAAGTTTCTTCCAATTGTCTTCTCCACCATCTGTTTGCCTCCCCTCTGAAGGCATAAGTAGCTAAGGCTACCCTCCTATCCTGAGGGCATAGCATCCCCTCCAAAATCTTCTCAACTTCCATTAACCAGTCCTCTGCTTCTATAGCTCCACCTCCCTCAAATGATGGTGGCTTCATGTCCTGGAATAACTTTAAATACTTGTCAATTGGAGCACTTCCACTACCTCCAGCTTGAGTCTGAACATTTCTTATCATCTGTGTCATAGACGCCATCATTTGAGTGAAAGCATCCAAAGTAGCATTAATGCTACTGCCTTGAGGCTCTACTACTGTTGGTAATACTCTCCTGACCTCTCCAGTGTTGCCATTAGTGGCATCAGGTTCAGGTTCCTCAGCCCTAAAACACAAATTAACAAAACAATCTAAGCATTAAATAACACAAGCACCTTATATCTACCCTAACCTATAAGATCATCCTATTGGCTCTTTCATGAAAATCAATATCCTCAAAACCTTTGCTCTGATACCACTCTTGTCACGACCCGGCCCGGTGAGCTCGCGTAGGCGAGGCGGGAACAGAGGTCGGACGGTAGGTCAAATATCTAATTCCTAAATCTATCAATTCCCTAAATAAATCTCCAAAATATTTTGAAAGAGCCACTATAACAATAAAGTTTGAAATCACAAAAAAAAAACATATAAGCAAACATATTCTTCGTCCTTACCTTTCTTCCGGAGCTCCTGCCCTACGATAAACAATGCCGCCCCTTCTACTCATTGATTAAATTAATCTCACCTGAAAATGTTAACAACTAACATTAAGCTAAAGCTCAGTAAGTAATACACAATTCTGAACTACAGTAAACAAGATAATCTGAACAATATGATAGATGCAAATTTCATATGAACATAACATAAAATGATTTCATTCTTAACATAACAGTAAACATATCATATCATATCATAAATCATATATTTCATTTTTCCTTTCATTTCCATTTCCATATTCATATACATATACATAGCTTTTTCATTCTGTAAATGATACAACCGTCACAGGAGTCACCGTCTGTACCATAAAGGTACACCTTTTCCATTTTCCTTTTCCATATCCTTTACCATTTTATCGTGCACGAGTACAGCGTCCCCAGCTAGTACCATAAGGGGGTGAACTCCATCTTTTCAACATACACATGCAAGCATTCAATTTACATAAGCATATCATTTCATTCCATCTTATTCCTTATAATATATAAACCTTATCATAAGATATCATAAATTGTACATGTAATTTGTATGATCATTCATTTGATATGAGTAAAGAATTAAGATTGGAGCTATCAAATCATATAACATGTGAGAAAGCAAGAGATATTACTGAAATAAAGAACAGTGCATACTTACAGAAGTTTGGAATCTGATTTCCTCTTGCTAGTCCTTCTTCCTTCGATCTTCCTTCGAAGTCACCACGATTAATCACCTATAAGTATCAATTTCTCATTCTTAAAATCTACAAACTAAATCAAAATAGCATTCTCCTTCTCATTTTAAATTATCCTAAGTTTCCTCTCCCTCACTCTCTCTTTCTCTCTCAATTAAAGCTCAACACATACATATATTCTAAAAATTCAATAGTTTGTATAATTACATATATTAATAAAAATAACACTTTACCCAAAACCTAAATTTATTTAAAATAAGTTGTATTTTCGGATTTAACCTAAAACCCAAATTTTGGAAAACCTATTTTCATTATTTCCCTCAAATAAACATGTCACTCTCTCCCCCATACCTAAATCATAATTAAATATTTTCTATTTTCGGATTTAAACTAATTAAAAATTAGGAAAATAAGATTTTATAAGAAAAACTCAAGTTTCCCTAAAACCCTAATTTCAAATCTCATAAAATTCCTCCAAAATTTCATTTCTATCATTAAAATGCTCTTCTAAACATTACCTAACCATCCCTTAAAGAGATTTTGGAAGAAATACGTTTTTTAGGAAAAAACCCTAGAATTTCTATCTCCAAAATTTCCTCAAAATTTTTCATTTTCATTGCTAAAACATTCCTCTAATCTTTCCTTAAAGTTTTCGTAAAGAAATTACAAAAGAAACCAAAATCCTACAAAACCCTAGAAATTTCATTCTCAAATATCTAGAGATCTAGAAAATTTCGTTTGAAAATAATCATACCGGAGTGTTTCTCTCGTCACCCTCTTCGATTTGACCTAAAGGTTTCGCCGGAAGATCGTCGCCGGAACGCACGTCGCCCCTTGCCCGACCGCCGGACCGTCCGCTCCCTCTCTCTCGTTTTCGGTAAATTCACGCGTGAATGGGGAGATGAGGGCTCGGTTTGCTATATTAGGGAGAAAAGGATTTGCTAATTACCTTACTGCCCTTACTTAAGTAATTTCGTCTTAAGAAACAAGTGAGGGTAAAATGGGAATTTAGAGACTTCTAAAATTAATAACTCCAAAAATAGGCAAAATTGGGTACAAGTTCTATATACCAAAACGATCAGAATTTCGCGTAGGATTTTCTAAAATTATTTTCGTTACAATCCGATAACATTGAAAATTCCACTTAAATCTCATCGCGGCGCTTTGAAAAGCGTGCGAGATCTAAAACGGTATTTTCGGGTTTTCACAAAAACCCTCACTTGTACCAACGGGTATCAATTTTTTAAAAATTTGAACTAATGTATAAAAATTACGAAAAAAATTAGTATCATTGAAGCACTACAATATCTATGTTATGGCAAAGAATGTTTGTGATTTGGACTTCTAATAATTCCTAAAAAAATTAATTTGTCTATGTAAAAATCCATGCTATTACAAAGATTGTAAATGAATAAATATTGGTTGCTGATGATTTAAAAAAATGAAATTCTTTCACTTTAGATTTTGGGGAGTCAAACGAACCAATCACAAACCTACATGCATAAAGCGAGAGTTCACATAATAAAAATATATAAGTATTTGAAAAGATATGCAACCAGTACACACGCTGACCATAATCACTCAAAACGCGCACGTACATACCGCACATACATAAATATTTCAAGCAATTTCCACACCTTTAATAGGCACACACAATTCAAAAATACATGTACATTCAACATAGACATATCATACATTCATACGTTAAATACACCTAACAAATTGAATTCATTCATTAATCAAGCTCAATCATTTAGTAAATCATACTTAAATAACAATGTCAATTTATACTTATTATTTTTGAATTAAGACATCACAAGTATGCGCACACATCGTTCACACATATACACAATTAATATATATAAAACATTTACTTATGATATGCATAAACATACAAAATAAGTATTCAAGAGAGTTACCCTCATGCAAACAGTTCACACATGTGCACACCACTCACAAACACCCATAAACATGCACTCACACTTGCTAGCAGCCATATAAAAACCTACACGCCAAGATAGAGTTCATATAAATCACATATACAAGTGTTCAAACAAACATACATACAACACACTTAAATAACCATGCATAGTTCACACATATTCACATGCATTTAAAGATCACACGTACATACATGCATTATAAACACTAAAATATCTCTAATCATGTACAATACTATCATTGTATGTTATAAATTCTCCCATTTTTAACCTAGGGTAGCACGCTTTGGCAATGAAAAGGAGTTGGCGTGACGATGGACTCACATATATATCTAAACATAGCATATGCACAAGTATGCAATTCAAACATAAACAAACGTGTATGACATTCACACACCCACCAAATGTAAGCACCCATGTGATTACCCTTATGCTTACCAACCGAACATTAACTCACATGCATATATAGAGTTCATATAGTTCACACATATAATTATTTAAACACTTAAATTCATACAAAATATGCACAAAAGCATAAATCACACAAACATGCACATGAGTACACCATAAACACAAAAGGTTCAGACAACTCGCACATGTTATTACAAAGATTGTAAATGAATGGATATTGGTTGCTAATGAATTGAAAAAAAAAATTCTTTCACTTTAGATTTTGGGGTGTCACACTAACCAAGCACAAGCCCGTATGCATAAAGCGAGAGTTCACATAATAAGAATATATAAGTATTTAAAAGCATATGCAACCAATACACACATTGACTTGATCACTCAAAACACACACGTACATATACCGCACATAAATAAATAGTTCAAGCAATTCATACACCTTTAATAAGCACACACAATTATAAAACACATGCACATTCCACATAGACACACCATACATTCATACGTCAATTACACCTAAGAAATTGAATTCATCCGTTAATCAAGCACAATCATTTAGTAAATCTTACTTAAATAACAATGCCAATTTATACTTATTATTTTTGGATTAAAACATCACAAGCATTAGCACACATCGTTCACACACAAATACACAATTAATACATATAAAACATTTACTTATGATACGCATAAACATACAAAATAAGCATTCAAGAGAGTTACCCCTCACGCAAACAGTTCACACATGAGCACACCACTCACAAACACCCATATGCATGCACTCACACTGCTAGTAGCCATACAAAAACCTGGACGCCAAGATAGAGTTCATATAGATCGCACATACAAGTGTTCAAACAGACATGCATACAACACTTAAATAACCATACATAGTTCACACATATTCACATGCATTTAAAGATCAGACGTACATACATGCACACTGTAAACACTAAAATCTCTCTAATCATGTATAATACACTAACATCATATGTTATAAATTCTCCCACTTTTACCCTAAGGTAGCACGCTTTGGCTGTGAAGAGGGGTTGGCGTGATGATGGACTCACATATATATCAAAACACAGCATATGCACAAGCATGCAATTCAAACACAAACAAACGCGTATGACATTCACACACCCACCAAACGCAAGCACCCATGTAATTACCCTTATGCTTACCAACCGAACATTAATCCACATGCATAAATAGAGCTCACATAGTTCACACATACAACTATTTAAACACCCAAATTCATACAAAATATGCACAAGGGCATAAATCACACAAACATGCACATGAGTGCACCATACACGTAGAAAATTCAAACAACTCACACATGCTATTACAAAGATTGTAAATGAATAAATATTTGTTGTTAATGAATTAAAAAAAATTGAAATTCTTTCACCTTAGAATTTGGGGTGTCATACTAACCAAGCACAAACCCGTATGCATAAAGCGAGAGTTCACATAATAAGAATATATAAGTATTTAAAAACATATGCAACCAATACACACGCTAACCTTGATCACTCAAAACACATGTACATATACCGCACATACATAAATAGTTCAAGCAATTCCCACACCTCCTTTAATAAGCACACACAATTCAAAAACACATGCATATTCCACATAGACACACCATGCATTCATATGTAAATTACACCTAACAAATTGAATTCATCCATTAATCAAGCTCAATCATTTAGTAAATCATACTTAAATAATAATGTCAATTTATACTTGTTATTTTTGGATTAAGACATCACAAGCATAAGCACACATTGTTCACACATAAATACACAATTAATAAATATTAAATACTTACTTATGTTATGCATAAACATACAAAATAAGCATTCAAGAGAGTTACCCTCATGCAAACAGTTCACACATGCGCACACCACTCACAAGTACAATAGGCATGCACTCACACTTGCTAGCAGCCGTACAAAAACCTACATGCCTAGAGTTCATATAGATCGCACATACTAGTGTTCAAACAGACATACAACACACTTAAATAATCATGCATAATTCACACATATTCACATACATTTAAAGATCACACGTACATACATACATAATATAAATACTAAAATATCTCTAATCATGTATAATACTAACATTGTACGTTATAAATTCTCCCATTTTTACCCTAGGGTAGTATGCTTTGTCAGTGAAAAGAGGTTGGCATGTCGATGGACTCACATATATATCTAAACACATAGCATATGCACAAGCATGCAATTCAAACAGAAACAAACATGTATGACATTCACACACCAACCAAACGCAAGCACCCCATGTGATTATCCTTATGCTTACCAACCGAACATTAACCCACATACATAAATAAAGTTCACATAGTTCACACATATAACTATTTAAGCACCCAAATTTATACAAAATATGCACAAGGGCATAAATCACTCAAACATGCACATGAGTACACCATCCACATAGAAAGTTCAGATAACTCACACACAAGCACACACAAAAAGGATTCATAGAATTTAGACTCTCAATTCAATCACATATCGACACAAATTGAAAGTGCACATATGCACACGAACACACTTATATGTTACTGACACCCAATTAAAAAGAATTTTTCATTAACCATGCACAATTAGTTTATTAATTATACTTATTTGACTCAATCAATGAGAATTTTATTGATTATTCATTATAGTAATGCATTTTTGTATTATACTGTTTATAATTAGTTTTCTATTATATTATTAGTCACAATATCAATAACAATTAACAGTACAAATGCTATTAACAACATTAGTATCATGAGCAATAATGTTAAATGGTGTTAATGATAGTAAACAGTATTAATGACAGTCACAATAACAGTACAGTGTTCGTAGTAGTGTCGGTATCAGTATTCAGATATTCAATGAGTGTATCTTATCCTAAGTACATATAAAATACACACATTCATGCAAAATATACAAGTACAAACAAGCACAAACACTCATGCAAAATATAGAAATTTAATATTTTGTTCTTAAATTATATGACAAATTAAAAATAAAAATTTATCTTACGAAATAATATATTTCATAAAATATTAATACTATTTATTCTAGTTTTATGAATAGGTCAGAGGGTTATGTCAACGTAATCTTTTATCACGTGGATTTTATAATAGTACAATTAATTTTTCTAAATGCACATAAAGTTCACAAACTCGTGTAAAACATACAAATGCACATAACCTAAGAAAATTAATTATTTAACCACCAAACATAAATAATTTTGATGTGGTTTATATTTATGAAGCTAAGAAAATAACTTCAATTATTTTTTAATGATATCCTTGAATGATAATTTTTTTGATAAAAAAATATATATATAATGTTATATTGTAATTTAAACTCGAGCAAGTACATACAATTTACATATAAATGTAAAGCACATGCACTCAAGCAAGATGGAGTTAATTTATAATACGCTTCAAGAATTATTTTTATCCTAAATGCACATAAAGTTAAAACACTCATGCAAAACATACACATGCATACAACCACACACACAAGTACAAAATAGAAAAATTTTATATTTTGCTCTTAAATTTTATGACAATTTTAAAAAATACAATTCATCTAAGTAATGAATTTCATAAAAAATTAATAATAGTTTTTGTTTAACTTTTATGAATATTCCAAAGGGGTATCTTATTATAATATTTTATCACATTGATTTTATACTATTCTCCTACAATTACTTTTATTATAAATACACATAAAATTTACACACTCATGCAAAACATGCAAAACATATTAACAAATTATTCACAAGCATACAAACTCATACAAAATAAAATAATTTTATACTTCACTCTTGAATTTTATAAAAACTTAAATAATAAAAAAAATTTGTTACTAAGTAATTAATTTCATAAAAAAGTAATAGTATTTATTCAAGATTTTATAAATATTCTAAAGACTTAATTGCAATAATATTTGTTTTCTTGAATTTTATACTACTTCCTACAATTATTATTATCATAAATGCACGTAAAATTCACATATTCATACAAAGCATATCCATGCACAACAAAAAATACACTAATATAAAATATAATTAATTTTATATTTCACTCTTAATGCTCTTAGAATTAAAAAAATAAAATTTTCTCTTACTAAGTAATTGAATTCATAAAAGATTAATAGTAATTATTCAAGATTTTACAAATACTCTAGAAGGCTTTGTCATAATGATTTTTTATCAAATAGTTTATTTATATTAAATAAAATAAGATAGAGTTAATTACATACTAATCTCTTATAATAATTCTTATCCTAAATGCACACATATATTTCACATATTCATGCAAAACATACACATGCACATCAGCTAAGAAAATGATTTATTCAAACATCGAGCATAAATAATTTTAATGGGTGTTTTATCTATGAAGCGTAGAAAATAACTACAATTCTTTTTTTAAGGTACCTTTGAGTATAGTTTTTATGATAAATAAAATATTATATGGTATAATTCACACCCAATCAAACGCAAATTATTTATATACACATGCACACAAGCATAGTCACTCATGCAAGATGAAGTTAATTTTATATTACTCTCTAAAATTATTTTTATCCTAGATTCACATAAATTTCATACACTTACGCAAAGTATACGCACGCACACATACTCTTACAATTTAGAGAAATTATGTATTTTGCTCTTTAATTTTATAAAATTAAAACAATAAAAATTTGTGCTACTAAGTAAAGAAATTCATAAAAGATAAATAGTATTTAATCAAGATTTTATAAAAATGATTGTTACTATGTGGATTTTATACCACTCTCATACAATTCCATAATTGATGCAAGTCATTCGAAAATAGTTCTAGCAATCTACTGTTATATTTGTTGGTCAAAGTATTTTCCACAATATGCCTTAGATATTTACCAAATAGACTTGGGGCATGTTTAACAACAAGTAGGATTTAACTTTAGAATGATTTACTAAATCATGTAAATTCAAATTTAGTAAATCCTGACATGTTAAATCATGAAAATTGTTAGGTGTCTAGGGTTTGCTTTTCAACTTCTACATTTCATCATTAATGTTCAATTTTGTTGCTTCGCATGAGGTAGAGTTTTGCACGAGCCGCTTCTTTAGCTTTTTCATTGTTGTTCGACTTCACTCCAACATAGTTCCCTTCCTGACATTTTGATCAAAAGCAACGATGGGAGCTCGCTCTCTGTGAAGGTACCCATCTTTCCTCTTTTATGCACTTCTTCGACCAAATCCCATAAATCCGCTAAATTTAAAAATTTACTAATCTGCGCGGGGCTGTTTGGCAACAATGGGATTTAACTATAGTAGAACTTAGTAAATCCTTTAAATTCGGATTTAGTAAATCTCAAGGGTGTTAAATATTGAATATTGTTTGTTATACCAAATGATAAATACTATTAAATCCTGATAAACTGCTTGGTAATATATTTTAGGATTTATGATAGTTAGGGATTTAAATTTGAAGGGTGGAAAAGCTGTTGGACCTAATGATATTCCAATAGAGGTGTGGAAATGCTTAGGAGATGAAGGAGTTTCATGGCTTACCAAACTTTTTAATACTATTTTGAAGACTAAAAAGATGCCAGATGAGTGGAGAATGAGTGTGTTAATTCCTATTTTTAAGAATAAAGGTGATGCACAAGATTGTGCGAATTATAGAGGTATTAAGTTAATGTGTCATACTTTAAAACTTTGGGAGCGAGTTATGCAGCATAGGTTGCGGCGTGATACTAATGTTTCTGAAAATCAATTTGGATTCATGCCGGGTAGGTCGACTATGGAAGCCATACATTTATTAAGAGGTCTGATGGAGAAATATAGAGAAAATAAGGAGGATCTACATATGATATTTATTGATTTAGAAAAAGCATATGATAAAGTTCCAAGAGAAGTGATATGGAGAGTTCTTGAAAAGAAAGGAGTCAATAATGCTTATATTCAAATCATTAAAGATATGTATGCAGGAGTTATTACTTGTGTTCAAACACAAGGTGGATTGACCAAGTATTTCCCTATTTCGGTTGGATTACATCAAGGATCAGCCTTAAGCCCATATCTTTTTGCTTTAGTCATGGATGTTCTCACTAGACATTTGCAAGAGGATATACCTTGGTGTATGCTTTTTGCTGATGATATTCTTCTTGATGATAAGACTAGAGAGGGAGTTGAAGGTAAACTTGAATTATGGAGGTCAACCTTAGAGTCTAAAGGCTTTCGTTTGAGTAGATCTAAAACGGAATATATGGAGTGTAATTTTAGTATTAATAGACCTAGTGAGGGGATAGAGACTTTGGGAGATCAAGTCATTAATAAGAGTACACGTTTTAGATATCTTGGATCTATTGTTCAGAGTGATGGTGAAATAGATGGGGATATTATCAGCAGAATTCAAGTTGGATGGTTGAAGTGGAGGAATGCATCGGGCTTGTTATGTGATAGAAATGTACCCCTCAAACTTAAGGGAAAATTCTATAAGATGGTAGTGAGGCCTGCAATGCTTTATGGTGACGAATGTTAGCCATTAAAAGAGAAGCATAATACTAAGTTAAGTGTGGCAGAGATGAGGATGCTCAGGTGGATGAGTGTCTTTACCCTTAGAGATAGGATAAGAAATGAGCATATACGTGAAAAGGTTGGAGTAGCTCCAGTAGAAGATAAGTTTAGAGAGAGTCGCCTTAGATGGTTTGGTCACATAAAACGGCGGCCTTCCGATGACCCGGTTAGGAGAGTAGATGTATTAGATTTGACTTATGTTAAGAAAGGTAGGGGTAGACCTAAAAAGACTTGGTTAGAAAATATTAGGAATGACCTTTCTTTATTAGATTTAAGGAGAATTTGATTTTTAATAGGACACAATGGAGAAAAAGGATTCATGTAGCCGACCCCACGTAGTGGGATAAAGGCTTGATGTTGTTGTTGTTGTTGTAGGGATTTAAATTTGAAGGATATTATTAAAAATTCAAGATCATTGCATGAAACATAATAAAATCAACTTGAGTTCAAACAATATTACTGAAAATTCAATAAAGAGCAAATGACAAACTAATATTGACCAAAAGGCGGTTGAACTATTAAATAAGAGCAAGCTTAAATTTTCCAGTTGGCTTCATATATGTTGTTACATGTGGAGATAAATTTTGTCATTACGATCAATTTTTTTAACTTGCAATATAAAATAAAATAAATAAATAAATTATTATAAAATGCAACGTAAACCAAGCTCTTACCCGAGCATTCCATAAATCAATGGTGATATTATGTCTTATAGCTTCACCATAAATTCTTTCTCCAATTTTCGCATGTAAATTGGGATCCTCATAAAAAATATCAACTTTGTCATCTCGAGCATCATTAAGCATTTTCGTATGTGACATATTGAAGTAGAGATCATGTTTGTGGTATCAACTAATGAAGTTGTGCAGAACGTCACTGCTTAAACAACCAATGGAAACTGTCGCATGTGCTTCATAGCCTGAAAAAATTCTTTTCAAATTTGAAAAGTTCACTCCATCACATTGCACAGTTATGCATGTCAGTGATTGAATAACTCTTGCTCAACATCGTATCGCCTAGATGTACATCCACGATAATCGCCTAAGTGATATTGATATCCTCGAAATGGTGTAATCAATTTATCAATATTGGCATAACCTGAATCACCCAAGAAATATCTATTGCGGGATACTTCATACAGTCCTTGTCCCACCGCCCATCTAAGCACACGCATGTCCGCAGTAGATCCCTCCCATCCAAAGGTTACATATACAAACTATCGATCAATGGACACCATAGTCATTAAATTCTACAAATTAAATCTCTTATGATTACTATAACAATTTTGTAATTCAACTTGACTAGCATGATGATATTTACAAATTAAATTGGACAATAAGACATGAGTTATTATGAAAATAATTAAATTACCAATCTAAGACCTACGATGACATAAGCATGATTGTTTGCTTAACCGAGCATCTCTACTGGTCAATTTCTCTAAACAAATTAACCGAGCAGTATTATGACAGTCGCATTATTTAAGAATAAAATGTAGAAATCGAGAAATGTATAATTAAAAAACCAAAAATTAAGATAAAACATGCATGTGTACATAACGAAAAGGTGAAAAAATTCGCACAAAAATCAATCTTCTATTTACACCATAGGAGATTCATTACAGGAAAAAAAAAGGACAAGAACAGGCATATGATGCATACGCAGGTTATCCAAAGCAGAGACAAAAGTTACTTGTTTGTCGAGAGCAACCAACACGTGAGTGCGAACAAAGACGTACCAGCACGCCGGAGAGGAAGACGACTTAGAGAGGATGAGGCGGCGGGCTGGAGCGATGCCACCATTTGTTTCGGTAAATAAGGGCGAACGCAAAGCTTCATGACACAGGCGTCGTGGGTAACACTTCTACGAACAATAAATAGCATTAAATCCGCTGAACCGAGGGAGTTAGTAAATCCCACATTTATGTTGTAAATCCTTAAATCTCGGATTTACCGATTGTCAGGATTTAACATGTGCACAAAAATCGTTTGGTAGGATTTAACACAAATCCCGCTTAAATACAGCTGTAAATGCGATACCAAACAGCCCTTTATGGTCCAAAGGGGGAGACGGAGGATTTATTCTGCCGTGAGATTTAGCAAGAACTCAAATCTCATTTGGCAGGATTTGGCTTAAATCCTGCTTAAATCATGTTCAATCCTGTTGCCAAATAACCCCTTAGTATTCTTAGCAATAATTCTACTTATTTAATGTCATTGAAACACTAACAGATGATTCACTTTACTCATGCCAAAGAAAGTATGGCCCATTAATTAGAAATCTTGAATCTCATTTATTTCCCTTAGTAATAAATCACATCATAATACTAAATCAACCAACCTGTTTCAAATATTACATCAAACTCTTACATCTGCAACATGATTAATGTCTCTAAATCCTGACAAAACTAGTGTGATTTATCTGGATTGTTTCAAAAGCATTTAGACTTTATTTAAAAGAGAGTCAGATAGGAGAAGAGAGAAAAAGTAGAAGGAAATAACTTAGAAAAGTGATATTAGGGTCGGCTGATGGAGAAAGCGGAAAGGATAATTCCAGAGGTTCTTTAGAAATATAAAATAAGCACGTTAATGACACCGTTCAACCGAAGAGGGATGAGCACGCCCTGGCCAGTGGTTAGCAACCCCAGGAGCAAGATTTCTAGCTCAGGTCCACCAACTAAATCATACAGAATGTAGAATTAAGCTGAAACAGAAATCCAATCTTATTCTCTACCGGTTTGATGAATAAATCTATCTATAGTTTCATCATCAGAGCAAAACAAAAGGGAAAAGTTAGCCCGGGCAATTCCACTGGAGGTAGACTAACGCATTAAAACTAAGGATGAAGTTCCTTGCGTGAAACTGTATCAACTCCAGCGTCATTTAGCAGCTCCGGCTGCAGGTTCCATTAATTTCAATTCTGAATGTTTTATGTTATAATATCAGGGTGTGCAAATGTCTAAGTGTTATGCGAGGTTTTGTCGTGTTGGAGGATTTGCACATATGCTAAAACATTCTAACCTTTCCAGATACCAGCAGATGCATAATATAAACGAGAATCACGAAGGTGACTAGCCACAGCCTCCAAGCAAAAGAGAGAGAGAGACTTCTACCTTCTTCCGCATCAAGTGTTGATCTCGTGTGCGAGGAGAGTCTTCCGATGACCGATCTCGTGAGCCGGGAGTCTTCGGCAATAACAACGGATCTCGTGAGCGAGTTGATTCCGCATGGAGGGCCAATATCGTGAGCCGGTTGAAAGATGAAAGCCAGAGGGCAGAGGGGAGATTGGAGGAAGGAAGAGGCGATGAGAGTCTTCCATATAGTATCGAGGATCGATCTCGTAAACTGGTTTTCGGCAATGAGAGCCGATCTCGTGAGCAGGTTGAGTTCCGCATAGAGGGCCAATATTCTTACCCAATTGAGAGACGGAAGCCAGAGGGCAGAGGGGAGACGGGAGGAAGGAAGAGAAAATAACTTTGAAAGCGAGATTAGGGTGTATTTATAGAGAATGCTGACGGAAGTAACGAACTCAAAACTAAATTAGGAAAGTTGAGATTTGAATTCATTCATTTAAATTTACTAATTTTAATTACGGATGAATCACCATAGCGTGTAAAACCGAAAGATATCGTGATATTTATTAATTTCAACTCCTACGTTAATCTAAATTATTATTCAAAGTTAATTTTAAAATTAAAAAATATAATTTTTATCTATTTAAATGAATATACATTTCTAATTTTTAGTATATATTTTAATTTTAACGTATACTTCTTTGATTTATAAAGATAGTCTTTAACATGTTCTATTTTAAAAATACATTTTAATTTTTTTTAACTTTATTTATTTAATCAATTAATATATCATTTTTATTTTAACTTTTAGAATTAAATTCATTAAATATGCATACCTATTAAAGCCCATTTATTAACTAAACTCATATTTATTTTATATTCCAATATCATAACATTTACTAGAAATATAACTATAACTTTATTTTTCTTTTCAATATTATATATAGTTATTCAAACAACTAACTATTCACAATTAAAATAGAATAAGATATTAAACATTGCCCTTTGATCTCAGAATGAAATTGTTCAAATATACTTTGCAAATATAATAAATTGAATTAAAAATTATCTTATGTACATTTTAAAGGCAATAAATTGAATTATAAATCAACAGCTTGTTGTAGAAAACTATACACCAATTTATACTGCAATCAAGTTTTATGCACCTATATCCTTTGAAATACATAATAATAATAATAATAATAATCAACCACTAATTTCTAAGTTTGAGTTGCCTTCTCTTTAGTAGCCAATCAAATCTATCAATGGTGGAGCCAAAAAAAAATTTTGGGAGGGGCACTAATTGTCCATTTTAAAATTATCTTCAATATTTCTTATTCGGCTACAAATTGACATTGGCTATTTAAAAAAATTAAATTTGTTAACATAAAAAAATTAATCAATAGCATCTTGTATAAGCAAATGAAAATAAATATATTTAATCAATCTCGACGTTGGTTTAGACATTTGGTTGCTGCAGCATTCACCGAGTGGCATTTGGCCCGATTAAGTGGTGGTTGAAACTCCCAGAAATGGGAATAGTAGACTGCCATGAGTTGGGTTTTCACGGTCATATATACTTGAGCGTGTGAAGTCTAAGGACTTCACGAAAGAATGGCAAGCGCTTTTCCTTATGTAGATCCTATTGAAATAGGAACTTGATGAGTCGATCCGCCTACACGTCTTGCTTTTACTGTTATATCGGGAGTTACTCCACGTATTGCTTGACGTAAAACAGATAGTGGTAAATAATTTGAATAAAAATTTTAGTTATAAAATAAGAAATCAGAGTTGGTTCATTTTTTCTCATCTCCGCTATTCGTTCCTCTTCCCCTTCGCCACCTTCAGGTTTGTTCGATCGATAATAACAATAAAGACGTGAGCTGGCTCATTGCGAAGGTAGCCATCTTTCCTCCATTCCCGCTCAAATCATGCATAAATCTTGTATCCAAACGGCCATTCTCAAAGGGGAGTGTGCCCCCACAAAGTGATTAGTGTAAATAATGTGTCATTTTATGTGTTATATTTTTAATAAAAATATATTGTTTTAGTTATATTATGCAGGAAAAATATAGAAAATGCATAAAAATTCTAAGTTCCATGTAGCGGTGCAGCGTTAAAACAAACAACGCCGCAACGCCATCAAAGATACAGCAAGAATATCAACATTGCAGCGCCAACTTCTCCGTCGTACAGCGTCGTGACAGTCAAACATCAACTTTGCAGCGCCAAGTGTTCAGTTGTCTAGCGCCACAACGTCACAATCAATAAAGCCTCAGTGCCCAAATTGTCATTTCGGCACCGCAGTGTCTAAAAGTTAACAACGTCGCGATGCAGAAGTGTTAACTTTCCAAGGGCACGACCTGTCAACGAAGCAACGCGACTGTTCATTAAGAAATTGATCCTTATCAGCAAGTGCCGTGACGGAACAAGAAAAACAGCTCAGTAACTTTTGTTCATTTATTGGGTGCAATGGCACTGATCTTTATAGCTACCAGCTCGCAAGTGAGGACAAAGACGTTGCAGCACGTTGAAGAGGAAGACTAGAAGAGGATGAGGCGGTGGGCTGGAGCAATGCCTCCATTCGTTTCAGCAAATAAGGGCGAACGCAAAGCTTCATGACACAGGCGCCACGGGTAACACTTCTGTGAACTATAAATATCGTTAAATCCGTCAAACCGAGGGATTCAGTAAATCCCAAATTTATGTCGTAAATCCTTAAATCTAGGATTTATCGATCGTCGGGATTTAACGTGCTCACAAAAATCTTTTTTGGCAAGATTTAGTGTAAATCCAACTTAAATCCAGATGTAAATGCGATACCAAATAGCCCCTCATGGTCCAAAGGGGGAGACGAAGGATTTCTTCCGCTGTGAGATTTAGCGAGCACTCAAATCTCATTTGGCTGGATTTGGCTTAAATCCTTCTTAAATCATGCTAAATCCTATTGCCAAACAACCTCTTAGTATTCTTAGCAATAATTCTACTTATTCTATGTCATCGAAACTCTAATAGATGATTCACTTTACTCATGCCAAAGAAAGTACGGCCCATTCATTTGAAATCTTGAATCTCACTTATTTCCCTTAGTAATAAATCACATCATAATACTAAATCAACCAGCCAGTTTCAAATATTACATCAAACTCTTACATCTGCAACATGATTAATGTCTCCAAATCCTGTGAACAAAACCACACTGTGATTTATCTCGATTGTTTCAAAAGCATTCATACTTTATTTAAAAGAGAGAGAGATAGTAGAAGGGAGAAAAAGTAGAAGGAAATAACTTAGGGCCGGCTGATGGAGAAAGCGTAAAGGAGAATTACGAACGTTCTTTAGAAATATAAAATAAGAACGTTAATGACACCGTTCAACCTGAGAGGGATGAGCACGCCCTAGCCAGTGGCTAGCAACCGCTTGCAGCTCCACGCTGCAGGAGCAAGATTTCAAGCTTAGGTCCACCAACTGAAACACACAGGATGCATAATTAAGCTGAAACAGAAATCCAGTCTTATTCTCTACCGATTTAATGAATAAATCTATCTATAGTTTCGTCATCAGCACAAAACAAAAGGGAAAAGTTAGCCCAGGCAATTCCACCGGCAGTAGACTAACGCATTAAAACTAAGGATGCAGTTCCTTGCATGAAACCGTATAACTCCAGTGTCATTTAGCAGCTCTGACTTCAGTTTAAATTAATTTCAATTATGAATGTTTCATGTATAATATCAGGGTGTGCAAATGTCTAAGTGTTATGCGAGGTTTTGTTGTGTTGGAGGATTTGTGCAAATGCTAAAACATTCTAACCCTTCCAGATATCAGTAGATGCATAATATAAATGAGAATCACAAGGTTGACTAGCGACAGGTTCCAGGCAAGCAAGAGAGAGAGAGAGAGACGTCTACCTTCTTCCGCATCAAGTGTCGATCTCGTGCGCGAGGAGAGTCTTCTGTATCGTACCGATGACCGATCTCATGAGCTGGGAGTCTTTGGCAACAACAACGGATCTCGTGAGCAGGTTGAGTTCCGCATGGAGGGCCAATACCGTGAGCCGGTTATGAGATGGAAGCTAGAGGGCTGAGGGCAGACGGGAGGAAGGAAGAGGCGATGAGAGTCTTCCGTATAGTATAGAGGACCGATCTCGTAAGCTAGGAGTCTTCGGCAATGAGAGCCGATCTCGTGAGCAGGTTGAGTTCCGCATCGAGGGCCAATATCGTGACCCAGTTGAGAGACGGAAGCCAAACGGCAGAGGGGAGACGGGAGGAAGGAAGAGGTAATAAGTTTTAAAGCGAGATTAGGGTGTATTTATAGAGAATGTCGAGGGGAGTAACAGACTAAAAAATAAATTAGGAAAGTTTGATAATATTTGAATTCATTCAGTAAGATTTATTAATTTCAATTCCGGATGAATCACCATACCTCGTAAAATTGTAAGATATCATGATATTAATTAATTTCAATTACTAAGTTAATTTAAATTATTATTCAAAGTTAATATTAAAATTAAAAAATATATAATTTAATCTATTTAAATGAATCATACATTTTTAATTTTTAGTATATATTTTAAATTTTTACATATAATTCTTTGATTTATAAAAATAGCCTTTAACATGTTTTATTTTAAAAATACAAATTAAATTTTAAAAATATATTTATTTATTTATTTTATCAATTAATAAATCATTTTTAATTTAACTTTTAGAATTAAATTCATTAAATATGCATACCTATCAAAGCCCATTTATTAACAAAACTCGTATTTATTTTATATGCCAATATCATAACATCTACGAGAAATATAACTATAATTTTATTTTTCTTTTGAATATTTTATATATATTAAAAAATATTAGAAATTATATTTCTTTATTAGATCTAGATGAGAATTTGATTCTTAACGGGACAATGGAGAAATAGGATTCATGTAGCCAACCGCACATAGTTGGATAAAGGCATGTTATTGTTATTGTAGTATGCAATCATCCAAATAAATTCTTAATTATCATGAGATATATGCAACGGTCTGGATTATTACCCTCGGATGTCTTCTTTTAATTCAAATTTTCTTGTTGGACACTATCCTACGGCCTGGATTATTACCCTCAGATTGCATCATAGTGACGGTGCTTCCTTGGAGCAGATAATCAGGGTCTGAGCTATGGTGATTAATATATTCTATACCAAGTAGTAGAGGATGTTATTCGGCTACTCAATTGTCGATTATTGCATCCCGATGTCAAACAACAGTGTTATGATGCTATATTTGGCTGTCCTCTTCAGGCTTTAAGTGGTAATAGATTTCTTCATTTAATTATTTATCTTTCTTTATTTACAGTGTACGAGACTATTTAATCATCGACCTTCAGGTCAGCAGCGGAGCTGATAATTTGTTTATTCAACATGTTTCATCAAAGTTTGGCACATTATTATCATTGATATCAACGGAAGAGGAGAGGTCATAGTAGTCGGGGGACTATTTCCTTCGACACTTTGACAGAACGTTTGTTATGCTAGGCAATATATATTGCAGAGTTCACTATATTCATGAGCCTTTTGGTAGGAGATCTCTTTATATCGTGCAGCATTCATAGGGGTTGTTTGAGCATGGATTAGTAGAGGGAGTACAACCTGTTTATGCTAGGGGGTTTTAGAGGATATGCTTTAAATGTCATTTATAGCTACTTGATTGTGCTATTTTATTTTTCCTAGCTATGGCAAGATTTTCTGTCCCAATACTCTTCAAATTGCTAGCCTGATTACGAGTGGGAGGATGGTTTCGCTAGCTTCAACAGTTCTTGCACCACAGTTTGGAAAAGATTTGTGCTTAGAGATCCTTTGGCGTTACATTCACGATTGGGTTCACATTCATGTCACTAGCACTTTTAGCTATCCTTAGCAATTTTACAAATCATCATTTGTCTTCTATGATTTAATTGGCTAGAGCAGCCTTGTCTATAAATTGAGCTCAAATTAGACTCCCATCAACACAACATCACTTCAATTTCTACCACCTATTTTCTTCCTATACGTTAAAAAAAGCCTGATAAAAAAACCATTTTCAAATGAGTGCTTATATATGTTTCTATAAAATTTTATGTCGGTAAAATGATATAATTGATCTTTTTATTTTATTAAATTTATGAACCTATATTATGCATATTTTTTATGTTTTTAAGCAATTAAAGTGATTTATCATATTGCTTTTTGGTAATGCATGAAAAATTTAGAATGCCTAAATTCTCAACATTTCTCATCTCATCTCATCTAAGCCTATGTATTTTTGGCCCTAATACCTATCATTACTATTTTCCAATTGTTATAGATGCTTGAAGGATTTAAATATTATTACTATTTTTGTTGATGTTCTTTTGAGGTTTTATGGGTAATGCATTGCTCCTTTTGCTTTCTCAGAATTTTAATTTCTGATCTAGAATTTTTTTCCCTTAGAGATTTGTGAATTGCTGGGTTTTTTTTTTATAATTCACAATTCTTAAATCTTAGTTTGGGCGGATTATGTAAAAATAACCAAACTAAAATTCGATTGAAAACCTATGTAGCTAATCTATCACTCCAGGCATAAGGAATTTTAATTTGTTTTTGTTAGGAGAAATATTACATATGTCTGATTTGGTTAACTATTGATTCTAATGGGGGTTTTTTCAATTTGAAATAGCTACACTTATAGCAACTTTTAAAATAGCTAATTTCTCATAATAATTCACCAAATATTTATTTTACAAATAGAATTTTTTATTTTATCAGTGCTGATGTATCCTGGAATATTCGCGGCAGTATAGAAATATATAGTTTAATGTCTTAGCGTTGTACGAAGATCGAGCACACAAGCAGATGAAAGAGATAGCATAGCGTTTATAAGAGACACCGGCATTTTTATGTGGAAACCCCTGAAAAGGGGGAAAAACCACGAGGCCTGATCCAGTTTGAATGAATATACTAGTATTTGCAGTCGATTACAAATGAGGCCCTTCCTTGGGAGAATGCCTTAGCTTGATGTCACAAATGCATATCATATAGAGCACATTACAAGGTGGGAGTTACAATAATCAACATAGACATGTTTCTTTGGTCGGCAAGACCATAGTCGATTGGATAGAGGTCGGAAAGATCGTAGTATGCACAAGACCGGAATCAGAAAGATCGTTGTTGGTGATGAAGGTCAGAAGGACCGTAGTAGGCGACAGAGGTCGAAAGGACCGTAATCGACAAGAGATATGGGTCCGAAAAATCGTAGTTGACAGTAGACTGAGATCAAAAATATCGTTGTCTACTGATGGAAGCCGGAAGGACCGTAGTAAGCGACAGAGGTAGAAAGGATCATAGTTGGCAGGAGATCGTGGTCAGAAAGATTGTTGTCTGGCGACGGAGGTCGGGCGGACCATAGTCGACAGGAGACAGGGGTTTGAAAGACCATAGTTGGCAGGAGACCGGGGTCAGAATGATCATTGTCAAGTGATGAAGGTCGAAAAAACGTAGTCAGCAGGAGATCGAGGTCAGAAAGACCATAGTAGTAGAGCGATACTTTGATAGAACTCTAGGTGTCAGGTGATGGCCCGACAGAAGTTCGGGCCTCAGGTGGTGGTTCGGTAGATGTCCGGGCCTCAGATGATGGTCCAGCAGAAGTCCGAGCCTAAGATGGTGGAACAACAGAACTTCAGGCACCAGGTTGTGGTTTGGCAGAACTCCGGCCGTCAGGTGGTGGTCCGGCAGAACTCCAGACCTCAGGTGGTGGTTCGGCAAAACTCCAGACCTCAGATGGTGGTCCGGCAGAACTCAAGGCCTTAGGTGGGGGTCCGCCTGGCAGATCTTCGGGCGTCAGGTGGTGGTTCGGCAAAACTTCGGGCCTCAGGGGTTGCCAATAGAACTCTAGGCACCAGGTAGTCGACCGGCAGAACTCTGAGCGTCAGGTGGTGGTCCGGCAGAACTCCGAGACTCTTGTGGTAGTCCGACATAATTTTGGGCATCAAGTGGTGGCCCTGGCGGAACTCAGGGCCTCAAGTGGTGGCCCGGCGGAACTCAGGGCCTCAAGTTGTGGTCCAGCGGAGCTCAGGGCCTCAAGTAGTGTTCCAGTGAAGCTCAGGGCCTCAAGTGGTGGTTCGATGGAGCTCAGGGCCTTAAGTAGTGGCCTAGTGGAACTCTAGGCGGTAGTCGCATAGGCAAGAGCGATCTCCGATCTCTCTCTTGCTCTCTTGCTTGGATCCTCCTTTCAAGAGGGAGGAGGGGTCTATTTATAGATTTCGTAGAGTGGCATAGCCCGTAAATAAGTGGGAGATCAAGGGCATATGAGGAGTGGCTTGGATGGACAATCGATGTTGAATCTCTTGATCGTGAACCATTTGATGGACATTTGAATGTCTTAGTGATGTCAGAATTCAGTGAATGTGAGCTCATTGGATTTGTCTCGTCAAGCCGCTCGATTCAACTATAAGCACGTCATGTTTGGAAACCATTTGGTAATCCAAATTGTGGTTTGAACCCTCCAATAGCGCTTTAGACCCTTGATTTAGACCCATTTGGGCTCGGATTGAGTCGAATTTGGTGTCGTTGAGTTTGTATTTCTGAGACGCTCAGTTCGACTGTAAGTTTGCATAAATCAGAGTTTGGATGGTCCCAATTTTAATTTAGTAAGTTTCCAACTTAATTTTGCCTTGAGATTCATGACCGATCAAGATAATTTTTGATGATGCATCAAGCGTATTATTAAAACTAAAGTTAGAGAGGCTTTAAAGAATATGAAGTGCGAAAAAACTACTGGGCCTAATGATATTCTAATAGAGGTTGAGAAATGCTTAGGAGATGAAGAATTTCTTGGCAATGGAAGTCTCTGTTCTTGGACAATGTTGGCCATTAAAAGAGAACCATAGTATTAAGTTAACTGTTGCAGAGATGAGGATGCTTAGGTGGACGAGTGCCTTTACTCTTAGAGACATGATACGAAATGAGCATATAGGTGTAAACGTTGGAGTACCTCTAGTGGTAGATAAGATTAGAGACAGTCGCCTTAGATGGTTTGGTCACATAAATTAGTGGCCTTCCAATGACTGAGTTAGGAGAGTAGATAACTTTATTATATAAAGATTTCTAATTCAAGAATTTTTTGTATTAAAAAACTGCAATAAAATACAATGAAAAAATCATCCCAAATAAGGTTTAAATATGCTAAATTATTAGAACTTCACATATCACTAATACAACTGCAAATTAAGATATAATTAAAACTAGAATATATAGTAGGTACACCAATCTTTTGTTAACAAAACACTAGAAATAATATTTTTTTTAATTATTAGAGAATAGCTCTTATTCTTTCTAAGTATTCAGAACTTGAATACTTACACATTTAATTACATTTAAAGTAAACCATTCTTTTTCAGTTCTTACTAAAACATTTAATCAACTAAAAAATATTTTAAATATGCACACTCAAAGAAATAAATAAGTATTTGTTGGCCTGACCTTCAATAAAATTTACATGACTTTGTAGTTAAAAAACACTACATTGCTATAAATAGAGAAAGAAAAGAAGAAAAAATAAATTGGCAAGAGACAAAAAAATAAATGTATTTTCAAGAAATAAGAAGCTATTATTTTAAATAATTTTTAAACTTTTTTTGAAAAAAAATAAATATGAGAAATTTATTCTAGAACTTCGCAATTACAAATTAATGATGATGACCTTTTAAGATTAAATGATTTTAAAAAGGGAAAGGAAAAATCACAAGACACATGCTTACCTGAACAAGCGATTCGAGAACTTCAACTTCCTATGTGTTCTTGATACAGCAGATGTTATAATAGAAATAACTAGCGCCTGTGCAGCCAGACTAACATCCAAGGAGCTCTGCAAATTAAAAATGAAACTAGTCGAGCAAGGAAACAACAGACCCTTCTTTTGAGCAGGAAATCAAAGTAATTCAATGAATGAATAACTGCTGAAAGACTCTACAAGCATATAATAGGACAACAATACTATGTAAGAAAAAGCATAAAGAAAATGGCCTGAAGGATCATGATGCCAGCAAAAATTAGGGCTGCCCATTTAACAAAATAGGCAACATCGGTGTCTACTAGAAAGAAGTATACCAAGCTGTGGAAGACAGTAAAAAGTAAAATAGAATTTCCAGTGACTAACAAAAATCATCATTGCCAATAACAGTTTCAAACAATGATAGCATGTAAATTATAACTAGACGGAACAACTCAATTTACATATTGTGGAATGTTGAGCTACAAGATATAGATAAACCTACTGAATTTACATTGAATAAGAACGCGGGAGTGAAAGAAGTACAAACAAAGTCCCCAAAACTTTGCAATTCCAAAATTTCTTCTAAAACCTTTGGAACACAACATTCACATTGAATAAATGTATTCTTCATAATTGTGAGACTTCACAAGAAAAGCAACAAATTTAGAGAAAAAAACATATATTTTTTGAAAGCAAGACACTTTGACTGAATTTCTGTAACAAAATAAAATCATCAGATGATATACTCATCTGAAAACGAGATTATTGACATTGCATAAATCTACTAAATCTAATAGAAAAATTTATATGATAAAAAAATACACCTTGTATTCTTAAGTGATCCACGATTTTGCAAGAAAGAAATAACAACGTCTTCCTCACCCTTCTAAAAAATCTCTAAGCAGACTCGATCGAAAGAAATTGCTCAGATATGAATGAGAAATGGGATCTAGTTATATTTAATTATATATACTGATAAAAAGTCTTTCATCACATGGTTTTATTAGTATTTGAACCTACATAGGGATGCATACTATTTTAACTTTGTTGAGATGTTAATTAAATCCACTTAACAAGATCACATAAATGGCTTAAAATATATAATGAATTATTTATCTGGCTTATTAACTTAAAACTACTCATCAATGAAAGCCCAAAAAATATAACATTCTACCACTTTGCCAACATTGATTAGTAAATTCAACTAATTCATAGAATTTTCTGGTCATAATGTGGCCACAATACCTCCAAATATCAATCTGTCAAATGGCTTAGCTCAAACATTGAATAGTTCACTCAGCAGGCCCTTCATTAACACAAACAATCTATGATTGCAAATGCAGACAATCTCATTGACTATCAACTTTTTTTCTTGTACACAAAATGTCTTAATAACATGGCTTGAGAAAATTCAATTACTTGAACAATGAGTCATTTCCCTATATTGTTACAAACAAATAAACCGAAAGTATCAATAATAAAATATGTACGTCTTTGAAATAAAAATGCTCAACATACTACCAACCATGAAACATACCCATTTAAATAATCTAGTTCAAAATGACAACAATAGCAAGTCTCAACAATACAAGTCATAGATACTATATGTATAGGAAACAAATGATCAAATTAATATTTACGACCATTATAACATCAATAAAAAGTGGCGTAACAAAGTTAAGAAGTAAAACTTGTCATATAGTTATTGAAACCCCACCATTCAAGTTCATAGATAATTCAAATAAACTCATGTCATTAACATGCCAGCTAAAGATAGTTGGTCGCAACCCCTTATTAAGAAGATCAACCTGCATAATAATGTTAATGTCCCCTTCTTGTCAAAATCTCCTACAGAAAAAAACCAGGTTTTTATGTGCTTAAAACCACCAGCCCTTCTATTATTATTTGAAAAAAAAATTACAGCTTGATTATCATAACACATTTCATTGATATGCCCGATAAAAAAATCTAGACAAAAATTGTCGTGTTTCATTAAGCAACTCTAAATCATTAGTAGCAAGTAGAATTTAATAAACATGAAGTACTAAGGAAAAAAAATTACTCCACTGATCTTGAGATATTACCATCGAGGCATCGAGCAACTTTATTTTCCTCAAAAAATAAAGTTTTTTCCATCAAAATTTATCTACCATTTAGGAGAAGCTTGCTTCAAAACGTATGCAAACTTCCCTAATTTAGGCGCCAAATTCTCTTCTCCAATTTCTATAAAGTATAAACTCTTCAATTTGTTGCATGTAAACATCTAAGTCACCATTTAATAAGTTGTTTTAACATCCAATTTATACAATTATAAATCAAAATATGTTACTAGTGTTGTTAATGTACTTGAAGAATTTCTTAATATTCTTCTTGTTAAAAAAATGGTACTACACCTACATATACATACCAAAAAAGAATCTCATAAAGGAAATAACTAACTAACTTAATTCTTATCTAAAATTTAGCAAACAGAATCCTAGTATAATAATGTTTTCCTAAAAATTAGAAAATAGAATTATATAAGAATAATTCTTTCCTAAAATTTAGGAAACAAAATTATAGCAGAAGATCACAATCAATCTCTCGGTTCTCTCCTTTTATTCCTAAAAATATTTTTCTAAAAAAATTCCCTAACTTTGAATTTCAAATATTCAATGCTCCCCCTCAAGCTGGAGAATATATATCATATAATCAAAGCTTGCAAATTAAGTCTTTCAAATTTACTCCCACTATACTTCAAAACAGACAACCCCATAGTGGAGAAAAAGTAGGAAAGTGAAATTAGGGAGAAAAAGTAGAAGGAAATAACTTAGGAAAGTGAAATTAGGGTCGGCTGATGGAGGAAGCGAAAAGGAGAATTACGGACGTTCTTTAGAAATATAAAATGAGAACGTTAATGACATCATTCAACCTGAGAGGGATGAGCACGCCCTGCCCAGTGGCTAGTAACCGCCTGCAGCTCCACGCTACAAGAGCAAGATTTCTAGCTCGGGTCCACCAACTAAATCATAAAAGATGCAGAATTAAGCTGAAACTGAAATCCAATCTTATTCTTTGTCGGTTTAATGGATAAATCTATCTATAGTTTCATCATCAAAGCTATTGTGCTCTGGCATCTTTGGGAAAATAAGGCACCCTAGAGCTTAAGAGAAAGCTCTCATTTGTTAGGCTGTGCAGTTAAGTGTATCTCACATTCAACCTAAAGAAGATGAGCTACATGTGCGGAATAAACCTAGGTATAGCTATGGCTAGCCGCATAGAGGATCTGGGAGCTTCAGATACAAGTCGACGAGTTGTCAACTACTGTAGGAGGCTTGCTAGATGGCTCTATCAAGTATCATCCAACACACACTTGGTCTCTCACCAAAGTTTGTCACCTATCAAGTTTCTTCATTGCATTATAGTAAAGAACCTACATTTTTTTGTTTTGTGTTGATTTCTGGTAGTGTAGCTTATGAACTTCCAATGTTGAAGGGTTTAGGGTGAGGAATAAAGCTAATTAGAGCCTTGGCTAGCCACATAGAGGATCTGGGAGCTTCAGATACAAGTTGAGGGGTCAACTACTGTAGGAAGTGCTTCATGGCTCTATCAAATATCAGCCAACATACTTTCGGGTTTTCACTTAAGCTTGTCACAAAGGGGTTATGCGGAAGGAAATCTGTTACATTTTTTCATTGCATTATAGTAAAGAACCTAAAATTATTTAGTTTTGTGTTGATTTCTGGTAGTATGGCTTATGCACTTCCAATTTTTTTAACTCAAGGCATTTGTTCTTGATTTTCATCTTGTTAAGCTCCCTATTCATCAACCATTGGTGGATTATTTATTTCAAACCAAGCATTTCTCTGTGTTCCCTTTTTAACTTTCATGCTAACTTATAAAAGTTGGTGAAAGACAAAAGTGTAGCTTAGGTTCATTTGCTTAGTTAAGCGTGAAGAATTAGTGCTTCCAAGAATGTAATTTTTTTGGCATTTCAAAATGAAGATTGATTCATGGATTGTGCAAGTAAATAAGTTTGGAGCACAACTTAGGATTCAATTGACACAATGGCAATTAAGTTTGAGGCAGTTACGTTGTGTTTATCATGGTTATTGAATGCATCATGTTAATGCATTTTCTTTGTACATCTGTGTGAGTCAAGAACTGCTAATAAAGGGATTGTTCTAGTAGCCCAATTTTACCTCTTGATTGTGATCACCAACTTATCATTCCCCTTAATAAAGTTGTGGATGATTTTAAGGATAATGCTCCTTGTTTGGATAATTTACCGTGTTTATGAATTTTATGTCCATAGAAAAAGAATTAAAATGCTTGTCAAGCTTATAGGAAAGTAAATGTGTGTGTTCAAAATGATAAAACCACTGAGATCTTAGGAGCTCAACATGTATCCAAGCAACATCATATATAATGCTAAAAAAAATATCAGGGTGTGCAAATGTCTAAGTGTTATGCGAGATTTTGTCGTGTTGGAGGATTTGCGCAAATGCTAAAACATTCTAACACTCCAGATACCAGTAGATGCATAATATAAATGAGAATCACGGGGGTGACTAGCGACAGGCTCCAAGCGAGAGAGAGAGAGAGAGAGAGAGAGAGAGAGAGAGAGAGAGAGAGAGACTTCAACCTTCTTCCGCATCAAGTACCGATCTCGTGTGCGAGGAGAGTCTTCCGTATCTTATCGATGACCGATCTCGTGAGCCGGGAATCTTCGGCAACAACAACGGATCTCGTGACTCGTGAGCGGGTTGAGTTCCGCGTGGAGGGCCAATATCGTGAGCCGGTTGAGAGATGGAAGCCAGAGGGCAGAGGGTAGACGGTAGGAAGGAAGAGGAAATAACTTAGAAAGCGATATTAAGGTTTATTTATGGAGAATGCCGAGGGGAGTAACGGCCTCAAAAATAAATTAGGAAACTTGAGATTTGAATTCATTTATTTAAATTTATTAAATATCAGATCCGGATGAATCATCATAACGGGTAAGACTGAAATATATCGTGATATTTATTAATTTCAAATCCCAAGTTAATCTAAATTATTATTCAAGTTAATTTTAAAATTAAAAATATAATTTTTATCTATTTAAATTAATCATACATTTTTTTTCATTTTTAGTATATATTTTAATTTTTTACATATATTTTAATTTTTTACATATACTTCTTTCATTTATAAAAATAGCTTTTAACATGTTTTATTTTAAAAATACATTTTTTTTAACTTTATTTATTTTATCAATTAATATGTCATTTTTATTTTAACTTTTAGAATTAAATTCATTAAATATGCATTTCTATCAAAGCCCATTTATTAAAAAACACATCTTTATTTTATATGTCAATATCAGAATTGATACATCACCAAAAAATTTTCATGATCGGGTATGAATCTCGAGGCAAAATCAACTTAGAAACTTCCAAAATTAAAATTGGGACCATCCGAACTCCGATTTTAACAAATCTACAGTTGAACTGAATGCCTCGAGAATGTGAACCCAATGACAACAAATTCAACTCAATACTAGCCCAAATGAGTCCAAATCAAAGACCCAAAGCATCGTTGAAAGTTTCAAACCACAAATTAGATTACCAGACAGTTTCTAAACATTACATGTTTATAATCGAATCGAGCAGCTCGACGAGAAAAATCCAACGAGCCCAAGATCACGAAATTCTGGCATTATTAAGACCTTCAAAGGTCTAAGGAACGGTCCACAATTAAGGGATTCAACATCGGTCGTCCATCCAAACCACTCCCCATTTATCCTTGATCTTCCTCCTATGGGTCATGTTACTCTAGGAAATCTATAAATAGACCCATTCTTCCTCTTGAAAAGGGGACCCAAAGTAAGAGAGCAAGAGAGAGATCGGATATCACTCTTGCCCCTTAGCTCATCCTCGACCACTGCCTAGAGCTCCGTAGGACCACCACCTGACGCCCGGAGTTTTGTCGGACCACCACCAGATGCCCGGACTTCCGTCAATTCACCACCTGAGGCCCAGAGTTCCGCCGGACCACCACCTGAGGCCCGCAGTTCTGCTGGACCACCACCTAAGTCTCACAGTTTTACTGGACTACCACCTGATGCCCAGAGTTCTGCAGTCCACCACCTGAGGCCCGAACTTCTATCGGATAACCACCTAGCGTCATTATTCAGCCTTTCTACAGCTTAAGGCCCGGAGTTATGCCGGACTACCATCTGAGGCCCAGACTTCTATCGGACCACCACCTGAGACCCGGACTTCGGCCAGTCCACCACCTGAGCCCCGGAGTTCCACCGGACTACCCCTTGAGGCCTGGACTTCTATCGAAACATCACCTGAGATTCAGACTTCTACCGGACCACCACCTGAGACCCGGAGTTCTGCAAGACCATCACCTGACAACGGACCACCACTTGAGGCTCGATGTTGTGTTGGACCACCACCAGAGGTCCAGAGTTCTACTAGATCACCACCTGAGGTCCGAAGTTCTGTTGGCGCACCACTTGAGGTCGGACTTCTACCGGACCCCCGCCTGCCACCGTTGTTGAGCCAGTTCACCACATGAGGCTCAAAGTTTTGTCACCCTAAACTTATACTGGACCACCACCTGAGGTCAAGACTTCTATCGGACCACCACCTGACACACGGAGTTCTTCCAGACCAACACCTGATGCCAGGAATTTTGTCGGACCACCACCTAACGCCGAAGTTCTACGAAACCACTGCCATACTACCAATTAACTCATGAATTTTCAAGTACCGTAGGACTTACGCCAAACCACCAAGTGACATCAGACTTTCATCCTTATTTTTTGCTAAATTTCAATCATATAGTTGACATTTGCAATATGATCGCCCTAAGGGATGAGTCAGCCCATTGTAATCTACCCAAACACTGGTGTAATCATTTCAGATTAGGGGCAGGCCCTATGATTTTTCACCTTTCTAGGGTTTTCCACATAAAAAATTTTGTGTTCTCAGTGTGTGAGATGGATATTCATGCAAATACTAAGACATAGGATTTTAACTCTATCGTCGTGTATATTCTAGCCCGTAATAATAATATCTCGAGAAATATAACAACAACTTTATTTTACTTTTGAATATTGAGACAACTAATTATTCACCATTAAAATAGAGTAAGATATTAAACATTGCACTTTGATCTATGAATGCATATGCTATAAATATCATCACAATTAAAAGAGAATCATTAGGAAAAATATATTATTTACATTCATCCATTTAAAATATTATATACATATAGTGTATTCATTATTCTTATCTAATTTTATTTAAGTGATTGAATCTCCATGATAACTATTTTTATTTGAGTAAGATAATTGTTATAACTTTAATAGGTAGTACTAGTGAATTGCAAGTAAGTATATCTTTTTCATGGGATTGATACTCTACAATATAACAATATTAATTGATTCGACACATATATTTGTGTATATTAAGTAGGGTTTTTATGATTTTTATATTAAAGAAAAATCTAAACAGTGTTAGAGATTGATGGAGCCCTAAAGCATTTCACATTCTATAGGTTATTCCACATCCCTCATCATAGCATTAAAAGTAACATGAGGTATAATATACATAGACTTAATACTTACCATTATACTTAAACTTGATTCTAAATTATTTTTAAAATGGGTATATAGAGGTTGTTGTGAAACACTTAACAGATCATAAAATTTTTTTAGCTTCACTATTTGGTTGCTCCTAGATATTAATATTCAATATATTTAAGATATTAAATCAACCTTAATCTTTAACAATTTGGAGGCCAACAACATTGTAAGCCATGTCTTTAATTCAAAATTTTTTTTTTTTTGTCACTTGGTATTTTAATGGAACAAGTTTATACCTCCACATGTAATGTGTCTCTACAGCTTCCATAAGATTTTGAATAATAGAAATTCATTAAAAATCTCTTTTATATAAATCCACGGTATTGTATCTATTTGATATATCATAAACATTTTATCTTGATCGGACATGAATCTTATGACAAAGTTGAATCAGAACCTTCCAAAATTAATTTCATGACCTTTTGAACTTTGATTTCACCAAACTTATAGTTTAACTGAACATTTCAAAATGACGAACCCAACGACACCAATATGAGCCCAAATAAGTCCAAATCTAGGGTCTACAGCATGTTTAGATGCTTCAAAGCTTACAAAGATACACATGATTGCTATGGGTCTAATTTATCTTAATTATCACAAAAACATGTGCAAAGGTGATACATTAAAAGATTTGTAGTATAAGATTATCCGATGTGCTCAATTTAGAATAAAGCTGAGAGTATACTTCCATTGATGCTTTGAATTCCAAAACTTTTGTAGGCAACCTATTTATGACATGAGTATTAATATGATACTAAAACATTTCATTGAAATAAGAAGGCTCTAGTTGTGACTAATAAGTGACATTTTACATTTTTGCAATTTTATTTATTAAGGAGTATTAACTATTAATGCATGCACAAAGACTCATAGATTATTCCTTAACATTTGAAATATAGAGGCATACTTTGGTTAAAGTGATCCTTTTGAGATGCTAGAGCGACATATAAAAGACATCACAATCAGAATATATAAATAACCGTGTTTACAAAATATTCAATAATAAAGTAATGTTTTAGTAAATACTAAATACAAAGACTCATCAGACTCATTTGGTAGTTGAATTGAGCAGCTCAACTAGAACCAACGAGCCTAAGATAGCTGAAGTATGACATCATTAAGACACTCAAAGTAATGATAAACAATCTATGATCAAAATAATCAATATTATCCATCCATAAAAAAAACACTCACAATATGCACTTGATATTCTTCCTATTTACTAGTCATGACACTCCCAAAAAATTATAAATAGACCCCCACATTCTTCACAAAAGAATAAAGAAGGACGAAGATGAAGAAAAAAGGGGAATCTGATATATGTCTTGCCACCAAACTCCCCGACCTACGTCAGACCACCGACCATTGCCAATCTTCTGTCGACCACCAACCGTCGTCAGACTTCCGCGTGGCCACCGATTGACACTGAACCTTAACCCAACTCTTCAAACTATTGTAATTTCACCATCCTCAAATTTCGAGATGGTTCAATTTTGTAACATATTTAAATAATAGTATAATCATTTTAATTAGAAGTGAACCCATAATTTTTCCTTTTTATTGGGTTTTACATGTAAAAACCCTTGTGTTTTTGAGTTCTCTGTTTATGTGTTAGACATCCGTATAATGCTAAGATGATAAATATTCTCACTCTACTACCGCGTATATTCTAGCAAGTAACACTATTAATTATAAATTTTGATTTTTTTTTTTAATATGGAAGCTTATTATATAATTTCCTTGAAAAATTCATTGTTGACATCTAAAACCAAACTATAATTACCCAACTCATATAGAAATTCATTTGTTATTCCTCTTCTCATAATGTGATCATTGTACATAATATTATGACATAATCTCATATTCATATATCTATAACAACATTAAAAATATGATAAGTCGCATTCGCTCCATTTAAAATAATGTGTAAGTAAATAAAAGACTTGTCATATAAAATGTCGTCGATTAAGTGAAATAACAAAATGTGAATGAAAAAATTGCAAAAGATGTCAAAGACTAATATGGCTCTTTTTATTTAAAAAAAAACTTATAGAATTGTGATATGCCTTCATATTTATAATCAATAAAAATTAGTTTAATTATCCCAACAAGATCATATGTGAAGTCACAAAATAACAATTACTCTAATTTAAATAAAAAAAATCTTTATGTAAAAGCTTTTTAACTCTCTTAAGATGCATTAAATGATAATGTTATATTTGGTTATAGATTAAAATATCAACAAAAAGAAACAAAAACTTTCAAATAAAAGTTCATAGTACATAATTATGTATATTCATGAAAGTACTAAGTGCATTGGTTAACTTAGAGATGTATCACAAATCATTCATATGATATACCTTTAATCTTAAAAGTAATATTTCATTCATAATATTTCTCATTCAAATCTGATGGTAATCACTTCTAAAATCAATATTAAAAAAATATCACATGACATTCATCACATATAGCATATAATTCAAATGAGGACTAGAAAAATATGTATATTTAATGGTGCATAGAGACAATGCTGATTAATGAAGTAGATTAGTAACATGTTGTGTGGCTCTCATGAGTAATTCCTTAAAATTTTTATCAAGAAAAAAAATCCTTAAATTAATCAATACTTAATTAACATCATAATGCAATAGCTTCAAGTACCAAGTTATTTAACAACATCTACTAAGGCATATATCACAACTTATGAACTACTCTTTTTGAAATGCATGTTTGTTCTTAATATGCAAATAGTTTTTCACTTCATTAGGAGCAATAGTTTCTTTTATAGATTAAAATTTATCCTTTAGTTTTGTAAGCTTTGGAGATATCCTTCTCTTATTAGCCTTGAAAGCACATATATCAGATCTCCCAAAATGAATAATATTTAAACCATAAATCTAGGGTCTATCCAAAATAATATGAACAATATCAATGGGGAGTTCTATTAGTATAAATAGCTAATTGAATCAGAACAAAAAAACTTTAGAAACAAAAAATGACAATCTTATCCCATGCTATCATATGTGATTGTTAATGAAGTTTAGGTTTTAAACTCATATGGTTTAGGGTAAACTTGGACATAATTTGCATCTGGATGAGCTTAAAAATCATTGAATTTATGTTGTGATGAGTGCTTACATATAATGTTGGGAACTACACTAATTTAAGTGCAAATCTGAGGATTTTGAAACTCATCTTTATATAAAATGTATCATTACCCAATTTTTATTTTGCTTATAATATGGTTTATTGATTCTTATTATTTCAAGCTTTAGTTAATTCTCCTGATATATTTTATGGACATATGAACTTCAAGAGGCTATCTCTAAATGATAATAAGATTGACATCCCTGAATTCCATTGAAAAGTAAACTAATTGCACTTATGGAAGCAGCTAATCAATCATCAACGAACTTTTATTTTTGATGTTTTTTCTTATATTCTTATCTTGGGTGTGGGTGATTATAGCATCATAAATGTTAATAATAAGTGGGAAAAGAGTTCATAGGGTTAGAAGCCTATTATGCATAAGAAAATAGCTCCATTAAATGATTTTAAAGGTTTTAAGGTTATGTTGGCTAAGAGTAAGATGAGTTTTATGGGTCATTACTGTGGACTGGAAGAAGAAGAATAAGAAGAAGAACAACAACAATAAGATTAAGCCTTTATCCCACAATGTGGGGTCTGCTAAATGAATCCTTTTTCACCATTGTTTCCTATTAAAAGTCAAATTCTCCTTAAAATCTAATAAAGAAAGGTAATTTCTAATATTTTATAAACAAACCTTTTTAGGTCTAGCTCTGCCTTGCTTAACATAAGTCAAATCTAATACATCTACCTTCCTAACCAGGTCATCGGAAGGTCGTTGTTTTATGTGACCAAACCATTTAAAATGACTCTCTCTAATTTTATCTTCCACTAGAGCTACTCCAACCTTTTCACATATATTCTCATTTCGTATATTGTCTGTAGAGTAAAGACACTCATCCACCTGAGCATCCTAATCTCTGCAATACTTAACATAATATTATGCTCCTCTTTTTATTGCCAATATTATGCACTATAAAGCATTACATGTCTCACCACCATCTTATATATTTTTTTCTTAACTTTGAGGGGGATTTTTTATTACATAACAAGCTAGATGCATTCCTTCACTTCAACCATCCAACTTGAATTCTACTAATAATGTCCTCATCTACCATCTCTCTAAATAATAGACCCAATATATCTAAATCGTGTACTCTTATTAAAGACTTAATTGCCTAAAGTTGTAATCCCGCCACTAGATCTATTATTACTAAAATTACACTCTATATATTTACTTTTAGATCTACTCAAATGAGAGTCTTTAGTCACTAAAGTTGACCTCCATAATTCAACTTTACCTTCAACTCCCTCTCTAGTCTTATTAATAAGAAGAATGTCATCAGAAAAAGTATACACTAGGGTACAACCTCTTGCAAATGTGTAGTAATAAAATCCATGACTAAAGTAAAATATATGGGCTTAAGGTTGTTCCTTGATATAATCAAACTTAAGTAGGGAAATACCTGGTCAAACCACCTTGTGTTTGAACACAAGTAACATCTTCTGCATATATATCCTTAATGACTTGAATATAAACATTATTAATCCCTTTCTTTTCTAAAACTCTCCATAGCACTTCTTTTCAAACTTTATCTTATGCTTTTATCAATAAATACCATATGTATATCTTCCTTATTCTCCCTATACTTCTCCATCAAACTTCTCAATAAATGTATAGCTTATATAGTAGACTTGCCCGACATGAATCCAAATTAATTTTGAGAAATATTAGTATCATGCTTACACCGCACCTATGCTCCATACCTCTCCCATAGTTTTAAAGTATTATACATTAACATAATTACTCTGTAATTTACACAATCTTGTGCATCACCTTTATTTCTTAAAAATATGAATAAACACACTCATTGTTCACTCATTTGGCATCATTTTAGGGTTCTAAATAATATTAAAAAGTTTAATAAGCCAAGAAACTCCTTCATCTTCTAAGCATTTCCACACCTCTATTTGAATATCTAACATCTTCTAAATCTCTTTAACTTTAATTTTACTAATACGCCAATAAAAACAAAAATCTTTATTTTCATTTAGGGTGCTAAGGTCACTGAAGTAAATCTCATTATTAGCAAAATATCTCATCCAGTTTTCTTGAATATCCTCTTGTAATAAAAGCACTTTTTGATCTTCGTCCTTAATTTACTTCACTTGAACTAAATCCTTACTATGCATATCTCCTTGTTTGGCTAACTTATACATATATCGTTAAAATAAAATGTTCTTTTTAAGGGGAGCTTTCTAAGTTACAAAAGAATAATTAATGAAGTGAAATTATAACAAAATGTAAAAGGGCAAAAGCCATAGAACGTCACTATGGATTCTCAATGTTAGGGATTTAAGTTTTGGTGTTATTTCTTAAATATTTAGAAGTTTTTGTTTACTTTGCATTGCAAATTCATATTTAACATCAGCTTGTTTTTTGATCTCATGATAGAAGCAATATATATTTGGAATTAGTTGTAATTGCAATTGTCCATGTCTATAAAAATGTGGGGCTAGTTTATGATCTATTACACTACTTTTGTTTATTTATAATTATGGGTTCTCATGGATGCACCCTTAATAGATTATGGGTTTGTAGTTGTCTATAAATTTATCTATGAAATCATTATGGGAAAAATAGTTTTTTAATGTTGTGGGCATTATAATTTTTAAATATTTCTTACAACTATTTATTTATACTTTAAAAATTTAACATATTTTATATTATTATTTATTGAATGAGTCAGTTCATGAGATTATAATCGAGTTGGGGTTGGTTTAAACTTGGCTTGTTAGGTCATCAAATTTGGACCATGAAATATTTATCAAGTCGAGCCTAAGCCGACTTATGTTTGGACATCCCATTAAACAATTAACCTCATTTTATTTCTTTTCTATATATCTTACAAAACTTCTTTTACACAAATGATAGGGCATTCTTGCATGCTTCACCCTTTGTTTTTGAGATATATCATTTTCCATAACTATCTAAAGTATATTAAGTATTAAAAGAAAGCATTGCAATAAACATACGAATTATTATGTGATCCTCATTGTTGTGCCTAAGAGCTTTTTTCTTGAATGTATCATACTAATCTCTCCTTTTTTTCCCAATGTGTTTAAACTCTTCTCCCATTGTTTAAAAAAAATTATTTATCAAAAAAATTCATCTTGTTTTGCAATGAACACACCTTAATTTACACTTGTTGTACTTATACGAAGCTAACTATTATAAATGAGAAAAAAGGTAAGTAGCAAATTAAATTTATCATAAATATTTCAAGAAGAATATGCATATTCTTAAAATAATCTAATTTTTAATATCATCCATTAATTTCAATTTTAATTATCTATGTTCAATATAATTATTTTGACTCTTATTTAAATAATCCATGGATTAAACGAGACTTTTTATATAGTATGCGACCAAATGGAACCCCGCAAATAGTTAGGACATTATTTTGTCCACTTTCTCAGGCAATCTCAATGGATTTTGAAACAAACAAAATAATGTTCATTACATTTTAGAACTAAATTAAGAAGTAAGGCACTTTAAATGTGATTTTGTTGCATCAAATATTGCTTTTGTCAACTAAAGTTGATGTACAAAATAGTAGATGATATATGTAACACTATGTTCATTCGTAAAAAAAATTCTTTTTAAATCATTAAATTTTTCTTCCAAGTTATTACCTCCTATATAATTTTAGCCACGTTTTCTTTAAACACTTAAATCATATGTATAGAAGAGTTGCTTAATAGATAAATTATCACCTCTAAAACTCACATAACAAGTTAAAAAATGTTCGATAACATTATCTTGATCATTAACCTCTAAAACACTTAAATCATATTTAAATATTTGTTATTTAACTAGCATATATATCATTGATTGATTAATCAAATAAGATAATAATCCTTCTAAACCTCGTAATTATCTTAGTAGTAATTGTTTCTATACGCACAATTTTAATAATATCGTTTTGAACATTCGCTATAGTGTGTTACTGTTTGATTTAGTGGTAACAAAAAAATTATTAGAGCGAGTATGCTCATTGAGCTAATATTTGATTCAACTCTACAAGTGATATCATAACCTTAGTTCCAATTTTGGCTAAGCATCCTTCGAGTGAAAATTCAAAATGGCGCATGACTTTAATTTTACTTAGTCTTATGAACAATTACATGATTGCCTATTAATTAAAAATAAAATTTTGATATTTGAAAACATCTTATTTTGACATTTTTTAAGTATTAGTATGAAATTATGGTATTTTGTCTTGGTAAACTGCCTTCTTGTACCAAAATAGAAATAAATAAATTAAAGGTCTTAGCTATTTTATACTCCCACCAAGCTTTGTTATCAATCATTCTTATGAAAATAAGAAAGATAATGACAACTTGTGAATGGTAGGTGCACAACAAAGTAGAGTTAGAGATAACTGAAGTAGAATTATATGATAGTCCTTTGTAAAAATGATCTCCTTCCTTGTAAGTATTCCAAGGATTATGAACTCACACAATCAAGTAATGATGACTTTGACTGAAAAGCACACATGCAAAGCAATATGCTTACACAACATCTTTTAAACAAATCATCCATGCTACATGAAGTAGGAATGAATAGATATAAACTTGAGCAAAATAATTTTTTTTTTTTGGGAATTTTTGGGGCAGAGCCCATATCATTAGAAAAGAGAAATTACATGTGTGAAAAATGTAAATCAAAATCAAAAGTCCAGGATCTCAACAACAAAAAGAGAATCATAGGAACCAAAATAAAGCCTAGAAAGGCCAAAAGGGATTACAAATGCTCAAGAATTGAGAAGGAGAGAAGGACTCAGCTGGTAACTCTTGTAAATTCACTGGTCGAACAAAAAATACACCAAAGAGTCGCACAAGAGTGAAGCCCTTGGTTTCCAGTTAGATCATCCTAGGGGCAGTTGAAGAAACCAACGTTCATCATTATCCTTCCAAAATAAAATCACCCATGCATCAAGATGAGGAAGTAGCCATAATATCAGGATAAACATCCATTAATTTACCCACTGAAAAGAGAAATAACTAAGCTGTATGATGGTCTTTCCAAGTAGAGGTCTTGCGCATGATAGCTTTTTAATTTTAGTAATCACAATTGATTTACAATAAAAAATTCTTCAAAAAATTTTATCGTTTCTAGCTCTCCAAATATGATACATAACAGCATAGGAAGCAAGCTTGTAAAAGCTACTATGATTATCAAATAATTCCTACTCCAGGATGCTTTCAAAAGCCTGATGAATATTGGGTTTCATAAGGAGATTACCCAGCCAAAGGAGAAAATATTTTATGATGTTAAAAGTGAAACTGCATTCAAAGAAAAGTTGGGAAATAGATTTCGGTTCTATATGACAAAAATATCATGTAGTAGAAGTATGAATCCCACTGATAGCTAAAATGTCAACAATTTTTAAGCCCCCTTTGAAAGCCAACCAGGAAAATACAGAAAAGCGAGGGGCATATCTTTTGTGCCAGACCATTTTATGCCAAGAAACAACATCTAACGAATAGAAGAATTGCGTATTGAAATTTTTAAAATTGGGATTCTGAGATCCAAGCCAATTGTGATTAACTGGAAGAGAGGCTATAGGGATTTCTTGCACCTTAGTAATAATCGAGGCATCAAAACAATGAGGAAGAGACCAGCTTTCACCAACTAAAATTGTAGAAACAACCTTGGATGAGAAAATTGAAAAGTGATTAATAGATGGTGGGTCATTCAGCATTTTTGCAATGGATAAGTCATTTGCACCAAGGGTTCCAAAACCGAGACAATTTGCTGTAAGTGTGGATAAAAAATGTAATGCAATGTCTAATGTTGCCAGCTACCTTACATAGATGCTTCAGTATTGCAAACATTTGAGGGTCTTAGGATTCCACAAAGAGTGGTAGTTAGAACGCCACTAGTAAAAAAGTAGATTATTAATGTAAGATACCTCCAGATGATCGAACAAGAAAAATTGTGGTTGAGGGAGTCAATAGAGGGAATGTTGAGGCCCCTGTTAGGTTTAAGTTTGCAACTGTCTTTCCACGCAATTGTGTTAAGCTTCTTAAGATTTACATTGCCAAAGAAGAGGAATCTTGAACACATTCGATTAATGGTTTTACAACATCCTTTTGGTAGAATAGAACCCCTTATTCAATATGTTAAAGTATTGCAAATAATAAATTTAAGTAGCTAAATTCTATCAGCAAAAGAGAGGACTTTGACTCTCCAACCGTCAAGAGAGGAAGCAATTCTTTGGAGCAATGGTTGGAAGTCCACAACCTTCAGTTTCCTGTAAAAAAGTAAGCAAACTAAGATATTTGATAGGTGAGAAAGTTCGAGTGAGTTGGAGGATGCTACCAACAAAAGGCTTGGGGTGCTTCTTTTGAGATCAGAATGGAGCTCTTATGGGGGTTGAGATGATGACCAGAAATAGTAGTGAATTATTGTAAAATGGTGTTGAGAGTATAACATTATTGCTAGGTCATCTACCATTAACTAATATATCATCAACAAACATCAGGAGTGATATAAAGGTGTTGCCAGCAGCCATCCTAGAGAAAGTGGAGTTGGAGGTGAATAAATCAAAGTAAGAGATGATAGTCCATCCATACCAATGCTAAATAGTTAGGGAAAGTGGGCAGCCTTGCCGAAGCCCAGAAGAGGAGTTGAAGAATCCTTCAAGAGCCCCATCAATGCTAATAGAAAAATGACATCCATAATACATGCCTTTATCCAAGAAATGAATATTTCGGAAACACCTTAGCACAAAGCCTCCTTAAAAGAAACTCCCACGAGACATTGTCAAAAGCCTTAGTAATGTCATATTTTGAACAAAAATATGTCTCCTGGGGTTTCAAGTTGAAGTTTCCATGAAGATCAACATCAAGGAGAATGTTATCAGTGATAATTCTTTTCTGAATAAACCCTCGAATTGGATGGATGATATAATACATCACCTCTTTCATCCTATCGACAATAATTTTAGTAATGACTTTGTAAATCACATTACAAAGGGAAATGAGTCTAAAATTCTTAAAATTGTTGGCATGGGGTTGCTTGGAGATTAAGGAAATAATAGTGGCTTTCACTTGTTTAGGCATGTGGTAGGTGTGGAAAAAGGAGATCACGACATTGCAGAGTTGGTGCTTAATGGTGTTCCAGGTAGTTTTATAAAACCAAATGAGAAGTCGTCAGTTCCAGGGACTGAGCTAGCATGACCTGAAAAAATGATGTTTTTTATTTCCTCCATAGTAACTAAAGCAATAATAGTAGGCAGTAGGTGAACAAGGATATAACTTCCAATGGGGATATCATGGAGGTGCTGGATGGAGGAGGAAGGGGTGGAGGTATTGAAAAGTTTGGAGAAGTGGTTGATGAAGACTTGGGATATATCATGGTGGGAAGGGATAGGCCCTTGATCAGTGCTGATCTCTTTAATCCAATTGTGATTCCTGGTAATATTGATTTTAGAGTAAAGGAATTTAAAGTCATCTTTCCTAAAAGTGAGCCATTCGTCCTTGGCTCTTTGAATCATCCAGCTAGAGTGGGTGGATTGGTAGTGGTTGAGTTTGGAGTTAATGCAATTCATTGAATGGTTAAGGGGGATGTGAAGTGGATTGTTTTGGATTTGGGTGATTACATAGTTTTGAAGAGTATTGAGGGAGTCTAACTCAGTCTGAATGGTGTTGGAGTTGGATCACTTTTGTGTTTGATAAGGTTTTTGAGCAATTTCTACTTGTAATAAAAAGAGGAAATAGGGTTTGCTCTTGTTAGGAAGGGAGAAAACATCAATGAGGCAATCCTAAAATTTTAGAACCTTGGAACATTAGTTCTTATACATGAAAATGTGTTTTTTCACCTCAATAGAAGCATTAACCAGGATAAGGGGATAGTGGTTAGAGCAATTAGGGCCAACTTTATAGAAGGAGTTGGGAAAGGAAGCTAGCCAGGAATCATTGATCATAACACGGTCCATCTTAATGTGTATAGGATTTTTGGGCCTTTGGTTGTGCCAGGTATAGTAATGTCCAACAAAGGATAGATCTTGCAGCCCAGCATTAAAGTTCAAGTTGTTAAAGTCTCCAAAATTTCTATTGGAGAGTAAAATACCCCCAACTTTCTCAAGTGGAGACCTACATCACTTGAAGTCACCAAGGATTGCCTAAGGGAGGTTTATATTGAAGGCAATATCCTGAATTTGTTTCCACAAAAATTGTCTGTCCACATAAGAGTTAGTGGCATACACAACAGTGATAGTACATATGGGGTTAGCGACAACGTAGATGATAACATGTATCAATTGGTTGGTAGTGACTTTAAGTTTGAAATCCACAGAGGCAACATTCCATTTTATCCAAATACGTCCTTGAGTGGAATACATAAAGTTGTTGCAAGAGCCTTCCAAAGGGAAAATTTTGTGAGTGCTTTGGAACCAAGGGTAGAGGTGGTGGCTTGGGAGATTTTAGCTTCAAGGATAAAGAGGAGATCTAGGTAATGGGAATTAACCAATTGTTTATAGCACAAAATTTTGTCTGGTTTATTGAACCCACGTATGCTCCAAGTTGCAAGTTTGGGAAGGGTATTGACATTTGGGATTGAGAGTTGTAGTCTTCTTGGCTTGTTTGGTTCTAGTTTGTTTTTTTGGCTTATATTAGGTGGTTGTTGGGATTGGGAGGTGGAAGGATATGAAGAAATTTGTTCCTTGGAGGGACGGGGAATGTTAGTTTGGTGGTTGCGAGGGGAAGTTTGGGGAGGACTGTTCTAGTTAGAGATTTTAGGGCTTGGGGAGGAAGGAGGGAGGAGGGAGGTTGGTTGAGAGGATTTGGAATTGTCTTGTTTGGAGAGGGTAGAAAATTTGTTTTTGTTTGTGATGGGTGGAGGGTCCATGGTTGAGGGAGTACGATCGTTGGTCTCACCAGAGGGGGAATTTAGGTTCAGGATAAGAGGTACAACAGGGGGTTTGGATTCAGAAGATAAAGGGTGGGAGAGAATTTGAATATTTCATGTTTACTAGTTCAAAATATTACCATAAATAAGCATTCAATGTTGAGCTAGTTCCGAAGATTCATCGTGATGTGGAGGTAAATTTAGATGTTGATCAACGAGTGATCGAAAGGATTAAAATGAGCTATATAAGCAAGAATAATATATGAATGGTTATGCAAGCTCATTGCTCATATCCATAAAACCACTATAACATTGCATATCACATCATAAAAAATACAATATAAAGCTCTAAGCATAATAAATAAACCAACAAACAAATATATCATATAATATGCGACTTTATCACTACAATACTATGCTGGGTAAGAAAATACATCAACATTTAAAATATAATCATATTTATTCTAAGTAAATATTTCTCCTAAGTGCATCATTCATAAGCTTGTTTGATCATCAATTCACCTAAATTAAGGCTTTGTTTGAGTTGACTTTCTTATTACTTTCTAAAACAACTTTCTTGTATAAAAAATTGTAGTTCAAGAATCTTTGGTACTAAAGTGCTACTTTAAAAAATGATAATTAAGCCGTCCTAAATGAAACATAAGATACAAATTTAGTATTATAAAATTTAAAATTAATTCATATAATTTATTATTTTAAACTAATTAATAATATTTGAGGCAACTGAATTATGAATTTATCGAAAAATTATTATAGAAAAAGCTGCTGATTAAAATAATTATGAAATTTCTTTTTAGATTTAGATGATAAAAGATTAAACCTGAATTGATAAACCACGCTCGGTCAGACGGCGCAGCTTTCTGCCCACGCGAAGATCCGACCGTCTAAATGCGAAGCAAACCTCTCGTACTGTAGTAATTGTTTTTATAGACACAATTTTAATAACATCTTTTTGAACATTTGCCATAATGTGTTACTATTTGAGTTAGTGGTAACAAAAATAGTATTAGAGCGAGTATGCTCATTGAGCTAATATTTGATTCGACTCCACGAGTGATATCATAACCTTGCTTTCAAATTTTGGCCAAGCATCTTTGGATTGAAAATTTAAAATGGCAAGTGACTTAAATTTTACCTAGTCTTATGAACAATTACATGATTGTCTTTCAATTTTCGATAAATAAAATTTTGATATTTGAAAACATCTTATTTTGATATTTTTTTAAGTATTAATATGAAATTGTGCTATTTTTTCATGATGAACTACCTTATTGTAGCAAAATAGAAATAAATAAATTGAAGATCTTAGCAAAATAAAAATAGTTATTAAAGAAACCGAATTTTAAAGAAATTTATTTGAAAATGTTGAAGTTGTTTGGTTGATTCGCTGAATCACAGTTCTCAGCTCTAATGTACTAATGATAAAAGACAAAATTACCCTCTTATTTATAAGAAGTATATCTGAACTTTATCCACCAGCTAATCTAACATTGGCAATGAACAGGTTCTGCTCGAGTCCAAACTCCAATTATCAAATTCCTGTCTGAGAAACATTCTATATATTCTGAGAAACATTCATTATAAAAACAGTTATTAAAGAAACCGAATTTTAAAGAAATTTATTTTGAAAATGTTGAAGTTGTTTGGTTGATTCGCTGAATCGTAGTTTTCAGCTCTAATGTACTAATGATAAAAGACAAAATTACCCTCTTATTTATAAGAATTATATCTGAAATGTACTAATGATAAAAGACAAAATTACCCTCTTATTTATAAGAATTATATCTGAACTTTATCCACCAGCGAATCTAACATTGGTAATGAACAGGCGCTGCTCCAATTATCAAATTCCTGTCTCAGAAACATTCTATATATTCTGTCACTGTAACCAATGTTAGTATTAAAAAAAAAAAATGAATGTGTATCACATGACTGACACAGTCATAACTTTCAATTACCACTTCTTAAATATTTCATAAAGTTTCTATTTCAGCAAAATTTAGAAGGCAAAATGTTCTTCTTAAATGCCCTCCAACCGCACAATTAAAATATAGAATCTAAACCTGGTCATTTCTACTCAAATAAATTCTAAATAATATTTTTATTGCTTCACCTCTACTAAATATATATATAAGTAACAGAGAGAAAATCTTCCGTCTTAACAATTTCAAATATACAAGCAATCAGAGAACTCTACAGCAAAAGAAGACTCTGCTTAATTTTGTTCTTACATGACAAATAGGGGAAAAAATTCGTTCGGCCAATCTAAAAAAATATATATATTTCCATCCACACACAATCTGTATCCATTAAGCAATTCTTAACCAACGAACATATCCAATACGCAGACTCAAAGTTAAGCAGAGAAACTATCTACTTTGAATAAACTACAATCATATGTTTAATATTACCACACATTATCTACTAATTCATTTAACAAACAACTTTTTTTCTTCAGCTCAATTCATCTCAATAAACTCTAACAAATATATAAACAACTGAAATCATATTATTCATTTAAAATGAATAATGTAATTGCAAGTACTTCTCTAATGTTTGTCCTACGTGATCCATACATCCCATGTTTTTCTTCAAGCAAACCTATCAAGTCATTGAAAATGATCTGAGATATTCTAAAAATATTATAAAATCTAACTAGATGGCCAAAAAGTAACTCACTTATCCATTTGTCTCCAGTTTGGTCAGATGTCATGCATGGTTTCTTATTTATGTATAGAGAATAATAATCGTACATTAGAAAGCTCGAAGCCAGCAAAACATTAATTATTAAATTGAATAATCGTCTTGTTCTTATTATCTGACCCAACTTCATCTTCAAACTTTTCACTTGAACAATTTTCATTATCCTCACGCATTGTTTCTCTGTTAAAAAAAAAAACAAACAAACTATGAATTAGTAAACATAAGCCAAAATTTAATTCCCTCATAGAATTTTACAAATAAGAAAAAAATCCTAGAGTTTCTGTTAGACTTTATATTGAATTATGTTTGTAAATTTTTTGTTTCAGAGAATAATAAAGGTTGTGAACCAGAAATTTTATACAATTGTAATATTAAAAAAAAAAAAACACAGAAATACAAATATTTTAAAGGGTATGTTATATAATACTAAGAAGTAGGAGTAAATAGTTAGTAATTGCATGAGTAGTTGTGGCAATGAACCAGCTGGCAAAAACTTGATCTAAGTTAAGATGCAACTTACCTTCACAATTTATTTTACACAAAACCATTCATTTTTAAACAAATAAGCAGAGGCATCTATACGAGCATACAATATTATTGAGTAGTTCATATATCCTTAAAGTGTACTCATTCGAAATGGTATAGTATGATAAACAGGTCTGTTTGCATTACAGAATTCATAATTTTAAGTGTATCGCATTTCGATATTTCAGCTAACTTAAGATGGGCAATCATGTATGTTGTACCTCCTGAAAATGATTTAGGAGGGAGAGCTGTAGTGGAAGAACGTAATTCCATTACAGTGAGTTGAAAAGTACTATTTTTTCCTTTTTTTTAATTTGTTTTTGAGATATATTCGTAGACTGAGTTGAAAAAATTTACAAATCTTCTAAGAAAGACAAATAAAATATATATATTTCAAAACCAAATATATCAGAAGTTAAGAAGTATAATCTTCTTAATAATAATTGTGTTGCCACCAAAGGGCAAAACATGCCTTTGGTTGGAGAGCTAAGTAAGCCATTGTCTGATACATTTGATCTATACTTCTTAACTCAATATGCCCAATCCAATTATGGCCAATTCAAAATCTACTTAAAGAAGTATTGGTCGATATATTGCAGGAGACCATGGTTCAACCTATCAAGACTTGGCATGGCCCTTGTCACCACTCTGCCGCTAGGTTAAATATTCGAAAAGCTTACCAGTGCAGGTTCTTAACCATAACTTGATTGCCAGTTTTCTTAAGTGTTGACCTGTGTTTATAAACTACCTATTGACTCATTCAATCCAGTGACAATTCAAAAGAACTTATGTCTGTCATTGGAGCAATGTTCTTTGCTGTAGAATTTGTTGGCTTTGCCAACTGCTCCACTGTACAATCACTCATTAATACTAAGAGGTCAGTGTTCTACCATGAAAAGGCTGCAAGGATGTACTCAATATTGCCATATCCCCTTTATCAGGTATTTGCTTATTAGAGGTTGCTTGGTTACTTCATATAAATTTTAAATGTGAATAAGAAATATAACTTTATTTTATTTCTCAAGGGAAGGTTTGATTTTCAGGTTAAATTCCAAGTTATTGGGTTGAGGTTTGAATTAGTGAATAAAAAATATATATTGGGTTGAGGTTTGATGACTTGTAGCTTGGGTTTCTATACAAAAATTTAAATGAAAATATTTCACTAATTTAACTTTTCCTATGACACTATGGCTTTGTTTGTGATAGCTTTCTTACTACTTCGTAAAGCGACTTTTTAGTACAAAATTTTTTTTGATTAGATTCCTATTTTTTTTCACCTCTTTCTCATTAGTCTTCAGAGTGCTTTCCACTTTTTTTTTTGTTTTTCCTTCTTTGAATTACTTGGGTTTGTTATTCTTTGTTATTTTCAGTATTTTTTTATATATTCAACTTGTTATTAATATTTATGATGAATCCAAAATTAGCTATTGTTTTTTATCTGCCGACCAACTGACTTGTTTGTTCAAATAATATTTGTTTCTCTGGCATAACCTTAGATGATGCTTATGCTCTTCATTATGCACCAGCATACTGTGATTCCAAAGTTGTTGCAGAAAATTTGGATATGGGATTGGCCAATGTTAATCTAAAGAATGACGGAGGGTATACTCCTCTTCATATTTATGCTATGCATCGAGTACCAGCGGTCATTGTGTCCCTTCTAACCAAGGGTGCCTCTGCTTCATAAACAATGGGAAATAGTCAGAGTGCTGTTAGTATATCTAGAAGAAGATTGGCATGGACAAAAGATTATCACGCAAACACAGAATAGGGCCAAGAGTCAAATAAAGATAGGTTTTGCATTGACATTTTGGAGAGGGAGATTAGAAGGAATCCCTTGGCTTGGGATAAGGCAGTGGCATCGCCATTGTTGGCTGGTGACCTGAACATGAAGCTATTGTATTTGAAAATAGAGGTTTGTTTTGCTTCATCTAATTCTATTAGTTTTCCTTATATAACATTAGCCTCTATGTTTCTTCTGGAGTAGGAGAATCTGATGTTCTTCTGTAGGAATGATAAAATAGTTTAATTAGCTTTCAAACTTATTTTGTTCATGTTTTAATATTTGGGTCTGCAAAACCAACATTTTGTCATTTTGATTCCTTCAGAAACAACAAATATATGATTATGGCGAGTTTATGAAAGATCTGGGTGACCCGTTTCTGAAGGTTTTCCAAGAATCCATGGCGTATGTGTTTATATTGAAAAATCAGATATATTTCTCCCATGATGTTAAACTTAACCGTCTCCTAATTGAAATTTTCAAATTTTGATAGGGTAACTTGCCTTCTAGATACTTAGGCAATCCTTCTTCCCATTCCCAAAGAAAAAATGCTAGATTAACAAGATATTTTTGACAAATTAAACGGTTAGATTGCTGGTTGAAAGTGTTAAATCCTCTCATTTGTTGGTAGAATGCAACTTAATAAAATCTCAGTTTACAAGTTTTTGTCTTATTGCTTAGATCTGCATGCAGTCCTAACACTTCTTTGAGGAAAATCAATAATTTTATTTCTCATTTCTGTTCAAGGGCACCTCCTACAAACTTCAGATCATCCCTTGGAATTGTGCCATCAAATTAAAAAATATGGGTGGTCTGATTTCTACATCTGATCTAAACAAAGCTTGCAAAATCAAAAGATTTTGGTCTCTATGGACCAAAAACAGCTTGTTAAACTTTTGTTGGTTCTATTGTTACAGTTTAAAATGGAAATCTAATGCCTACAGCACTTAGTTTCTGAAAAATCCTCACTATTGCTGCTGCCTCTATGCATAATAATATTTATTCTGACATTGGTTATAGTGATATTGCATCCGTGTTCTTCAATCCTTGGGTGAAAGGAAACTTTCTTTGGGAGCTTATAGGTGAATCTGCTTTTGCCATTTTCAATCTCCCTCCACATGCTAAACTCAATGTGAACATTTTGAATGTCTCTTGGCAATGACCCTCAATGCTTGACCATTTTGATTGTTGGGAAAAGATACATAATATCACCATTGACAGAGTAGTTAGTCTGATTTAATTGAGATCAAGAGGCATCAGGCGAGCGGAATCGGACGTGGAGAAACAACTGAGAACATGCTGAAGAATATAAGGAGAAGGACACGAAGAGGGGGAGGGTGATATTCAAGAGAAGCAATCAGAGTTTTGTGTATGATGATGCTGAACTTTTAAGAGTTGATGTAAACGCCCACTTCAAACAAAGAAATTAAGGGATTAAGATTATATTAATTTGGCTTTCTCAAGATGTGAAATTAGATAAAATTATTTTATAATCTATTATTTCATATTAATAAGTTTAGTTTAATGCTTTAATCACAAAGAAAATTCATCAAAACTTCATAGCAATTTTGACAACTTAGTGTCTTTTTGGTTTATTTTTTCCTACTTTGTATGTTCTTAATGTCAAATTGAAGTATTGCCCGAATTTTAGAAAGCCTTGTAATAGCAACTCCAGGGAGACATGTAAACGTCTATGATTTAAGAAATATGTCTATACCTGAACATCGAAGAGATTCATCTTTTAAATATCAAACTAGATGTGTGCGATGCTATCCTAATGGTACAGGTAAAGTTCTTTCTATGAGTAGATTTCTTTGCATAATTAGCTTGTACATTAGGAACACTATGCGCTTTACCTAAGATAGATGCTTAACTTTAACCTAAGTAATTTTTAATGACCAAAGATTATATGTTCTAATGCAACTATTATGATACTTATGATGCTTTATAGAGAATTCATCTATCACAAGTTACCAATTACATCAACAACTCATTTTATTTATTTGAAAATAAGTGATAGAGGAGTTTAAATATAATTGGCATTAAAATGCCCATAAATATCGATAATTCCAGCAAAAAACATGGAACAAATTTAATCAATGAGCAAAGAAATTAGCTTTCACAAAACTGGACTTTCTGATCAAAATCAAAATCATTAAATAAATAATAACAAATTCTGTAGAAGAAATGGACAAGAAAGAATTTTCTTAAGGAAAGAAAAATTAAGCCTCTTGCAAGTATAAGGAGATTATCTCTTCTGTAATAACGTTGTTGCATTTTTTGTACATTCAAAGAATCTGTATAAATAACTAACACTTGTGAGATTGTACTGAAACATATAAATTTTATTCTATAAAAAATTTCCCAATTACATGCTGCAGACCATTGGTTGTGAACAAAACTAGGACAAAAATTTCCATTTACTTTTGTAGTATATTTTCATTCTAACAATATATTATATTTATAAGTTATCTCCGCTCAAACTTTCTTCATGAGGATTTTGGGAGAAGTTTTAATTTTCTATGGCCATACATGATTCTACCTCTAAAAATAGTGACAATATTGTTGTAAATAGTGTATACGAGAACTTGTATTGATATACCAATAATGCATTTAAGAACACAATTTAAGCACTTAGAGATGTGTTTGAATCTTATTTTATTCAAAATCAATTAAATAATTTTTTTTCATCAGTTTGATATCATTACATATTATTATTTTGGAGTCATATTGCAATTTGTTTAGTTATACAACAATACTGTATTTACATCTTCATATTATTCATCTATGTAATAAGCTTTACTTTGTGAAACTTTCTATAGATTTTAGCACTTCAGGGAACTTCAACAATATCAGAAATACAGGAAGATTGGCTCCTAAAAGCTGCAATTCACAGATCTGTGGGCTCCGAAAATTCGGCCCCGGCCTCCCCGCCGAGCTTTTCCTTTTTTTTATTCGGCGAGGGAGTTTTAACGGAATAAGTTCCGAGGTAAATTTTGGAAGGCAGATGGGTTTGTAGATAAGACACTACCCAGAGATTTCGCCCTCATTTTGCGAGGACTTTATGATCTGAGTTCTAGTTTCCTATAGGCGCAAGCCCCTATAGTTAATTACCCCTCCCAATCATGAGAGAGAACTTTCGATTAAGGCTAGTCATCAATCAGATACGTAGAAATACGTGTTATCTGGCATATAATAGTAGCAATGGATTTGGATTTGGAAATTTAGAGAATTTGAGAATGCGGAGTATTGGAAGATTTGGAGATTTCATATTTAAAACAGAAATTGCACCATCTTGCACTTAAAGCGGATGGTGGGGGAATGGATGATGGGCCCGATCAAGATCCCATGGTTCCGTCGTCCCGGGCCATCATGGTCCTTGGTCTACTTAGTCAGAGGAATGGTTCCGTCGTCCCGGGCCATCATGGTCCTTGGTCTACTTAGTCAGAGGAGGTAGTCGACCCAACCTGACAGAAGGATCCTTGTCGGCAGCCATGGGTTGCTTCGTCCAAGGGGACCTTGTAGACCTGGGATGGATGTTTGTCTAAGGGGACAAATTTTAATCCACCTTAGCTTACAGAGGGCTTTGTGCCCTATCGATCATATCCTATTGATTCATATCTCAAGGATTTAACGCCATTAAGGAGCGTATTGGCTCTGGCCATAACCGCTATTCGTGGTGCCATTTGGCGGCAAAACCACTCGGTTCAGAGGGCTCCGGATCATAACCGTTTACCTGTAGTGCCATTTGGCGGCGAAATTGCCGGTTAGAGGACACGTACCACGTCCTTACTGGCAAAAGATTGTTTGAGAATGGATCCTAGTGATATTTTCGACTAGGCATTTGGCTCTTTGTGAGCTAGAGTTTATTTGAATTTGTCCACCATGACAGACCGTTGCGGAGGGTGGATGGATTTTGCTTTAAGTGATTAATTGGTTGAATTTCAAATTTAAATATTTTTGAGATTTTGGGATTTGTGGATTTTTTAGGATTTTTATGGAGGTTTTTTTTTGAATTTTTAGATTTTTATGGGTATTTTGGGTGGAGCTTGGAAGACATTTGGATATTTGGGAGACATTTGAAAATGCCTGAGATTAACCCCTCCGGTTGAGATCTTCAATCAACGCGGCCATCATCGGGGTGTTTGGGGGTCATTTCTTTTTATGGATTGAACCTCGAGGATCGGGTTTTGTAGGCTTTGAGCCTTTATTAGTGAATTCATATTGTTGTAGGCCTTGATGACATAATATGAATGTTTTAAAGCAAATATTCCGGTCTCCACAACTTTATATTTGCTTAATGGTTCGAATCCTGTCGACTTCTATTGACCCGTATAGAAGGATCGGTTTCGAACCTGAATTCACTTGTCAACCCGCGCAGCATCCCTAGACGTCACGTGTGTACCGATAACACGCTCGTCGGGGCCCATGCGGGTTTTATAATTATTTTCACCCCTTTTAGTGTACCTATGTGTATACAATTTATAGTGCACGTGTAGGGGTACTTTGAAATAATTGTAGACGCCTTCTGTCTGCTTGTACGGAGATTGCAGATCTGGTGGCGTGGCGTAGTAGCTTCTGAATAGAATTGTTCACTGCTTCGTACAGGTAGACTGTCGTGCACCACTTGCATGATTTGCGCAGGTAGATGTAGTGCACCAACGAGTCTCCTGCCTTGATTGTAGATTGTATGTAATATTTGTGGCGGGGCTCCAACAGAAGCTAGTGGGAGCTTGTATCTGTCGTATCCTTCATGCACTTATGTTCGTCACTTGTACGCCATTTGTATTGTATCTTGTTTATTGATACATTAGAGATTTCATGTCATTACTCATAGTCAAGCTGTGAATTTGTCTTAATCGTTGCTAGTGGATGAAAGAAGTTTCCTTTTGACTCATCGATGTTAGTTGACGGGAAATCATTGCATTCACAATCTATCCATCATTATCGGTTGCAAGCTACTATATTCACATGCACTTCTTTCATGCTTGAAAGCCAACTATCTCCTTTACTAAATGTATTTTGCATGCATTCATAATAAGCTTTATTTGTGGTAGGCTTTTGGACCTCCTTTGTAGACCCTTGATATCTAGATGAAGGTTCTTTCACATTCATTTGAGGTCTTCACATTTTGATTGCAAGTACATTGACTGGAATGGGAGGTAGGAATCATAAATCTCTTATATATCTTCCTTTACACCTAAGTTGGAACTTATCACTTGTAATCTATACAAGTTATATCTTATATGGTTCATTTGAAATTCTTTGGGTCATCATCAAAATCGAGTCCAAACTCAAGTTTGAGTTTGTCTAGTTCAAGTTTTGCTCCAACTTTGAGTTCAAATGGTTAGAATCATAACTCTTTCGAGCCAAATGAGATTCAAATCCAAGCCTTGTTGTGGTTTAAGATTTAAGTCCACAAATAATCTTGTTAAGTTCAACTCAAGTCTGAGCCCAAATCAAGTTCTTCTTGATTGAGTTTGATTGAAGTTCCATAATGTCCAAGATTGATTCAAGTTTGAATTCTTGTAGTCATTTGTTGCAAGCCCAATTTTGTATTAAATCTCAGTTTAACTTAGGTTCAAATATTTTATAAGTCATTTTATTGTGCAAATATGAATTCAAGTCCAAGTCCACAAATTTATGATTGAGTTCAAGTATAGTTCAGGTTCCAATCAAGTTTGCGTCTTTGTTGAAGTTCAAATGAGAGTTCAAGTCCACATTTAAGTCCTCTTGTAGTTGTTCAAAGACTACAATCTCAAGTCAATGCTCTTTGTATTTGAGTTTAATCAAGTTCTCATTCCTTAAAACATCACTTGATTAAGTTTTGATTTTATCTTAAATTATGCCCAAGTTAAGCTCATTTGAGTCTCAAATAAAGTCCATTGCTTGTTCTAAGTCCTTGTCCTTTTTGGACAAAATTTCGGCAACCTCCCGGCGTCTCCCCTGTTTAGAGGAAAAACCAAGAGGCCGCCTACCCGCCACGTCAATAAAGACGTGCACGGTTGGGGTTGGTGAGACACCGCGGCGGTTGTATTTTTTGTTTTCTCCCACCACGCGCAATAAAGGCGTGCATGTGGTTTTATAAAAAGCATTTTTTTAATTTTGATTTCCCCCCGCCCGGGGGTACTTATGAGTGACCCTGCTTCGCCGTACGTGCCGCACCGGAGTCCCATCCCACCACGCGCAATAAAGGCGTGTATGGGGCGGTTCTCCGGTTTGCCACGGACATTGAAGCAAGGTTTTGAGTTTTAGAAAAGTTCATACCTCCGCGGGGTTGTCGTGGTTGACACGTGGATCAAGGGGTCACTCGCCTACCTCGTCGTAGGTGTCGCACCGGGTTCCCTCCTACCACGACCAATAAAGGCGTGCTTAGGTGGTTTGCCGGTCCGACACGAACGTCGAGGAAGGAGAGCATTTTGCATATACTTTTAATCATAATTAATTATAATTTAATTATAATTAATTAATCAATAATAATTAATTACAATTAAAACTAATAAATAATTAATTATAATTAATAGTTATTAATTATAATTGATTTATTAATTATATTTATAATTAATTAATAATTAGTTATAATTAATAAAAATTAATTATAATTAAAGAAATGATTACACTTAATCATTAATTAATTATATTTAATTGATTAATTATACTTAATTAATAATTAATTATAACTAATTAATAATTATAATTAATTATAATATATAAAAAGAAAAACAAAAACCCCCTCATCTCCCTTCTCTGGCTTACGGGTTTCGGCCGAAGGAGCATGCGAAGGGGAGAAAGTTACCTTCTCAGCTAACGGGCTACCGTTCTTGTTCCGATCAAAATGTGTAACTTCCGATCCACACAGGAAGGGAACGTCAGTTAAAGGAGTGAAGTCGCTCAACAACAAGGAAGGAGGTAGGGGAATCTCTCTTCCTCTCTCTCTCTCTCTCTCTCTCTCTTTCTCTCTCTCTCTCTCTCTCTCTCTCTCTCTCTCTCTCTCTCTCTGCTTGGGGTTGGTACAGGTAGTCGGCAAGGGAGCTCGGGTCGGGTGAGAGGATCGGAGACTGGGTCGACGGGAGCAAGCGTTGGAGATCGGAGGGAGGTTGGACGGGATGGAGCTCGGCAGTGGCTTGGGGAGTCGAGAGGAAGGAGGCGAGTGTCTGTGGAGTCGGGGGAGGAAGAGAGATCGGGAAGCAGAGAAGGGAGTCGAGAGCCCAGGAGCGTCGTGGGAGGATCGAGCGGAAGGAAGCAGCTCGTCTCCCTCTTATAGCCGCGAATGGGAGGCGACCGAGGGAGAGATACGGGATTTGGGCAGGATTTCTGGGAGACAACTGCAAGCAGCGCCAAATCGTCGTGATTTCGACAAGGAATCGTGGCAAAATTCGCGGATCCGTCGGGCACAGTGTATGTATGCGGGATTTCTTTTGGGTATTGTACAGAGGTTAACAAATGCCCCCCAACAAATGTGGTACGCGACTAGAGCGAATCACATTTGTTGTAAGCTGTTCGGTCTTGTGGATCTCCAGATATTTATTCTAGATGTCACACTAAGGTTCATTTAGTGGATCTCCAAAATTTTGCTTGGATGTCACACTAAAACTTTCCTTTAGTAGATCTCCAAAATTTTACTTGGATGTCACACTAAATCTTTCTTCCTTCATAAATAAATGGTTGAGATACTGATTTCTTTCGTCCTGTGCTTTGTGATGTGGACATTGATGGAGAATTACCTGATTTGTCTTTATTGATTTGTCAGGTGATTTTTGTACCTTCGGCCCTATGCTTCTAGCTTTGGCGGGCTTGTTGAAAGAGTAGATGTTGATGACCTAAACCCTTGGGTTTGTGTTAGGTCGATGGAGAAATGTCATCGGTCCAGAGCTTTGTGCATAATGGACTTGTTGATGACAGAATCCTCTTAGTTCAGCCTTGGGCTTGTGAACTTTGGGATAATTTTCTTCGGTCCTTTGCTTTGTGCTTTGGCGGACTTGTTGAAGAAAAATTCCTTTGATCCTCGTTTTGTGCTTTACGGATTTGTTGAAGGATTTGCAGGTTTTGGATTCAATTGATAGTACCGAACGTAGGTAGTATCTTGATTCTTAACCACTTGAGAAGACTTTAATCTGAATCACTTGAGTTTGTCAAATTGGGAGAGCTAGAATTTGATAGCTCTTTGTCCTCTGGTTGCTGAGATGGGGGTTCCTCTACTGCGGCCTTTCTTATGGCTTGTTGAGTAGATGAAGCTGCCAGCGATTCGGCCATATTTGGGCTTGTTGGATCCGACCTTATACACCTATTCAGGCTTTAGATTTGAGCTATGGGAATTGCGCTCCCCAATGCTGATTTTGCTGAAGTTGGCAGATTTGGAGTCATCCTTTGTGGTTGCAGATTTTAGAGCCTACGAACATTTGGTAGTCGTTCGAGACTCATCCTTCCACTGGAACTTTGATTCTCCAGTCATTTGGGGAGAATTTTGTAGACTATGATCACTTGAACTGGTCGAGTCAAATTAGCTTTTGTACTTTCTACAGTCTCTACTGACGGGTTGACGAAGTGGGGGTTCCGCTACTACGGCCTTTCTTATAGCTTGTTGAGTAGACGGAGCTGCCAGCGATCCGGCCATATTTGGGCGTATTGGATCCGACCTTTTACACCCATTCGAACCTTAAGCTTCAGGCTGTCGAAATACTTCAAGCTTCTTCGGCTTAATTTTGTAAGAGTGTGTAGCCACAAAAGTCTCTTTCTTGACCTTTGAGTCTTGATTTGTTGGAGAAGACGGCATCTCTAACTTTTGAAAGATCACCTGCATATGCTTTGAAAAAGAATTCGTAGTATTCTTTAGCACAAAAGAATATCTCAATTGATAATTTTAAATATTTATTCGGGGATCTCGGCATGCAGCGCGATGTCGACCCGAATAAATATTTAAAATGCCCTCTGTCTCGCAGGGACATTTTAGAATGGAATAGATCTTGAATATAAAATTTTAAATATTCATTTGGGAATCTCGGGGGTAACACGATGTCGACCCAAATAAATATTTAAAATGCCCCTGTCTCGCAAGGACATTTTGGATAGACCTTTTGTCTTTAAGATTTTAAATATTTATTTGAGGATCTCGGCACGCATTGCGATGTCGACCCAAATAAATATTTAAAATGCCCCCAATCTGATGGGGGATTTTGAAATGCGTTCTTGCTATACAAGAGAATTTCAAAATATAAGTAAACATGCATTGATAAATATACATATAAAATTTTGATAATTGCAAAGTACATTAGTCATGAAATTTTCATGCATAATACTTCTTTAAATGTCGACCGTTGATAGGCGGCATGGGTCTTTGACCGTTCAGATCGATCAACTGATATGCTCCTCCTTGGTACACCTTCTCAATGATGAAGGGGCATTCCCAATTGGATACAAATTTGTCACCAATTCTTCGGTGTGGGATGATTGGTTTTCTCAGCACCAGAACCAATTCCCCTTCCTGAAATGATCGAGGTCGCACCATTCGATCAAAGGACTTTGCCATTCTTCCTCGGTAGATTTCCAAATTTTGTTGGGCTTGTAACCTGCGTTCATCAAGTGCGTCGAGCTCCTCCATTCTGAGGCGGGCATTTTGCTCTTGAGTAAGATCATTCTGAATTGCTACCCGGAGTGACGGTAGTTCAATCTCCAAAGGCAATACGGCTTCGACACCAAATACTAGAGAGTAAGGAGTGGCTTTTGTTGGCGTCTTGTAGGTTGCACGATAGGCCCATAGAGCTTCTGCCATCTTCGTATGCCACTCTCTTTTGTTCTTGGTGAGAATCTTCTTCAACAATTTCACCAACGTCTTGTTGAAGGCTTCCGCCAATCCATTTTCCCTTGGATTGTATATGGATGAATATCGCCAATCTATTTTGTGCCGATCAACGAACTTGTAAATTTTATTACTTTTGAATGTAGTACCATTGTCTGAGATTATGCGGCGTGGCACACCGAATCTGTAGATGACATTGTGGATAAAGAAATTGATCACATGCTCGGATGTGACTTCTCTGAATGGAGCCGCTTCTGCCCACTTGGAAAAGTAGTCTGTCGCTGCTAGAATAAAGCGATGTCCAGCTGAAGATGGTGGATCTATCAGTTCGATAATATCAGTACCCCGGCATTCAAATGGCCAGGATGCTATTGTTGGGTGCAGTGGATTTGGCGGTTGATGTATAACATCATCGTGGATTTGCCATTCGTGGCACCTCTTAGTGTGGTCGATATAATCTCTGACCATAGTCGGCCAATAATAACCCATTCCCTTGATTTTAGCGACCATTTTGGGACCTGACTGATGTGCTCCGCAAAGCCCTTCGTGGATTTCTACTACCACTTTATCAGCTTCCTTGGTCTCCAAGCACCTTAGCCACATTTGATCAAAGGCTCGTCTGTACAACGTGTCATTAACAAATGCGTATCTCAACGCCCTTTTTCGAATTTGTGTGGCCATAGACTTTTCTATCGAGAGTTTGTTTTCCTTGAAGTAGTCAATAAATGACTGTCTCCAATCATTTTCGACTTCAATATCTAAACAATGCCACCACGATTCTGAAGCTTGACTAGCTTTATGTCTCTTGGCCACGTGATATTCTTCTGGATAATTCTCCATAACGATCTGATGGAGAGATTGAGAGCCAACTAGAGTTTCATCCTGCTGACTTGAATCTGGAATTCCTTCTGCCCTCGGAAATTGTAATAGAGCGGGCTCCAAGACCCTACGAGTGTAAACCCCGATGAATATAGGACTCTCCTCATTGATGTTCGCCATTTCTTTGGCTAATTTGGCCAGACAATTTGCTTTAGCATTCTGTCCTCGAGGAACTCGAGCCATTTTGACATTTGGTACTTGCTTCAGAAGCTCGAGGGCTCACCGGTGATAGTGGGCCAATTCGACTTTACCAATCTTGTAAATTTCAAGTACTTGATTTATTACAAGTTGAGAATCACCAAAGATTTGGAGATGTTGGATTCTGACATCGATCGCGATCTCCAGTCCTGCTAAAAGAGCTTCGTACTCAGCTTCGTTGTTGGTCCGAGGTTCAGTCAAACTGAATGAGAATCTCATTATGCCTCCCTCGGGTGTTACGAAAATGAGACCGATGCCGGCTCAGGCTCTTGCAATATTTGGAGGTCGGACAGGTCTAATCGACGATGCCCCGTCAAAATACATTTCCCAGAATGGTAGCCTCTCATTCTCCTCGACCTGCATAATCTGCTCATCGGAAAAATCATCATTTAGTGGAGAATCAGTCGGGATTGGGTGAGCAGCAAGAAAATCTGCCAAGGCCTGTCCTTTCACCGCCTTCTGTGGCATGTATGATTTCAAACTGCAATAACAAGACTGCCCACCTAGCTAGACGACCTGTCAACGCTGGTCTTGTCATCAAGAACTTCAGCGGATCGATCTTCGATATCAGGGTGATTTTATGGGATAGCATATATTGGCGGAGTTTCTGAGCTGCAAAAATCAGCGCCAGACAATGCTTTTCAATTGGGGAATAACGACTTTCTGCTCCAATCAACCTTCGACTGATATAGTAGAGCGCATTTTCTTTGCCTTCTTCATTATTCTGGGCCAATAGTGCTCCGAGGGACTCTTCTAGTGCAGTTGTATACAGTATGAGAGGCTTCCCCGGAATCGGCGCTGCGAGAATGGGCGGATTCAACAGATATCTTTTGATGCTGTCAAATGCCTCCTGACATTCTGCATCCCATTTGAAACGGGCATCTTTCTTCATTAGTTTTGAAAACGGCTGACACCTACCCGATAGATTTGATATGAATCTCCGAATGAAAGCCAGTTGTCCTTGCAGTGAGCGAAGCTGTCGAAGATTCTTTGGAGGTGGCATCTCCATGATCGCCTTGATCTTGTTGGGGTCGACTTCGATACCTCGATGACGGACAACGTACCCCAAGAATTTGTCGGAGGAGACCCCAAAAGCACACTTGAGGGGATTCATTTTTAGATCATACTTCCTGATTCTTTCAAATACAATCCTCAAGTCATCTAGGTGATTTCTTCGATCCATGCTCTTGACAACAAGGTCATCCACATAGCACTCGACCTTTTGATGTATCAAATCATCAAATATATGAGTCATTGCCCGCTGATAAGTGGCACCAGCGTTCTTCAAGCCAAAGGGCATGAATGTGTAGCAGAAAATCCCGATGGGCGTCCTGAACGATGTATATTTTTCATCTTCGGGCGCCATCTTGATTTGATTGTATCCTGACGATCCATCCATGAAGGAGAACATGTCGTAGTTGGACGTATTGTTCACCAGGAGTTCGGATACAGGGAGTGGAAAATCATCTTTTGGGCACGCCTTGTTGAGGTCCCTGAAGTCAATACAGATACGAATTTGCCCGTTCTTCTTCTTCACTGGGACGATATTTGCGATCCAATCGGCATACTTTTCTTCCCGGATGAAGCCTGCCTCTATGAGTTTCTTCGTTTCTGCGATCACCTGTTCTTCGATTTCCAATCTCATTCTCCTTGGAGCTTGTTTGACGGGTGCTACATCCTGTTTGATTGCTAATCTGTGAACCGCTACATCAGGGGATAAGTCAGGCATCTCGGCATATGTCCAGGCAAAGCAGTCCCTGAATTAATAGAGAAGTTCTTTTATTTCTTCTATTTGATCCTCGGGTAGAAGAGAACTAATGAAGGTTGGGCGAGAATCCTCCTCAGTACCCAAGTTGACTTCTTTCAGCTCATCCATAGTGGCTGCCTGTCCACCATCTTCAAGCTCCTCTAGTGCAGGCTCGGCTTCTACGGGCTGCTCATCATAATCATCAGCTTCGTATGTCTCTTCAGCATCACCATCTTCGGATTCAATTTCCACGCATGTGATGGCGCGACAAATCTCTTTCCGGAGGAATTTTCGCTTGATGAATCCGATACCTTTATATGCATCTGTATCCTTCTGCCGTAGGGGACGTGGATTCCTTCCATACTAGAGGCCCAAGCTTGTGCGAAGCTGTTGTTTGGTAATAGGAATATTGATTTGCTTTCGTAGCATTCTTTGAATATTTTTGGTATTGAACCTAGGTAGCCTCGTAGGAAATAATTCCTCGGAGTCGAGGAGCATGTAATCCCAGTCATGATTCTCCTCTTCACGAACTCCCGTGGAATATAACACATTCTTTGGCACAGTCCCATTTTTAAGGGGAGGCAGATAGAGAGTGGAGAGTTCTTCAACTTTATGCACCTCGCGCGGAATAATTTCTTTGAAATGTTGTAAAGGAACACGCGTGACTACGAGTACACTATCTGAAATTGATAGGCTGTCAATTCTTCTAGAGAACACATTCTGCACCGTGTTCATATAAATAGAGTCGTAGTCATAATCATCATTTAAAAATTCGACCTGCCTGCTCCATTCATCTGTGGACTGGCATACTCTTCGAGATTTAGCAAGAGTAACATCATCTTCATCTGTGTCACTCCCAAGATGAGGTACATGCTTCTTTTCTTTTGGAATGGTCGGCACTTTGGGAAGAGTCGGCACTGCCTTCTTTCTCCCCACCTGCTTCTTCCTACCTTCCAGTTCAGGTCGCTTTGTACCCTTCGAATTTGATGCTTTAGCTTTGAGGGAGCTCGAAGACTTTTGCTTCTTTGGCATGAAGTACCGTGCATCTTCATAAACTGTTGCTTCATGAACTGTAAAAGGCTGAATGTCACTAGAGATCCTGAATTCTTCTCCATCTTTGAGATACTTCATACACTGGTGTAGTGTTGATGGGACAATGCCGTATTCATGCAACTAGGGACGACCTAGTAGCGCCTTGAATGAAGTATCCGCGTCAATCACATGGAATTTAGCTTCTGTATAGAGCTCTCCAAATACAAGAGGGAGCATAAATGATCCGAGGGTCTTCTGCCCTTTTTCGTTGAAACCATGCACCATCAGCTTATCTGGCCCGAGGTGTTCCATATCAAGGCAGAGGGATCTCAGTGCTTTCAAGCTTATCAGATTTATGGAGGATCCAGGATCGATTAGGATTCGACTGATAATCAGCTTATCGCTCTCTGCAGTAACATACAGAGGACGATTATGGTCTGCAGTTCTGAGCATCATGTCCTCTTCGAAGAAAGTAATGAATGGCTCATTTCGAGCTTGCAGAACCTCAGTCAAACTACGTTCAGCAAAATACGCCTCGTATCTTTCGGGATCTTTGAGAGCCTGAATCAGAGTCTCCCGAAGGTCTTTAGACATCACCAAAGCATCGTATATGCTGAGTTGTGCTGGGATTTTTCTCAGATGGGATAAGATATTATAATCTATCCCATTGGCTGAAGTCTTCTTTTTCTTAGGATCTTCAGGGATAATATCATCGTTGATAACTATCTCTTTCTCTTTATCTTTATTGGAGACCCCTTTCTTCAGTGGAGGCGATAGCACCTTGCCACTTCTTAACTGCACTTGAGCAATCTCCTCCGGTTCAGAGTCATTTAACTGTATATTTTCTTCAGAGTCAGCCATCGTTGCGTCTAGGGACTCATCCGTTGATTCAGAATCACCACCCAGGTTTACATGTCCCATCCGAGACGCTATGCTAGGGTCTGATTCGTCTCCCTCTAGAAAATACAAATCCTCCTCCGAACTGTAATCCATTGGCAAAACCATCATACAGGATTCAGAGGGTACTTCTTCTGTATATTCCTCTTTTATCGAGGTACTCGGCGCCACTGAGATGACCCGACATACTTCTGTTGGAAGAGAACTCTCATCTTCTTCAGCTTCCTCAATTTTAAGCTATGCCATGAAATTAACAAGCTTGATAGGTCACCTCACAGTCTGGTAGTATTCATCCAAACTGTCTATAACTCTCTGAGTTGCAGTCATTTTCTCCTTGGGTTTCTTCAATTTAGTCTTCTTCTTGGATGATTTCACCCTTCCAGACTTTGAAGTGCCAACTTGGTTGAAAAACTGTTTTGAAGTAGAAGGTCGTACCACCGGCAGTGCCTTCAAATCTATCATTGGCTCAATAGGAGACTTCCACTTTACACCTGGAACTCCTTCAAGCTGCTTCAACATCTTCACAGTCTTCTTGGAGACCGTAGTCTCCTACTGTTCTTCTTGAATTGGCTTCTTTTCTTTTCTTCTTTCTTGAACTAGGGGTACGGAAGAGGGCGTGACCACCCGAGTTGATTCCTTTCTAGGGTGAGACAACACATTATCGGACAGTGTCAGCTCCCCCTTTTGATATTTTCTTACAAGCCAATCCTTGAAGATGTAGCAATCTTCAATAGGATGGCTGAGTACCCGATGATATGGGCAATAATTTGGGTCACCAGTGTGCTTCGACTCTTCGGGTCTCTTGCATTCAGGTAGATCTAAACCCGATTTCAACACTTGTCGAAATAATTTGGCGACACTCTCCCTTTTGAATGAATATTCTTTATTCATTTTATCTTTGAGGGATTAGAACGTTCTATCACCAATTCCTATTGCCTGTCTCTGGCCTCCAGCTTAATAAATCCGTGGCTTATCATTTCCCCCTAATATCAGCTTCGGTTGGGGGTTGGGGTTGTAGGTCTGTTTGGGCTTTTCTTGATATTGCATCGGCTGTTTTCCTTTGTCTACGTTGTAAATCACTTACTTTTCTCTGTCAGCTCTAGAGAAGAACGTAGAGTCGGCATCACCCCTTCTAGCACCCGGGGCCTTACTTAGCCTTCTTGGGCTTATCAGAGTGATTTTCTGATCTGGAAAAATTCAGTTTCTCAAATTTGGCCACTCTGTCGTGCAAGTCTTGAAATGTATTTATCGTAGCCATGCACAGGAAGGGTTGCATCTTGTCATTAATGTTGCCCATTAACAACTGTACTGCATGTTCTTCTTCTAACTGCTGCTCACATTTCATACTTAGATTTCGCCAGCGAGTGATGTATTTAGTCACTGATTCTTCTCTTTTTCTCTTATCCAGAGCGAGGTCGGCGATCGTGATCTTCTCAGTTGCACTAGCAAACCTTTTCACGAACATAGATTCTAATTCTGCGAAGGTCTTCATAGAATCGTTTGGCAGTTCAGCGTACCATTCGAAAGCAGTTGCTGTCAAAATGCTGACGAATTGTCAGAAGAGTAGGGCGTCATTTCCTCCCGTATTCCCACAGGTGGCTTTAAACTGTGCCAGGTGCTGCCTGGGATTGTTAGTACCGTTAAAAGTATTGAACTTTGGTACAGAATACCCTTTTGGGTACGGCACTTGGTCGTATTCAACAGGATACGGACGACCTTTGCCCACTAATTTCTCTGCCTGATCCACAACAATGATAGCCTTGATCCTTTCTGTGATTATTCCTTCCAACTGTGCAGCGATCACAGGTTCAGAAGTACTTGCAACATTTTGTGGGGTGGGCTGACGGATGACATTATGAACTTCGTTGCCACCTTCAAGAGTGCCCCGTACTCCTGATACTTGAGGCATTTGAAAGTTTAGAGGATCCGGAGGAGGATTGGGCATGGCACCAACAACAACAGTTTTCTGCATCATCTGCATCATTGCCCCCATCTTAGCCATCATCTCAGTCATCTTCTCATTCAACTGAGAGATTTCTCTGTCTTTGACTCTCATTTGTCTCCTTATATGTCTTTGCATGTCTGCAAGTGTGACATTCTCGTCAGCGAAGGGATTCTCCTCGGCTTCCTCTCTTTTTTCTTCAACTTGGGAATGACCACCTCTACCAGTGGTGGACCCAGCTTCACGACGACGTTGATAAACTCGCCTAATCGGTGGTTGTTGATCGTCTTCATCTTCAATGTCATCATAGTAGACTTCCTCATTAACATTGGTGTGTCTCACCATATAGACGACTTCATGTCCAGAGTATTATTTATTTCTTGCATTTCTTCTTCTAGATTTTCTTCCAGAAATTCATCAATATTTTCCTCCATATTTTCTTCAATATTTTCTTCAATGTTTTCTTCCCCTTCAATGTATTCTTGTATATTTTCATCATCTTCAAGGAATTCCTCATCTTCTATATTTTGATCATCTATATTTTCTTCCAGTACTCGGATCTCCGAGCGGTGACGCCATTGGATTTCCGGTTCCTGATTAGGCACGGGGACTTCTTCGATCAGTGGGCTGCGATCCAAGTTAGTCTCTTTCTTTGGAGGAGATGGAAGGCGACGGGATCCCCTGGAGGATTCTCCAAGGTGTCTACCGTCTGAAGGAAAGTCATTATGGGTCCTTTTTGGGGCCCACTTCTGACGTTGTTCGTAGATGGGAGCGGATCTCCGGGAAGCCTCATCGGATGTCACGCCCAAATCAATCCTCCTTTCTCTTCTTTCTTTCTCGTTTCTTCGAGGCTTTGGCCTCCAAACTTGTTTTCCTTTCCACCAGGACATTTCAGCAGCGGATCCCTGAACATATGGTTCAGGTGTCACGCCCCGATGTTCACTGCGTGGAATGTACTGTCTTTCTCTTCTTTTCGCCACCACGGATACGTGTTCCCTTGGCGGGGTTCTCCTAACCTCGATGACCAGTGGCTTTTGAAACTTCTTCTTTTTTAAGCCCTTCTCCTTCACTGTCTTCAGTACTCTGTATACCCGGGCTGAAAGAGTTTCAGGCTCTTTCTTCCTTGGAGGGATTGGAGCTTCAGGCCGTCGATCCCAGAAAGATTTCTTCAGCTCACCAGTAGAGCTATTTCTTTTGACCCACTTCAGATTTGCAAACCCATTCCGGGTTGGAATGATAGATTCTACCTCTTGGGCGGGCATATTTGATGGGTGGACCGGAGTTGTTGATGCTGAGCTCGGAGTTCAGCATTCATCTTCCTTCTTTGCCTCCTTGTAGGCCATCCTCCAGATGAGGAGGACTCAGCCTCGTATTTCCCAGGTGCAGATAACCTGGTTGGCAGGGGTGTGGTGTTTGTAGTCACCACAGAGACTCTTCCACCATTCACAATTCTTCTGGTGGTCAGGGCCTCAGGCTGTGACAGCCTCTCGAATACAGAAATCCTCCCACGAGGATTTTCGGTAGTAGGTCGTTGTGCTGGTAGATGCACACGACGGGTAGGAGCTCCGGTAGTTCTTGCAACAACTGCAGGAAAGTCAATGCTACCAAACTGGATGGTAGCCCCGGTGTTTCTAGTCTCAATGATAGCATTAGTCAGTTGGATCATGGCTCCTTGTCCCAGCTGGACAGTCATCGGGGTGTTCTGTAGATCCATCTGCATAAATGAAAGATAAGGGTTAGTAATCAAAATCTGATACATCACCCCACACTTTCAAAATGCAGAGACTTACACAGAACACAAAAATAAGAGAAGATAATATTAGCGAGCAATTCAAATATTATAAATTTAAAATACTGCTAAACAAGTTATCTCAATGGAAATATATTTTTTTTGAATGATCATTTTGAGTTTTAAGCTCAAATTGATCTTTACTACTACTATAGCTCTAAGACGACTAGCCAAAGATGAAAAGAGAAACCAAACCCCAGCGGAGTCGCCAGAAATCTGTGGGCTCCGAAAATTCGGCCCCGGCCTCCCCGCCGAGCTTTTCTTTTTTTTATTCGGCGAGGGAGTTTTAACGGAATAAGTTCCGAGGTAAATTTTGGAAGGCAGATGGGTTTGTAGATAAGACACTACATAGAGATTTCGCCCTCATTTTGCGAGGACTTTATGATCTGAGTTCTGATTTCCTATAGGCGCAAGCCCCTATAATTAATTACAACTCCCAATCATGAGAGAGAACTTTTGATTAAGGCTAGTCATCAATCAGATACGTAGAAATACGTGTTATCTGGCATATAGTAGCAGCAATGGATTTGGATTTGGAAATTTAGAGAATTTGAGAATGCGGAGTATTGGAAGATTTGGAGATTTCATATTTAAATCAGAAATTGCACCATCTTTCACTTAAAGCGGATGGTGGGGGAATGGATGATGGGCCCGATCAAGATCCCATGGTTCCGTCGTCCCGGGCCATCATGGTCCCTGGTCTACTTAGTCAGAGGAGGTAGTCGACCCAACCTAACAGAAGGATCCTTGTCGGCAGCCATGGGTTGCTTCGTCCAAGGGGACCTTGTAGACCTGGGATGGATGTTTGTCTAAGGGGACAAATTTTAATCCACCTTAGCTTACAGAGGGCTTTGTGCCCTATCGATCATATCCTATTGATTCATATCTCAAGGATTTAACGCCATTAAGGAGCGTATTGGCTCTGGCCATAACCGCTATTCGTGGTGCCATTTGGCGGCAAAACCACTCGGTTCAGAGGGCCCCGGGTCATAACCGTTTACCTGCAGTGCCATTTGGCAGCGAAATTGCCGGTTAGAGGACACGTACCACGTCCTTACTGGCAAAAGATTGTTTGAGAATGGATCCTAGTGATATTTTCGACTAGGCATTTGGCTCTTTGTGAGCTAGAGTTTATTTGAATTTGTCCACCCTGACAGACTGTTGCGGAGGGTGGATGGATTTTGCTTTAAGTGATTAATGGGTTGAATTTCAAATTTAAATATATTGAGATTTTGGGATTTGTGGATTTTTTAGGATTTTTATGGATTTTTTTTTTGAATTTTTAGATTTTTATGGGTATTTTGGGTGGAGCTTGGAAGACATATGGATATTTGGGAGGCATTTGAAAATGCCTGAGATTAACCCCTCCGGTTGAGATCTTCAATCAACGCGGCCATCATCGGAGTGTTTGGGGATCATTTCTTTTTATGGATTGAACCTCGTCAACTCTGTCGAGCTGTCGACAGAGGATCGGATTTTGTAGGCTTTGAGCCATTATTAGTGAATTCATATTGTTGTAGGCCTTGATGACATAATATGAATGTTTTAAAGCAAATATACCGGTCTCCACAACTTTATATTTGCTTAATGGTTCGAATCCTGTCGACTTCTATTGAACCGTATAGAAAGATCGGTTTCGAACCTGAATTCACTTGTCAACCCGCGCAGTATCCCTAGACGTCACGTGTACCGATAACACGCTCGCCGGGGCCCATGCGGGTTTTATAATTATTTTCTCCCCTTTTAGTGTACCTATGTGTATACAATTTATAGTGCACGTGTAGGGGTACTTTGAAATAATTGTAGACGCCTTCTGTCTGCTTGTACGGAGATTGCAGATCTGGTGGCGTGACGTAGCAGCTTCTGAATAGAATTGTTCACTGCTTCGTACAGGTAGACTGTCGTGCACCACTTGCATGATTTGCGCAGGTAGATGTAGTGCACCAACGAGTCTCCTGCCTTGATCGTAGATTGTATGTAATATTCGTGGCGGGGCTCCAACAGAAGCTCGTGGGAGCTTGTATCTGTCATATCCTTCATGCACTTATGTTCGTCACTTGTACGCCATTTGTATTGTATCTTGTTTATAGATACATTAGAGATTTCATGTCATTACTCATAGTCAAGCTGTGAATTTGTCTTGATCGTTGCTAGTGGATGAAAGAAGTTTCCTTTTGACTCATCGATGTTAGTTGAAGGGAAATCATTGCATTCACAATCTATCCATCATTATCGGTTGCAAGCTACTATATTCACATGCACTTCTTTCATGCTTGAAAGCCAACTATCTCCTTCACTAAATGTATTTTGCATGCATTCATAATAAGCTTTATTTGTTGTAGGCTTTTGGATCTCCTTTGTAGACCCTTGATATCTAGATGAAGGTTCTTCCACATTCATTTGAGATCTTCACATTTTGATTGCAAGTACATTGATTGGAATGGGAGATAGGAATCATAAATCTCTTATATATCTTCCTTTACACCTAAGTTGGAACTTATCACTGGTAATCTATACAAGTTAGATCTTATATGGTTCATTTGAAATTCTTTGGGTCATCATCAAAATCGAGTCCAAACTCAAGTTTGAGTTTGTCTAGTTCAAGTTTTGCTCCAAGTTTGAATTCAAATGGTTAGAATCATAACTCTTTCGAGCAAAATGAGATTCAAATCCAAGCCTTATTGTGGTTTAAGATTTAAGTCCACAAATAATCTTATTAAGTTCAACTTAAGTCTGAGCCCAAATCAAGTTCTTCTTGATTGAGTTTGATTGAAGTTCCATAATGTCCAAGATTGATTCAAGTTTGAATTCTTGTAGTCATTTGTTGCAAGCCCAAGTTTGTATTAAATCTCAGTTTAACTTAGGTTCAAATATTTTATAAGTCATTTTATTGTGCAAATATGAATCAAAGTCCAAGTCCACAAATTTATGATTGAGTTCAAGTATAGTTCAGGTTCCAATCAAGTTTGAGTCTTTGTTGAAGTTCAAATGAGAGTTCAAGTCCACATTTAAGTCCTCTTGTAGTTGTTCAAAGACTACAATCTCAAGTCAATGCTCTTTGTATTTGAGTTCAATCAAGTTCTCATTCCTTAAAACATCACTTGATTAAGTTTTGATTTTATCTTAAATTATGCCCAAGTTAAGCTCATTTGAGTCCCAAATAAAGTCCATTGCTTGTTCTAAGTACTTGTCCTTTTTGGACAAAATTTCGGCAGCCTCTCGGCGTCTCCCCCATTTAGGGGAAAAACCAAGAGGCCGCCTACCCGCCACGTCAATTAAGACGTGCACGGTTGGTGTTGGTGAGACACCACGGCGATTGTATTTTTTGTTTTCTCCCACCACGCGCAATAAAGGCGTGCATGGGGTTTTATAAAAGGCATTTTTTAATTTTGATTTCCCCCCGCCCGGGGGTACTTATGAGTGACCCTGCTTCGCCGTACGTGCCGCACCAGAGTCCCATCCCACCACGGGCAATAAAGGCGTCATGGGGCGGTTCTCCGGTTTTCCACGGACATTGAAGCAAGGTTTTGAGTTTTAGAAAAGTTCATACCTCCGCGGGGTTGTCGTGGTTGACACGTGGATCAAGGGGTCACTCGCCTACCTCGTCGTAGGTGTCGCACCGGGTTCCCTCCTACCACGGCCAATAAAGGCGTGCTTAGGTGGTTTGCCGGTCTGACACAAACGTCGAGGAAGGAGAGGGAAGGGGAGCATTTTGCATATACTTTTAATCATAATCAATTATAATTTAATTATAATTAATTAATCAATAATAATTAATTACAATTAAAACTAATAAATAATTAATTATAATTAATAGTTATTAATTATAATTAATTAAATAATTATAATAATTGACTATTAATTAATTATAATTGATTTATTAATTATATTTATAATTAATTAATAATTAGTTATAATTAATAAAAATTAATTATAATTAAAGAAATGATTACACTTAATCATTAATTAATTATATTTAATTGATTAATTATACTTAATTAATAATTAATTATAATTAATTAATAATTATAATTAATTATAATATATAAAAAGAAAACAAAAACCCCCTCATCTCCCTTCTCTGGCTTACGGGTTTCGGCCGAAGGAGCATGCGAAGGGGAGAAAGTTACCTTCTCAGCTAACGGGCTACCGTTCTTGTTCCGATCAAAATGTGTAACTTCCGATCCACACAAGAAGGGAACGTCAGTTGAAGGAGTGAAGTCGCTCAACAACAAGGAAGGAGGTAGGGGAATCTCTCTTCCTCTCTCTCTCTCTCTCTCTCTCTCTCTCTTTGTGCTTGGGTTCGGTACAGGTAGTCGGCAAGGGAGCTCGGGTCGGGTGAGAGGATCAGAGACTGGGTCGACGGGAGAAACGTTGGAGATCGGAGGGAGGTCGGACGGGATGGAGCTCGGTAGTGGCTTGGGGAGTCGAGAGGAAGGAGGCGAGTGTCTGTGGAGTCGGGGGAGGAAGAGAGATCGGGAAGCAGAGGAGGGAGTCGAGAGCCCAGGAGCGTCGTGGTAGTATCGAGCGGAAGGAAGCAGCTCGTCTCCCTCTTATAGCCGCGAATGGGAGGCGACCGAGGGAGAGATACGGGATTTGGGCAGGATTTCTGGGAGACGACTGCAAGCAGCGCCGAATCGTCGTGATTTCGGCAAGGAATCATGGCAAAATTCGCGGATCCGTCGGGCACAGTGTATGTATGCGGGATTTCTTTTGGGTATTGTACAGAGGTTAACAAGATCTTCCTCAACAACTGGTTGTTCCAGCAAATAATGCACAGATGAGGAAGCAAGTAGTTGTTCAGCGACTAAAATCTCAAGCAAATTGTTGTTTTCATCAATCTTGTAATTGAATTCGTATTAAAAATACAAAATTTCAATTCATACTAAATTTATAACATATTTCAAATTCAAATCATTCTCTTTGTTTTGTAGTTATTACTATATTAGCTTAAAAACTATGAATTGAATAAAGAACATGCAATTCTTCTTGCCTGAATTTTTTTTTAATCATTTTTAATTGATTGGATCTAAATATGCATATATTTATAAGTGGATGTTTCTTGGAAACATAATTTCTTAGCATTAAGGAATGCACACTATTTACTATTGCTACTTCATTTTATAAATTTTTTCTATTTGAAATAGGAATATAACAACAAAACACAAAATGTTATTACTAACCTTATCCTACTTGACATTTTAATTTTGTAACTTTTAAGTTTATCTTAAGTGTTACACCATAACTGCATATTAGTTTTCTTATATTAAATTGTTCGCTTCCTTTTAAGAACTATCTCTTGCTTTAAATAATTCAAATTTCTAACAAATTAGTAGCTATTCCATTTATACATTCATTGAATAATTTACATCAAAAGAAACTATAATTGCTTAACCAAAGCAGCAACTGTGGGCTCCGAAAATTCGGCCCCGGCCTTCGCCCGCTGTGCTTTTTTTCTTTCAGCGGAGTTTTAACGGATTAAGTTCCGGGGTAAATTTTGGAAGGCAGATGGTTTTGTAGATAAGACACTACCCAGAGATTTTGCCCTCATTTTGCGAGGACTTTATGATCTGAGTTTTGGTTTCCTGTAGGCGCAAGCCCCTATAGTTAATTACCCCTCCCGGTCACGAGAGAGAACTTTTGATTAAGGCTAGTCGTCGATGAAAACTTCGTACCCTTAGATACACGGTATCCGGCATATAGAAGCAGCATAGGTTTGGGGTTTTAGAAAGTTAGAAGATGTGATATTTAAAATTGAAAATTTCACCATCTTACACTTAAAGCGAATGGTGGGGGAATGAATGATGGGCTCGATCAAGATCCCATGGTTCCTTCATCACGGGCCATTGTGGTGAGTGGTATACTTAGTCAGAGGAGGTAGTTGACTCAACCTGACAGAAGGATCCTTGTCGAATGCCATGGGTTGCTTCGTCCAAGGGTAACTTGTAGACCTGGGGTGAATGTTTGCCTAAGGGGACAAATTTGAATCCACTTTAGCTAACAGAGGGCTTTGTACCCTATCGATCATATCCTATTGATTCATATTTCAAGAATTTGATGCCACTAAGGAACGTATTGGCTTTGGCTATAACCGCTATATGTGGTGCCATTTGGAGATAAAACCACTCGGTTCAGAGGGCCCCGAGTCATAACCGTTTATCCTACAGTGCCATTTAGCGAAAAAACGACAGGTTAGAAGACACTAACACATCCTTACTGACAAGAGACTGTTTTGAGAATGGATCTTAGTGATATTTCGATTAGGCATTAGCTCTTTGTGAGCTGAAGTAGTTTTTCAATTTGTTCACTCTGGCAAATTATTGCAGAGGGTGGATGGATTTTGCTTTAAGTATTTGATGGATTCAATTTCGATTTTAAATATTCTGAAATTGGAATGACTTTAGAATTTTGGATCTTCATGGGTATTTTGGTGGAATTTGAAATATTTGGAGTTAACCCCTCCGGTTGAGATCTACATTCAACACGGCTATCATCGGGGTGTTTGGGGTCATTTTCATTTGAAAATATTTGTATTTTATGGATGAACCTTGTTAACTCTGTCGAGGTCGTCAGAGGATTGAGTTTCGTAGGTTTTATGCCTTTGTTTGTGAATTTTTTTTTATTGAAGGCATTGAAATCCTAATATGAATGTATAAGATAAATATCCCGGTCGACCTCGCGATCGTATATTTATTTAATGGTTCAAGCTGTGTCGACTCCTATCTACCTGTATAGAAGGATCGGGCTCGAACTTGGGACGTATTGACCCGCACAGCATCCCTAAACGTCACGTGTATACTTATAACACGCTCTCCGGGATCCATGCAGATTTTGGGGTATTTTATAATTATTTTTTGAACCTTTTCAACTCCTATTTACCTGCTTAGGAGGATTGAATTCGAATTTATTGACCCCCGTAGCATCCCTAGACGTTATGTGTGTTCTTACAATACGCTCGCCGAGACTCATGTGGGTATATTATACATCTCCTTATGTGTACCTATGTGTATACAAATTACGATGCATGTGCTGGGGTATTTTGAAATATTTGTAAACGCCTTCTATCCATTTGCATGGATGTTACAGATACAATGGCATGTTGTAGCAGCTTCTGGATTAAGTTGTTTGCTGCTTTGTACAGGTAGACTGTCGTGCACTACTTATTTCTATTTGCAGATGGATTATAGTGCACTAATGAATCTCCTACTTTATACTTGTAGATGCTTATAAATGGCTTGTTGTATGCATCACGAGTTTCTCACAATGACTCATAGTCATTTGTAATTGATGTAGCCATATTACATTTTGTTGGGAATGATGCATTGAATGTATAACAAGTCTCCTACGATACTTTATAGGAGCTTAATATGTTGTACATCTTTCGTCTCCACTTACAGCGAATCAATGTGTTTGCTGACTGTTTGAATGGTAGTTGATCGTGGGAGTGTTGTAACATCCATTGTCTTATGTTACGATAACTTGTAGGTGTGTAGGTATCTTGTGCACATAGTAGGTATACAGTCTTTGCCTATGAGTAACAAGTAGTATAAACCTCTATATTCCTCAGGGACCTTTGCATTCATTTCATGTTAAATCCTTCAGCTTGTAGGGGGTTAATGTAATTGCTTAGCACCAGACTGTTTGCTGATCGTAGGAGTATACTAACACTCATCGTATATTGTATTGAACAGTTGGCAGGAGATTGTTTGTTGGTGAGGATTGCCACATCATTTTACACATCAATAATTAAATCCACTAATGGTTCCCTTCATTAGGGCTTTTGATCTTCAGTGTACAAGCTCATTGATTGATTGGTGTTAACACTGCAAATTTCATATTGACTATATATAAATCAAGGGTTCGGTAGCATATTTGTTCTTGTCAATTGCAAGTGGACTATTACATGGTCATTTGCACATTAATCTGTATTGATGACGAGGGACTATTTCTATGTTGATTGCCTGTTAACATGAATCATCGGGTGAGATATATCCATCACTAATTCTTTCATACATGTTGACTGATGGATGGCTACATTTGTCATCAAATTCCTTATGCACATTGATCAATGAATTGCTACATTCACTTGCGTATTAATCTTCAGTGTCCACTGGTATTTGCACCTTGATCAGCATGAAAATTTCTCAACATTTGCTGAGAACTTCGTACTTTTGATTGCATGCATATTGATTAGAATACCACTATATATATCATGCCATTAGTGTTAACATATGACTTATCATACGCATCATAGCTCTTTTATCTTTGAAGGTAGCTTCAGAATTCCCCCAATGATTATTGCCTATTCGATATCTTGCTCTCATTCAACATAAAGGTCTTGAGCATTTGTAGGAAACTCCATTTTATTGATCATAAACATATTTTCACATGCCTTGTAATTTTCATTGAATGTTGCTTAAGGATTAACTAGCTCCAATGTTATGAGTCATTTGGCATGGTCTAGATGCTCACATCATGGCTCTATAATCGGATCATTAACTCTACGATCTTCTTAATCTTTGCTCATTAAGATTTACATACCAATTAAAGTAGTCATCACAAGTTAATTATCATTGTCCAATGAGAAATTCCAAGTAAAAGCTCGAAATTCATTCATATAAGAGTGTTAGTTCATTCACTAGTTATTGTTTGCAATTATTCATTTACATTCACTTGTGTTCTTTGTATTTATTCATTATGTTCAAGTGCAATCTAGTGTGCAAGTTCAAGTGGAAGTAAGAACTTACATCAAGTTCATTTGAGCTCTTTTGTATTCGTTTAAGTTTAAATCTAGTTCGTTTAGTGTCAAGCCCAAACTCCTTGGGTTCAAATTCTTTTGCAACAAGTCCCAAAGCCTTTACTCGAGTTCAAATGTGCGGGTCTTAGCAAAAAAGGATTGGGATATTTCGGGCCAAGTCCTTGTTCATCTTGTTTGATGTTCAAATGGAAGTCCAAGTCCCCTGATGCTCAAATCTTATTCAAGTCAAAGTTCCCTGTTGTTCAAGTCTTATTCAAATCCAATGTCCACCATATTAAAGTTAAGCTCATTAATATTTGGTTTTAAGTCTCTTATAATTGCTAAATTTTGATCAAATTAGATCCAAATTCATTTAGTTTTAGGTCCCATGCTAATTGTAATTTGAATCCAAATTAAGTCCAAATGAAATCCTCTGTCTACCAGAATTTTCGGCAGCCTTCCAGCATCTCCCCCGTTTAGGGGAAATTTTAGGAGTCTAAGCCTCCCGCCACGCTAGAGAAAAGCATACACGATTGAGGTCATGGGACACCACAGCCGTAGTCTTTGTCCCCCACCACGTCAGAGAAAGGCGTGTATGGGTCTTCGGGCATCGGTTTAAAATAAGCAATTTTATATGTCAACGCCTCGTTGTAGGCGTCGTACCGGGTTCCCTTCCCACCACGCTAGAAAAAAGCGTGCATGGGTTGGTTTCCGGTGCGCTGCTAACATCAAAAATAGGGTTTTAGGAGATTGCTTGATTCGTTGGAAGCATCACAATGAATTCCCTCCTACCACGCTGGGCGAAATCTCTGGGTAGTGTCTTATCTACAAAACCATCTGCCTTCCAAAATTTAGCCCGGAACTTAAATCAAATAAAACTCCCTCGCTAAAGAAAGAAAGTGATCAGCGGGCGGAGTCTAGGGCTGAATTTTCGGAGCCTACAGGCTCCTCCTAAAATTTAATTTTTTGAGGTATAATAATTCAAATTTTTAACTACATCGACCCACAAATCTTCTTAAATGCATCACCCTATTCTCAAATCAATTCTGCTATTTCGTTTGGCCTAAACTATATGATTACTACACATAACCACCAGATATATTGTCCTTTATGTCAGATGAATTATATATATATATATATACATATTTTCAAACAAAAAGTGAAGAAAAAATATCAACCTCAAAGCACCAGCTCATTCTTTAAACCTTCAAAGAAAAATACGCTAACATGATTCCAATGACCTAGAATTGTCAAAACATGTTACTAAACTCAAACAAAATATGACTAGAAGATGATATCTGATACTAAATTTTCTAAGATTCAAACTATTCATGTTTCAGCAAGCAACGTCACATGAGAGATCTGCCAGCATAAGCTCCAAAATTCAGGCCGTGGTACTGCTAGAAACATAAAATATGGACTAGAATAATTTGCATTCAATACTTAAAATAATAAATATCTGTAGGTCAGGCCTATCATCTTCAACAAGTACTCATTAATTACTAGTACTGGCTTGCCATTCATAGCAATCACGTGGTGATCTACAGAGGCAATTCATCAACATGTGAAATTAGATCGTATGCTTACACACTACAAATGATTTGTCACGACCCGGCCCGGTTAGCTCGCAAGTGCGAGGCGGGAACAGAGATCGGACATAAAGAAGATAAAAGAAACATTACAAGACAATTTATATAACTTCAAAATGAAACATCAATATAAAGAAAGAGCCACTACAGTCTCCAAAGTAAATTTTTTTTTCTTTTCTTTCATTCAAAAACCACCAAATCAAGGGATTTAACATTAAAAGTACAAAAGTACACAAAAAGAGGATCTACAAGTATAATCTTTCTCTTGCAGTCTAGTTCTAATCCTCCTATACAAAACATCAAAATACAAAAGAACCTGCCGCCCGTCGTCTCCCTACGACGGTAAGTACGCGGAGGTTGCTCAGCCATTACCCCTTCCTAGTTCCTCCTGAAAAGTATCCCCACAACGAGGGTGAGTCTTATACTCAATAGGTGAGAATGGAAATTCAAATAAACTTTAACATTAAGATAGAGAACTATAGCATGCTTGGGAAATTTTAATAAAAGAATCATCAATCATAAAAAGTTGTACTCAAAGAAGAACATACCTTCACCTCAACTTTCAAAATGCATAATCCTTCCATAACCTTTCCTTTCATCCTTTAGAGAACATCATGCCTCAAGTAGTAATTTCAATTGTATATAACATGTATGAAACATTCATAAATAGTTTAATATATTTATAACTATAACACCCGTCTCAGGAGTATCACTTGTACTGATCAGGTACACATAAATTGGCCATTTCCTTTTCCATTGGTTCATAGGAACCATCCTTTTCCATAGCTCATAAGAGCTTCCTTTTCCATGGCTCATAAGAGCCTCCTTTTCCATGTGATACTCCCGCGTCAACATGCACATACATATAATATTTATATAACCATAGGGTATGCTTGATGTAATTCATTCTTAGACTACTCACATGTGTATTTCCTTAAAAAAATGCATGCTTATGTACTTTTGCATGTAAGAGAAATGACATGTAAAACATAATTAGAGAATGAGCATGAAATCCATAGGTTGCACATTTGCATAAAGAGAACTTTGCATTCGTATCAAATATCCATAAGCTTACATGGGAATATAAAACATAAAAGTCTCACAATAAACATAAAGGAACTTGTCATTTCAATGTAATTTGCAATTGAAGGAAAATTTGTTTAAAATTCATTTGAATATTCATTCCACCTACCTCAATCCGTGCCCCCCCCTTCGTTTGTCTGAACGAGTCCTTTCCTTCCACAGTTAAAATCTAAAAGAGCATACAACAATGCATAAGTAAATGTTTTCCCTCACAACTTCCTAAATCCTTAAACGAAAGTAAATGCATAAATCAACCTAATGTCTTGTTTAAGTTTCAATTCAAACCCCACCCACAATTCATGATATCTCTCACCTCCATTCATTCTCAATTAGCGTTTATTTAAAACCATGGATCTTAAATAAGCAAACATTCTTCCTACAATCAAATATTAATTTAAACATTAATGACTTTCTTGGATTAAGGGAATCTACAATTAAGAAAACTTGTAAATAATTCTCTAGAATCTTTCTAAAAGCCTTTTTGGAATCGTAGGGATCAAAATTCCTTAATTAGGGAGAAACCCTAAATTCCTAACTCCAAATTTTTCATCGTTCAATTAATATTTTTCAATTAGAAGATTTCTTAGGTTAATAGGAACCTCTTTTGTGAAGACATTTTCCAAGAAGATAAATTTTAAGCAAAACCCTAATTTCCAAATTCCATATTTTTCATGAAAACAACTCATTCATAGGTTTAAAAACATCCCTTAATCATTCTCTAAACCTTTCTCAAAAGAATCTTAAAGAAAACCTAATTTTTCCCAAAGCCCTAATTCCCTTTCTTTAGAGAAAACTCATGGAAGAAAGGAGAAAACTCATGGAATCCACATACCTTGACCTTCCCTTGGATTTCCCTATGTTTTCCTCCAAGACCGGCCGCCGGAAACCGCCGCCGGAGCCGCCGCCGAAGATGTCGTCGCCGCTCCTACCCGCGCCTCACGCTCCTTGGTTCTGCTCGGTTTGGTCGTGACAAGCGAATGGGAGAAGAGGGAAGGATTTCGGTTTAGTATAAAGGGAGAAATGGGAAAGTCCAAATGACATAATTACCCTCACTTAAACAATTTCGGCCTTCATAAGGCCTAGGGGTAACCTTGGCATTTCTATCCTTCCGAAAATTATAACTCTCAAACTACTCAAAATACAATACATGTTCTATACATCAAAACGATCAGAATTTTACGCTCTATTTTCTAAAATTATTCCCGTCGAAATCCGACAACCTCGAATTTTTCACTTAAATCTCGTCGCGGCGCTTTGAAAAGCGTGCGAAGCCTAAAACGACGTTTTGCGGGTTTTACATGATTAACGATAAAAATAAAGAATATTTCGATAGCACAGTTTTCATAACACAGTTGCAAATATTGTTGGTGGCATAAACAAGATAATAAGAGGTTTAAAGGTATAAGTTTGTTCAAAATGATGCGAGGATTTCAATTGTATGGAAATGAACAAACTGGTGATTACTGTTGAGTTGTTATTGAAACTACAGGCACAGTTCAGAAGCAGTTCAGTTCTAATAAGAATAGCAATTTGATTGCAAAAATGAAACTCTATGGAAGTGCAAAATTTACCAAACTTAAATGTCATCTGCTAGTCTGAATAGATAACGAAGAATGTATTTGATGAAATGGCCTACCTATAGCAATCAAATAATTGCTTAAATGGAATCTCTGAAGCAAGATAAACATATTGTCAACAAACACATAACTGGAAAGGCATTTAAAAAAGTTAAAACTAAAACTGCAAAGATTACCTTATTGGTTAGCTTGGCCATGGAAAAATAACATAATACCGAACAAAAATTAATTGCAAGACCTCCAACATCAAGAAAGCAGATTGCAAATAATATAATATGTCTGATATGATTACAGATACCAGCTCAAAATGAAGGTTGAACGGACTCCAGGTCAACAACCTGAAGCTGCCCAAACCTATTAGAAAAGGACAGTACATTGCATAATCATCTTGAATTACCAAAGAAACTCACTAATTTCAACAAAACGACTTCAACGGAGCTGCTCAACAAAATTGAATTCTACAACTCCAAAAAGGCAATAATGCGTATAAAGCAAAAATAGACGTAAAATAGATGATATGCTGAGTTGTAAAAGAAGAATCGAACATTAATATAAATAGAGAAAGAAAAGAAGAAAAAAATAAATTGGCAAGCAACAAAGAAATAACCTAACAATAAGGGCTAGGGCAGGGACAACATCACTCGGGAGTGAAAGAAAAAAGTACAAACAAAGCCACGAAAACTTCGCAATTCTAAAATTTCTTCTAAAACCTTCGGAACACAACATTCATATTGAATAAATGTATTCGTCCTAATTCATAGAATTTTCTGGTCATAATGTGGCCACAATACCTCCAAATATCAGTCTGTCAAATAGCTTACCTCAAACATTGAATAGTTCAGTCAGCGGGCCCTTCATTAATGCTAAAACAATCTATGATTGCAAATGCAGACAATCTCATTGACTATCGAATTTTTTCTTTGTACACAAAATGTCTTAATAACATGGCTTGAGAAAATTCAATGCCTTGAACAATGAGTCATTTCCCTATATTGTTACAAACAAATAAACCAAAATTATCAACAATAAAAACATGTACGCCTTTTAAAAAAAAATTCCTCAACATTCTACCAACCATGAAACATACCCATTGAAAGAGTTTAGTCCAAAATGACAACAATAGCAAGTCTCAACAATACATGTCATAGATACTATATGCATGGGAAACAAATGATCAATTTAATATTTACGACCATTATAACACCCATAAAAAGTGGCGTAACAAAGTTAAGAAGTAAAACTTGTCACATAGCTATTGAAATGCCACCATTCAACTTCATAGATAATTCAAATAAACCCATGTCATTAACATGTCAGCTAAAGATTATGGGTCGCAATCCCTTATTAAGAAGATCAACCCACGTAATAGTCTTAACGTCCCCTTCTTCTCAAAATCTCTATGGGCTCCAAAAATTCGGCCCCGGCCTCCCTGCCGCGTGTTTCTTTTTTTCTTCGACGAGGGAGTTTTAACGAACTAAGTTCCGAGGTAAATTTTGGAAGGCAGATGGGTTTGTAGATAAGACACTAACCAGAGATTTCGCCCTCATTTTGTGAGGACTTTATGATCTGAGTTCTGGTTTCCTATAGGCGCAAGCCCCTATAGTTAATTACCCCTCCTGATCACGAGAGAGAACTTTCGATTAAGACTAGTCGTCGATCAGATACGTAGAGAATACGTGTTATCTGGTATATAGTAGCAGCAATGGGTTTAGGTATTTTGAATTTGGATTTGAATTTGGGTATTTGGGAAGTTTTGAAAAGTTTGATATTTAAAATATGAAATTTCACCACCTAGCACTTAAAGCGGATGGTGGGGGAATGGATGATGGACCCGATCAAGATCCCATGGTTCCTTCGTCCCGGGCCATCGTGGTCCCTGGTCTACTTAGTCAGAGGAGGTAGTCGACCCAACCTGACAGAAGGATCCTTGTCGGCAGCCATGGGTTGCTTCGTCCAAGGGGATCTTGTAGACATGGGATGGATATTTCTCTAAGGGGACAAATTTGAATCCACCTTAGCTTACAGAGGGCTTTGCGCCCTATCGATCATATCCTATTGATTCATATCTCAAGGATTTAACGCCATTAAGGAGCGTATTGGCTCTGACCATAACCGGTATTTCGTGGTACCATTTGGCGACAAAACCACTTGGTTCAGAAGGCCCCGGGTCATAACCGTTTACCTGTAGTGCCATTTGGCGGCGAAACTGCCGGTTAGAGGACACGTACCATGTCCTTACTGGTAAGAGATTGTTTGAGAATGGATCCTAGTGATATTTTCGACTAGGCATTTGACTCTTTAAGAGCTAAAGTTTATTTGAATTTGTCCACCCTAGCAGACTGTTGCGGAGGGTGGATGGATTTTGCTTTAAACGTTGGGATGGATAGTTTCAATTTTAAATATTTTTGGAATTTTGGGATTTTTGGGTTTTTTTTTGGAACTTTGGGTGGAGCTTGGAAGATGTTTGAAAGCATTTGCATCACCCCTCCGGTTGAGATCTGCATTCAACACGGCCATCATCGGGGTGTTTGGGGTTATTTCTTTTTATGGATTAAACCTTGTCAACTCTGTCGGGCTGTCGACAGAGGATCGGGTTTTGTAGGCTTTGAGCATTTATTAGTGAATTCATATTATTGTAGGCCTTGATGGCCTAATATGAATGTTTTAAAGCAGATATACCGGTCGCCACAACCTTATATTTGCTTAATGGTTCGAACCTGTCGACTCCTATTGACCCGCATAGAAGGATCGGTTTCGAACCTGAATTCACTTGTCAACCCGCGCAGCATCCCTAGACGTCACGTGTGTACCAATAACACGCTCGCCGGGGCCCATGCGGGTTGAGATTGTATTTTCCCCTTTAGTATACCTATGTGTATACAATTTATAGTGCACGTGTAGGGAGAATTTTATAATATTTGTAGATGCCTTCTATCCGCTTGTATAGGAGTTGCGGATCCGGTGGCGTGGCGTAGCAGCTTCGAATATAATTGTTCGCTGCTTCGTACAGGTAGACTGTCGTGCACTATTTGTTAATTTTTGTAGGGGGTCATAGTGCAGTAACTAATCTCCTGCCTTGATTGTAGATGCATGTATTTGTTGAAGCCCTTTGGGCATTTACTTGTAGATTGTGTGTATGTAATAGGTTTTCTACGATAGCTCGTAAGAGATCGCCTTTTATTCATCACAAACACCCCACATCTATCACAATTATTTCAAATCATCGATTTGCATGATTGTGATGAACATCGTGAATCAATTATTGTCCTCTATTTGTAAGCTTCATTATTTATGAAATCATGAGGCATCTTCTATAACTTTCGTATTGCTTGTAAGCAATTTGTGTTTGTAGTTTCATTGTCCACTGCAAGTCATTGTTTATTTGTATGATATTTGAATAACTCAAACATTTTCTTAATTAAGATTTGCATCCAAATTAAAGTGATAATTCTTTATCATTCCATTGGAGATTTCTTGCATCAAGAGTATAGACGATCCCTTTTCCACTTCTTTTTTGCATTGGTTTGTACGGTACTACATTCATTGAATATGAATTGTTGTTGTCCATGAGGCTCTACCATTATATCCAATGTGTACCTCTTGCATTTATTTAGGAATTGCTATCTCACCACTCATAACTTCACTTTAAGCATGATATCAAGCTCCTTCATGCTTGGTTCCAACTCTACACTATTAAGAGTTTGGTTTTATATGATTTGTTTGTTCAAGTTCAAACATCTCATGGCTCATTTGGATTCCTTGTGCTATGGTTCAACTTGAATTCTTATGGATCGTTCAATTCATGATTCATTATCAAAAACCCACTTGATATTACATGGTCCAAGTTCAAAGCATATGATCAAGTACTTGAATTCAAATGTCCAACTCAAGTTCTTATTCATTTGGAGTTCAAAGTGCAAATTCAAGTTCTATGTCCAAGCTTCTTTGTGATCATGTTGAATTAAAGTTCTAGTTTAGTCTTTTGAACCCCTTTGGGAATTTGAGCCTCTTATATTTTGATTGAATTCAAGTTCAAAACAAGTCTTCTGCATGTTCAAATAAAGTTCACTGTAATTTTGGCTTGTTCAAGTTCTCCACATTCATTTGAGTTCAAGTTTGAGTTTATTTTATTGTCCAAACATTGCTCAAAGTCCTTGGAGTCTCGTTGAGTTCAAATGAGAGTTTAATGCAAGTTCAAATTTGTCCAAGTCCTCAGTATTTTCAAATGAAATTTCGGCAGCCTCCTGACATCTCTCCCGTTTAAGGGAAAAACCAAGAGGCAACCTTCCCCTCGAAGCTACGTGAGCGCTTCAAGTAGGTGTCAAAAATGACACCGCGGTCGTGAATGAAATTTTTTTATCCCCGTCCGCTACGTGAGCGTTTAAGGGTTTTTATGTTTATAAGAAGAAAATAGGTGTTAGAAATAAGCAGGATTTCCCCCCTCTACACCACGTGGGCGTTCGGGGGTACTTATATAAAAAAAGGTAAAATAAAAAAACACTTCTCTCTCTCTTTTTTTTATCCCCTTCGCCGGGAGCGCCGCACCGGTTTCCTACCCTACAACGCTACTTGAGCGCCTCGGGGGTTTGCCGGTTCGTTGCTAGCATTGAAGAGGGATCCTTAAATCGTCGCAAGCATCGCACCGATTTCCCGCCCTCAATGCTACGTGAGCGCCTTGGGGGTTTGCCGGCCCGTTGCAAACATCGATAAAAGAACCATCTTAATTTTAAATGCATTTAATAATAAGAATAATAATAACATAATTATTATAATTACAATAACTATAATTATTAATAATTATGATAACATAATTATTATAATTAGTAGTTATTATAGTTATAATAATTATAATAACATAATTTTAAAAATTATTAATAATTATAATAATTATAATAGCATAATTATTATAAATAATAATAATAATAACAATTAACAACAATTAGCAATTAAAAATAAAACAAAAAAAAAGAAATAAAAATTCATGCCTAAGCTCTTATCGGGTAGGGAGTGAGTTGGAGCTGAGTTGAGTGAATGGTTAGGTATATGAGTGGAGTTAGGGATTTCGGCTACAGGTTGGATCGGGCAAGGCCAGAGATCGGGCAAGGCTCTGGCGACGGGCTTGGAGGCGGGAGAGCTAGGTGGAGGTAAGGTTCGACAAGAGGAGGTCGGGGCTGAGGAGGTCGGGATTTGGCGTCGGCAGGAGATCGGAGGGAGGTCAGACGGGATGGAGATTGGAAGTAGAGGGCTCGGATGGATGCAGGTATGAGGAAGGAAATCTCTCTCTCTCTCTCTCTGCTTGCGTGAAACGTCGACACAGGCAAGTGCTCGACGGGGTTGGGGATTGAAGGGAGCAGAGGTGGAGTTCGTAGAAGCGTCGGGTTGGAAGAGCAGCCGAATGGAGGTGTCTTCCCTTTTGTTTTATACATGCGAAAGAGGTGAGGAACGAGGCCGTCGTCGCAGGATTCGCGTAGGATTCCCGGAATGGTGCCGGATTCAGCAGGATTTTCGCTGATTTTGGGAGAAAAAATGGGAAGGATTTCGGGATTCAACGGATACAAGGTATGTATGCGGGATTTCTATTTTTTTTCTTCTTTTCTCTTTGGTTCCTTTGGGTATGACATGAGGGTCAACAAATGCCCTACAACAAATGTGGTATGCGTCTGGAGCGAATCACGTTTGTTGTATGTTGATTGACCTTGTGGATCTCTAGATATTTATTCTAGATGTCACACTAGAGTTTCCATTTAGTGGATCTCCAAAAGTTCGTTTGGATGTCACACTAAGATTTTCATTCCATAGACCTCTAATAGTCCATCTTTATGCCTTTGTAGATCCCGTAGATGCACTTGTAGTCAAGAAGCTGCTTCAGAATTTCTACAGTTACTTTTAGGCTCAGGTACGCTTTCTTCCATTCTTTTTTTTTTAGTTTTGATTTTGTGCTCGTACTGACACTGCTTTGTATTTTGTGCAGGCTACTACAAGAAGAGGATCTGAGCTTTAGCCAGTTTACTGCCTCAGGAGACTTTAGTTTTGGTACGTTTTTACTTTGTTTGTAGTGTTCTTTTCTTTTTTTTTAGCTGCTTTTTGACACCCCTTTTTTGCTCTGCACAGGTTTTTTGAGAGGAGCGAGATACTTGTTCGCTAGCCACCTCAGGAGACTTCTGTTTCAGGTACAACTTTTTTTTTATAGTCTCTTATATATGTTCTTTATGATTCTTCTTCATTCTGCTGACTTCTCTTTTGCTTTGTGCAGGTCCTAGAAGTGCAGAATATCTGATCTTCGGAAGGAGGAGAATAAGGCTGTGGACTTCCTCTTCAGGTGTAATTTAGGAGACAGATTTTAGTCCTCTGTGAAGGACATTGTACTTTTTCTTTTCTTTCAGCTGATATAATCTTGTAAAAAGATGATATTTGTAAACTTGTATATGAATTCTGAATGAATAAAATAAAGTAATTTTATAAATCCAGTCATTGACGATCTCTCTTTTTACTGCTCTTGAGACTTCTGTAGTTGTACTCTGACTTGTGCTCATAGTATTTTAAATATTTATTTGGGGATCTCGGCATGCAGTGCAATGTCGACCCAAATAAATATTTAAAATGCCCCCAGTCTTTAGGGACATTTGTAGATATTATTCAGGGTGCTCATTCCATGGCTTTGACTTGAGCCCCGAGATTTTGATTCTTCTGTCCTGTGCTTTGTGTTGCGGACATTGGTGGAGGATTACCTGATTTATCAATAATGATTTGTCAAGAAATTTGTGTTCCTTCGGCCCTATGCTTTTAGCTTTGGCGGGCTTGATGAAGGAAAATTCATTCGATCCTTGCTTTGTGCTTTACGGATTTGTTGAAGGATTTGCAGGTTCTGGATTCAGTTGATAGTATCGAACGTAGGTAATATCTTGATCCTTAACCACTTGAGAATACTTTAATCTGAATCACTTGAGTTCATCAGATCGGAAGAGCTGAGATTTGACAGCTTTTCGTCCTCTGGTTGCTGAGATGGGGGTTCATCTACTACGGCCTTTCTTATGGCTTGTTGAGTAGACAGAGCTGCCAGCGATCCGGCCATATTTGGGCTTGTTGGATCCGACCTCTTACACCCATTCAGGCTTCAGACTTGAGCTATGGGAATTGTGCTCCATAATACTGATTTTACTGAAGTTGGTAGATTTGGAGTCATCCTTTGTGGTTGCAGATTTTGGAGCCTACGAACATTCAGTGGTTGCTCGAGACTCATCTTTCTACTGGAACTTTGATTCTCCAGTCATTTTGAGAGAATTCTGTAGACTACGATCACTTGAACTGGTCGAGCCAAATTTGCCTTCGTGCTTCCTATAGTCCCTACTGACGGGTTGACAAAGTGGGGGTTCCGCTACTACGGCCTTTCTTATGGCTTGTTGAGTAGACGGAGCTGCCAGCGATCCGGTCATATTTGGGCATGTTGGATCCGACCTTTTACACCCATTCGAACCTTAAGCACGATGTCGACCCAAATAAATATTTAAAATGCCCCCAGTCTGATAGGGGATTTTGAAATGCGTTCTTGCTATACAAGAGAATTTCAAAATATAAGCAAACATGCATTGATAAATGTGCATATAAAATTTTGATAATTGCAAAGTATATTAGTCATGAAATTTTCATGCATGATACTTTTTTAAATGTCGACCGTTGATAGGTGGCATAGGCCTCTGACCGTTCAGATCGATCAACTGATATGCTCCTCCTTGATACACCTTCTCGATGACCAAGGGGACTTCCCAATTGGATACGAACTTGCCACTGATTTTTCAGTGTGGGATGATTGGTCTTCTCAGCACCAGGATCAATTCCCCTTCCTGAAATGATCGAGGATGCACCATTCGATCAAAGGACTTTGCCATTCTTCTTCGGTAGATTTTCAGGTTTTGTTGAGCTTGTAACCTGAGTTCATCAAGTGCGTCGAGCTCTTCCATTCTGAGACGGGCATTTTGCTCATGAGTGAGATAATTCTGAATTGCTACTCGGAGTGACGGTAGTTCAATCTCCAATGGTAATGCGGCTTCAACACCGAACACCAATGAATAAGGAGTGACTTTGGTTGGGGTTTTGTAGGTTGTACGATATGCCCACAATGCTTCTGCCATCTTCGTATGCCACTCTCTTTTGTTCTTGGTGAGGATCTTCTTCAATAATTTCACTAACGTCTTGTTGAAGCTTCTGCCAATCCATTTGCCCTTGGATTGTATATGGATGAATATCGCCAATCGATTTTGTGCCGATCAACGAACTTGTAGATTTTTGTACTTTTGAATGCAGTACCACTGTCTGAGATTATGAGGCGTGGCACACCGAATCTATAAACAACGTTGGGGGTGAAAAAGTTGATCACATGCTCGGTTGTGACCTCTCTGAATGAAGCTGCTTCTGCCCACTTGGAATAGTAGTCTGTCGCTGCCAGAATAAATCGATGTCCCGCTGATGACGGCGGATCTATTGGCCCGATTATGTCTGTGCCCCAGCATTCAAATGGTCAGGATGCTACTGTTGGATGCAGAGGATTTGGAAGTTGATGTATAACATCACCGTGAATCTGACATTCGTGACATCTCTTAGCATGGTCAATACAATCTCTCACCATTGTCCGCCAATAGTAACCCATCCTCTTGATTTTAGCGGCCGTTTTGGAACCTGACTGATGTGCTCCGCAAAGCCCTTCGTGGACTTCTATCACAACTTTATCAGCTTCCTTGGTCCCTAGGTACCTTAGCCACATTTGATCAAAAGCTCGTCTGTACAATATATCATTGACAAATGCGTATCGCAACGCCCTTTTTCTAATTTGTGCGGCCATAGACTTTTCTGTCGGGAGTTTGTTTTCCTTGAAGTAGTCAATGAATGGCTGTCTCCAATCAGTTTCGACTTCAATATCTAAACAATGCCACCACGATTCTGAAGCTTGACTAGCTTTATGTCTCTTGGCCATATGATATTCTTCTGGATAATTCTCCCTAACGATCTGATGGAGAGGTTGAGGGTCAACTGAAATTTTATCTTGTTGACTTGAATCTAGTATTTCTTCTAACCTCGGAAATTGTAATATAACGGGCTCTAAGACCCTACGAGTGTAAACCCCGATGAATATAGACTGCTCTTCATTAATGTTTGCCATTTCTTTGGCCAATTTGGCCAGACAATCTGCTTTAGCATTCTGTCCACAAGGAATTCGAGCCATTTTGACATTTGGTACTTGCTTCAAAAGTTCGAGAGCTCGCCGGTGATAGTGGGCCAATTCAACTTTGCCAACTTTATAAATACCGAGGATTTGATTTATTATAAGCTGAGAATCACCGAAGATTTAGAGATGTTGGATTTTGACATCGATCGCGATCTCGAGTCCTGCTAAAAGAGCTTCGTACTCAGCTTCGTTGTTGGTCCGAGGTTCAGTCAAACTGAAAGAGAACCTCATTATGCCTCCCTCGGGCGCTACAAAAATGAAACTGATGCCGACTCAGGCTCTTGCAATATTTAGAGGTCGGACAGGTCTAATTAACGATGCCCCGTCGAAGTACATTTTCCAAAATGGTAGCCTTTCATTCTCCTCGACATGCATTATCTGCTCATCGGGCAAATCATCATTTAGTGGAGAATCAGCCGGGATTGGGTGTGTAGCGAGGAAATCGGCCAAGGCCTGTCCTTTCACCGCCTTCTGTGGCATATATATGATTTTAAACTGCAATAATAATACTGCCCACCTGGCCAGACGACCTGTCAACGCTGGTCTTGTCATCAAAAATTTTAGCGGATCGATCTTTGATATCAGTGTGATTTTATGGGATAGCATATAGTGGCGGAGTTTCTGAACTGCAAAAATCAGCGCCAGACAATGCTTTTCAATTGGGGAATAACAACTTTCTGCTCCAATCAACCTTCGACTGATATAGTAGAGCGCATTTTCTTTTCCTTCTTCATTGTTCTGGGCCAATAGTGCTCCGAAGGACTCTTCCAGTGCAGCCGTGTACAGTATGAGAGGCTTCCTCGGAATCGGCGCTGCTAGGATGGGCGAATTCAACAGATATCTCTTGATGCTATCAAACGCCTCCTGCCATTCTGCATCCCATTTGAAACGGGCATCTTTCTTCATTAACTTTGAAAATGGCTGGCACCTACCTGATAGATTTGATATAAATCTCCGAATGAAAGCCAGTTGTCCTTGCAGCGAGCGAAGCTGTTGAAGGTTCCTTGGCAGTGGCATCTCCGTGATTGCCTTAATTTTGTCGGGGTTGATCTCTATTCCTCGATGACAAACAACATACCCCAGGAATTTGCCGGAGGAAACCCCAAAAGCACATTTGAGAGGATTCATCTTCAGATCAAACTTTTTGATTCTCTCAAATACGATTCTGAGATCTTTTAAGTGATCATTTCGGCCAAGCCTTTTAACAAAAGGGTCATCTACATAACACTCGACCTTCTGATGTATCAAATCATCAAATATGTGAGTCATCGCCCGTTGGTAGGTGGCACCAGCGTTTTTCAGGCCAAAGGGCATGACTGTGTAGCAGAAAATCCCGATAAGGGTTTTAAACGATGTATGCTTTTCATCTTTAGGTGCCATTTTGATTTGATTGTATCCTGACGATCCATCCATGAAGGAGAACATGTCATAGTTGTAAGTGTTGTCCACTAGGAGTTCGGATACAGGGAGTGAAAAATCATCTTTTAGGCATGCTTTGTTGAGATCCCTAAAGTCAATACAGACACGAATCTGTCAATTCTTCTTCTTTACAGGGACAATATTGGCAATCTAATCGGCATACTTATCTTCTCGGATGAAGCCTGCCTCTATTAATTTCTTTGTTTCAGCAATCACTTGTTCTTCGATCTCCAATCTCATTCTCCTTGGAGCTTGCTTGACGGGTGTTACATCCGGTTTGATTGCTAATCTGTGAACTGCTACGTCAGGGGATAAGCCAGGCATCTCAGCAGTCCCTGAATTTACAGAGAAGTTCTTTTATTTCTTCTATTTGTTCTTCGGGTAGGAGAGAACTAATGAAGGTTGGGCGAGGATCCTCCTCAGTCCCCAAGTTGACTTCTTTTAGTTCATCCATAGTGGCTGCCTGTCCACCATCTTCAAGCTCTTCTGGTGCAGGTTCGGCTTCTACGGGCTGTTCATCATAATCATCGGCTTCGTATGTCTCTTCAGCATCACCATCTTCGGATTCAATTTCCTTGCATGTGATGGCGCGACAAATCTCTTTCCGGAAGAATTTTCGCTTGATGAATTCGATACCTTTATATGTATCTGTATCCCTCTGCCGTAGGGGACGCGGATTCCATCCATACCAGAGGCCCAAGCTTGTACGAAGCTGTCGTTTGGTAGTAGGAATATTGATTTGCTTTCGTAGCATTCTTTGAATATTCTTGGTATTGAACCTGGGTAGCCTCGTAGGAAATAACTCTTCGGAATCGAGGATCATGCAATCCCCAGTCATGATTTTCCTCTTCGCGAACTCCCGTGGAATATAAAACATTCTTTGGCACAGTCCCATTTTTATGGGGAGGCAGATAGAGAGTGGCGAGTTCTTCAACTTTATGCACCTCGCGCGGAATGATTTCGTTGAAGTGTTGCAAGGGAATACGCGTGACTACGAGTACACTATCTGAAATTGATAGGCTATCTATTCTTCTAGAGAACACATTCTGCACCGTATTCATATAAATAGAGTCGTAATCATAATCATCATTTGAAAATTCAACATGCCTACTCCATTCATCCGTGAACTAGCATACTTTCCGAGATTTAGTAGGAGTAACATCATCTTCATCTGTGTCATTTCCAAGATGAGGTACAAGTTTCTTTTCTCTGGGAATGGTCGGTGCCTTGGGAAGAGTTGGCGCTGCCTTCTTTCTCCCCACCTGCTTCTTCTGACATTCCCGTTCAGGTCTCTTTGCAGTTTTTGAGTTTGATGCCCTAGCTTCGAAAGAGCTCAAAAACTTTTACTTCTTTGGCATAAAGTGCCGTGCATCTTTATAAACTGTTGCTTCATGAACTGTAAAGGGCTGAATGTCACCAGAGATCCTGAATTCTTCTCCATCTTTGAGATATTTCATACACTGGTGTAATGTTGACGGCACAATGCCATATTCTTGCAACCAGGGACGACCTAGTAGCACCTTGAATGAAGTATCCGCGTCAATCACATGGAATTTAGCTTCTGTATAGAGCTCTTCGAATACAAGAGGGAGCATGAATGATCCGAGGGTCTTCTGCCCTTTTTCATTTAAACCATGCACCATCAACTTATATGGCTATAGGCGTTCCACATCAAGGCAGAGGGATCTCAGTGCTTTCAAGCTTATCAGATTCACGGAGGATCCAGGATCGATCAGGATTCGACTGATGATTAGTATATCGCTCTCTGCAGTAACATATAGAGGACGATTATGGTCCGCAGTTTCGAGCATCATATCCTCTTCGGAGAAGCTAATGAACGGCTCATTACGAGCTTGTAGAACTTCAGTCAAACTACGTTCAGCAAAATATGCCTCATATCTTTCGGAATCTTTGAGAGCCTGAATCAGAGTCTCCCGAAGGTCTTTAGACATTACCAAGGCATCGTATATGCTGAGTTGTGCTGGGATTTTTCTCAGATGGGATAAGATATTATAATCTATCTCCTTGGATGAAGTGTTCTTTTTCGTAGGATCTTCAGAGATAATATTGTCATTTATGACTATCTCTTTCTCCTTGTCTTTAATGGAGACCCCTTTCTTCGGTGGAGGCGGTAGTATCTTGCCGCTTCTTAACTGCACTTGAGCAATCTCCTCCGGTTCAGAGTTATTTAACTGTACATTTTCTTCAGAGTCAGCCATCGTTGCGTCTAGGGACTCATCTGTTGATTCAGAATCACCACCCAAGTTTACATATCCCATCCGAGATGCTATGCTAGGGTCTGATTCGTCTCCCTCTGGAAAATACAAATCCTCTTCTGAGCTGTAATCCATTGGCAACACCATCATACAGGATTCAGAGGGTACTTCTTCTGTGTATTCCTATTTTATCGAGGTATTCAGCGCTACTGAGATGACCCGACATACTTCTTTTGGAAGAGAATTCTCATCATCTTCTTTGGCTTCATCCATTTTAAGTTTTGCCATGAAATCAGCAAGTTTGATAGGTCGCCTCACAGTCTGGTAGTATTCATCCAAACTGTCGATAACCCTCTGAGTTGCAGTCTTCTTCTCCTTTGTCTTCTTCAGCTTGATCTTCTTCTTGGATGATTTCTTCTTTTCAGTCTTTGAAGAACCAGCTTGGTTGAAAAACTGTTTTGAAGTAAAAGGTCGTACCACCGGCAGTGCCTTCAAATTTATCATGGGCTCAAAAAGAGACTTCCAATTTACACCTGGAATTCCTTCAAGCTGCTGCTTCAACATTTTCACAGTCTTCTTGGAGACCGCAGTCTCCCATTGCTCTTCTTGAACTGGCAGATGGGTTTGAAGATAAGACACTACCTAGAGATTTCGCCCTCATTTTGTGAGGACTTTATGATCTGAGTTCTGGTTTCCTATAGGCACAAGCCCCTATAGTTAATTACCCCTCCCGATAACAAGAGAAAACTTTCGATTAAGGCTAGTCGTCAATCAGATACGTAGAGAATACGTGTTATCTGGCATATAATAGCAGCAATGGGTGTTTGGAATTTAGAAGTATTTGGAAGTTTGGAAATTCGATATTTAAAATTGAAAATCGCACCATCTTGCACTTAAAACAGATGGTGGGTGAATGGATGATGGACCCGATCAAGATCCCTTAGTTCCGTCGTCCCGGGGCATCGTGGTCCCTGGTCTACTTAGTCAGAGGAGGTAGTCGACCCAACCTGACAGAAGGATCCCTATCGGCAGCCATGGGTTGCTTCGTGCAAGAGGACCTTGTAGACCTGGGTTGGATATTTGCCTAAGGGGACAAATTTGAATCCATCTTAGCTAACAGAGGGCTTTGTGCCCTATCGATAATATCCTATTGATTCATATCTCAAGGATTTGATGCCAATAAGGAACGTATTGGCGCTGGTCATAACCGGTATTTCGTGGTGCCATTTGACGGCAAAACCACTCGGTTCAGAGGGCCCCGGGTCATAACCATTTATCCTGCGGTGCCATTTGGCAGCAATTTGCCGGTTAGAGGACATGTACCACGTCCTCACTTACAGGAGATTGTTTGAGAATGGATCCTAATGATATTTTTGGCTAGTCATTTGGCTCATTGTGAGCTAAAGTAGATTTTAATTTGTCCACCCCAGCAAACTGTTGCGGAGGGTGGATAGATTTTGCTTTGAGTGATTGATGGATTAAATTTCAATTTTAGATATCTGGGATTTTAAGATTTCTGAAATTTTGGATTTTATGGGTATTTATGTAGAGTTTGATAGCATTTGAAATGTTTGGAATGGACCCCTCCGATTGAGATTCTCGTTCAACACGGTCATCATCGGGGTGTTTGGGGTTATTTAAAAATATTTATGTTCTGAACCTTGTCAACTCTGTCGTGCTGTCGACAAAGGATCGAATTTCTTAGGTATTATGCCCTTATTAGTGAATTCTCTTGATTGTAGACCTTGAAGGCCTAATATGAATGTATTAAAACAAATACACAGGTTGCGACGACCGTGCATTTGTTTGAAGGTTCAAATCTTGACGACTCCTATTAATCCGTATAGAAGGATCAAGTTTGAACTAGAATTCACTTATTGACCGCGCAGCATCCCTAGACGTCACATGTGTACCAATAACATGCTCGCCGGGGCCCATGCGGGTATTTGAGGGCATTTTATAATTGAACCCTCTCAACTCCCTTTTACTTGCTTAGGAGGGCCGGGTTCAAAATTAATAACCAGCGCAGCATCCCTAAACGTCACGTGTGTACCAATAACACGTTCGCCGGGGCCCATGCGGGTGTTTGGTTGCTTTTACCCCTTTTAGTGTACCTATGTGTATACAAACTACGGTGCACATGTGGGGGTACTTTGAAAGTATTTGTAAACGCCTTCTGTCCGCTTGCATAGAGGTTGCGGATCCGGTGGTGGGGCATAGCAACTTTTAAATAGAATTGTTCTTTACTTTGTACAGGTAGACTGTCGTGCACTACTTGCATAATTTGCGCAGGTAGATTGTAGTGCACTAACTAATCTCCTGCCTTGGGTTGTAGAAGCTCGTAGGAACATGTATTATTTATGCATTCCGCTATGATTTTGGTCTTTACAATACATCCACTACTGCTGGAAGTAGATTTATTCATCCTTAGACTACAGGATACTACATTTACTGTAGTCTTTATGCATCTACCCATAAGTAGCATGTGGAATGTACATATGACTTTGTAGAGAGCTGATATGTGTTGCAGATCTTCAAGTTGTAAGGAATCGGCTCCTTTGACTGATATTAAGTGGTTCTTGACTATAAAACAATTCAACATCTATCACATATTGTTTTCAATCACCTTTGGTTAGACTTCTGTATGAAAGAGAGCTCTCATACATCCGCCTGTAAATGCCTTTGTTTATAAGTGATGAGTCTTCTACAACAGTACGTAGGAGATTGATACATTTGCTTGACACCTAATTATTGTTGCTTGTTAGAGTGTCGTGGTGTTTCTTGCATAACATCTATTGCAATTCCTTTGTATTTACTCGTAGGTACTCATGCTCATAGTGGTTTTGAAGTCCTTGCTTGTATACGAATTATAGGGTATTGCCACATCTATTTTGGCAAATTATCACTCATCATAGATGATCTATTATGTACACTTTGCGAGTTACTTGATACCAATCGAAGCCATCGCATTCATCATGCCTCCTTGTTGCTTGTGAACAGGTTGCATATGCAAGTTCTTTCTTCTTGAGAATAGTTTGCAATTTGCATGATGAATTGTTATCATATTCATTGATGTCTCTATTCCACATATATTGTTGTTATGAGTTAAATGCTATCATACAAGAAGGAACTTCATATCAAAGTTTGTGGCCAATTCAAACATAAACTAACACTTGTTTATTTGACTTGTTTGATTTCATCATTCTTAACAATCATTAGGATTTTGATGTCATGACTCAAGCCAATTTCTTTATTATTGTGCAAGCCCAAAGCCATTGTAGTTCATATCCAAGCTAGAGACCAAATCCTTTGCAATCAAGTTACAAGAATTTGCTTGTGCTCAAATCATGTATCTTCTTTTGAGAACAACATATCATGACATGGAATTTGATTAAGTTATCTATGATTCATCACTAGTAAGCAAGTAGAGTTTGCAAGTCTCTTATTATCCACAAATTCCATATATTCTTTTTTTTGCATTTTGTTCATTTAAATTTGAGTTTCATGTAATGATGTGCATGATCATTACTTAGGTTCAAATTCATTTGAATTCTTTTGTTCTCTTGTAAAGTTCAAGTATGAGTTCAGAACAAAGTCCTTTGCTGTCCATGTCTTGTTCATGTTTAATGTCCACAAGTTTGAGTGTAGTCTTTATTCGGCTCAAGTTTTTGCCATTTGCACCAAGTTCATTTGAGTTCAATCAAGTCCACTTGCAAGCTCATTTTTCTTGTTTAAGTCCTTGGATATTCGATCTAAATTTTGGCAGCCTCCCGGCATCTCCCCCGTTTAGAGGAAAAACCAAAAGGCAACCTTCCCCTCGACGCTACGTGAGCGCTTCAGGTAGGTGTCAAAATGACACTGCGGTTGCAAATGTATTTTTTTATCCCCGCCCGCTACATGAGCGTTTAAGGGTTTTTGAGGTTCATTATTTTCATTTTTTTTGACAAGAAAACACATGTTAGAAATAAGCATAGATTTCCCCCCTCTGCACTATGTGATCATTCGGGGGTACTTACATAAAAATAAAGAGAACACATTTTTTTTAATATCCCCTTCGTCGCAAGCGCCGTACCGGTTTCCTTCCCTACAACGCTACTTGGCAATCAAAATGCCTTGAGGCTTACACTTCACCTTACAAACAAAAACCGCCTCAATACCTAATTGCGCATTTTTAAACATGGTGATGACAGTGCTGATGACTTATGAGTTCTTATGTGATATGTCATTGCTATTTATTTTTGGAATTATATGTTAATGAAAAGAATATTGTGATTTGGGAAAGATGGAGTTTGAGTTGAACTATATTTCATGTTGTCTTATTATTGGGATATATTGATTTCACTTTATATCATGTGCATTTTTATGTTTTATATATTATTTACTCATTAGTATATACAAAATTTATCATTTTATGCCGTTTTTTTATTTTATGGCTTACGCCTCAAAACGCCTTGAGGCTTACGTCTCGCCTTACGAACGAAAAACGCCTTAATACCCGATTACGCAATTTTGAACATTGATTAGAAGCAGTTGAGAGCGAGGGCTTCGATCACATTTTATAGAGGCGAATGGGGTAACGATCGAGGTAAGATATGGGTTTTGCAAAGGTTTTGACATGATCGGCACCGACTCTACAGTTCCTCGGCGGAATTTGGGCAGGGATTCTGACAGAAATCGTGGATCCATGAGGTTTTTGCATTCTTCTCTTTTGTTCTTTGTACATAGGTTAACAAATGCCCCCCAACAAATGTGGTTCGCATCTGGAGCGAATCACGTTTGTTGTATGCTGATTGACCCTGTGGATCTCTAGATATTTGTTGTAGATGTCACACAGAGGTCTTAATTTAGTGGATCTCCAAAAGCTTACTTGGATGTCACACTAAGATTTTTATTCTTCATAGATCTCTTCGATGTATCAATAGATGGTTGAGATACTGATTTCTTTTGCCACGTGCTTTGTGATGTGGACATTGATGAAGAATTACCTGATTTGTCTTTACTGACTTGTCAGGTGGTTTTTATACCTTCGGCCCTATGTTTCTAGCTTTGGCGAGCTTGATGAAGGAGTATATGCCGATAACCTAAACCCTTAGGTTTGTATTAGGTCGATAGAGAAAAATTATTTGCTTGTGCTCAAATCATGTATCTTCTTTTGAGAACAACATATCATGACATGGAATTTGATTAAGTTATCTATGATTCATCACTACTTGTAAGCAAGTAGAGTTTGCAAGTCTCTTATTATCCACAAATTCCATATATTCTTCTTTTGCATTTTGTTCATTTAAATTTGAGTTTCATGTAATGATGTGCATGATCATTACTTAGGTTCAAATTCATTTGAATTCTTTTGTTGTCTTGTAAAGTTCAAGTATGAGTCCAGAACAAAGTCCCCTGCTATCCATGTCTTATTCAAGTTTAATGTACATAAGGTTGAGTGTAGTCTTTGTTCGGCTCAAGTTTTGGTCATTTGTACCAAGTTCATTTGAGTTCAATCAAGTCCACTTGCAAGCTCATTTTTCTTATTCAAGTCCTTGGATCTTCGATCCAAATTTTGGCAGCCGTCTGGCATCTCCCTTGTTTAGGGGAAAAACCAAGAGGCAACCTTCCCCTCGACGCTACGTGAGCGCTTCAATTAGGTGTCAAAATGACACCGCGGTTGCAAATGTATCTTTTTATCCCCGCCAGCTACGTGAGCGCTTAAGGGTTTTTTAGATTCATCATTTTCATTTTTTTTACAAGAAAACACATGTTAGAAATAAGCACAGATTTCCCCCCTCTGCACTACGTGAGCGTTCGGGGGTACTTATATAAAAATAAAGAAAACACATTTTTTTTAATATCCCCTTCGCCGTAAGTGCCGTACTAGTTTCCCTCCCTACAACGCTACTTGAGCGCGTAAGGGGTTTGCAGGCTCGTTGCTAGCATTGGAGAGGGATTCTTAAATCGCCGCAAGCGCCACGCCAGTTTCCCTCCCTACAACGCTACGTAGGGGGTTTGTCCACCCGTTGCGAGCCACGAGAAAAGAATAATTTTCTTTTTTTAGATTAATTATAATTAAAATAATTAATTATTATTAGTGATAATTAATTATAATTAATAAAGATTAATTATAATTAATATCAACTAATCATTATAATTAATTATAATTATCTTATAAAAAATAATTATAATTAAAATTAATTAATTATGATTAAAATTATTAGTTATAATTAACGATAATTAATTATACTTAATTATTTATAATAATAATTAACTATAATTAATATAAACTAACTATAAAAATTATAATTAATTTATAACTAATTATAATTACTTTATAAATTAATAATAATTAAAAATAATTAATAATAATAATAATAATAATAATATTTTACTATAATAATAATATCAATAATATTAATAATGATAATAATAAAACTATTATTAACAATAATAATAATATTATTGTTAATGATAGTAATATTATTATTAGTACTAATATTAATAACATTATTAATATCTTAAAATATAATAATCATAACTTAAAACAAATCACCTCCAAATCTCTATTGATTTGATTAGAGGGGTTTGGCTAGGTTAAGAGGGGCTTAGAGGGTTTCAACAGAGGAATGGGGTCTTCTTGCGATTGATAGAGGGAGAGGTGTTTGAAGCTTGCGAATAGAAGTAGGGTAGGCTTTGGCTGGGGCGTCGGCTTGAAGAGATTGGCCGGGTAGGAGCTCTCTCTCTCTCTCTCTCTCTCTCTATTTCTCTCTGGCCAAAGGGATGGGGTCTTGGTCGCAGCCGATCAGAGAGGGAGATGGCAAGGTGGGAGTTCGGGTGAGAAGATCAGCGGGAAGACCTGGAGCGGCAAGGGAAATGGCGTCTTTGGCTTCGGTTTGCTTTGGAGAGGAAGGGAGATCGGAAGGGAAGAGGGAGAGGTGAAGTCTTGCGACTAGAGTGGAGGTCGGGTCTGCGAATGGGAAGGGAGAGAGGTATCGGAAGCAGTTGAGAGCGAGGGCTTCGGTCACGTTTTATAGAGGCGAATGGGGTAACGATCGAGGTAAGATATGGGTTTTGCGGAGGTTTTGACGTGAGTGGCGTCGAATCTACAGTTCCTCGGCGGAATTTTGGCAGCGATTCCGGCAAAAATCATGGATCCATGAGGTTTTTGCATTCTTCTCTTTTGTTCCTTGTACATAGGTTAACAATCACTATTTTCAACAAAAGAAAATCATGAATAAAACAGAAATATAGAACGTGATTTAGAAGCATTCTTGAATCAGAAGCTCTTAATCTTTTGGGGCCCAAAGCATAAGTTCCCAAGCAGGTATTACAGTCAAGTCATCCAGCAATTTGGTTTCTACTAGGCGGAATTCAATCCAGTACACTAGTAATATAATAAAATCCCTATATTTGGTTTCTGGGTATTCAGAGAATTCAGTCAGCCTCAACATGGTTATATAAAGTCAAACTGAAGACTTCTTCCACAAAGAACTGTAAAACCCGCAAAATGTCATTTTATACCTCGCACGCTTTTCAAAGCGCCGCGACGAATTTTAAGTGAAAAAATCAAGGTTGTCGGTTTTCGACGGGAATATTTTTATAAAATCCTACGCAAAATTCTGATCGTTTTGATATATAGAACCTATATTAAATTATGAGTATTTTGGGAAATATTAAATTCGAAAGATTAGAAATGCTAACTTTACACCTAAGCTTTTAAAAGGTCGAATTTGCTTAAGTGAGGACAATTAGGTCATTTGGCCAATCCCATTTCTCCCTATTAGGCAAACCGAAACCTCTCCACTCTCCCCCATTTGTTTATTTCACCCAAACCGAGTGGACAAAGGAGAGGGATAAGCGGACGGGGAAGCTTCGGGCGGCGATTTCCGACGGCCATTCGCGGAGGAAATCGTAGGGAAATCCTACGGAAGCCTAAGGTATGATATTTGCTTGAGTTTTCTCCTTCTTTTCTTGAGTTTTCTCTAAAGGAATGAAATTAGGGTTTTAGGAAAACTTGAGTTTTCTTTAAGATTCCTTTGAGAAAAGTTTAGGGAAGGATTAAAGTATGTTTTTAAACCCTAATGTGAGTAGTTTTTATGAAAAATACGAATTTTGGAAATTAGAGTTTTACTTAAAATTGTTCTTCTTCGGAAATGCCTTCATAAAAGATGTTTCTAACGACATAGGGAAGTTTTTATGGGAAAACATTGTAAGGTTGATGCAAGTTTTTGAGTTTTGAAATTTAGGTTTTTCCCTAATTAAGGAAATTTTTATCCTCATGGTTTTAATGGGCTTTTGGAAGGATTTTAAAAACTATTGTAGGGCTTTTTCATGTAATGCAAGTTTTTCATAATTTTGGTTTACTCTAATTCGAAAATTAATGATATTTTAATTGTATTTTGAGTGAGGGATATAATAAATGGTGGAGTTTAATGTGAAATCATAGACATGACATTAGGAAGAACTTTTTATTACCTTAGATTAAGGATTTAGGAAATTGTATAGGGACTAGTTTATTTATGCATTTTTGTATGTCCATTCTAGATATTAACCGTATAGAAGAAAAGGATTTGACCGGACAAACGAAAGAGGTGCACGAGTTGAGGTAGGTGGAAAGAACATTTTTCTAAATTTATAAAACTCTTCTTTCATGCAAATACATAGAAATGACAATTTCTTTTATGCTCATTATGATATTCTTATGACTCATATTCCCTTGCATAAGTTCATGAAAACTTGATGCAAATGTAAATGTTTCTTTTATGCAATTGTACAACTCATGAATGATTATCATGCTCTTTTCTTTATATGTACTGCACTTACCATTCATTTACATGTAAATGAACACATGAGTATAACAAACATGTATATTATTATAAAAGCATACATTTGAATAGTTTACTAAAGTATCTCTTATGATGTAAGTATTAAGTGTATGTGCATGTTGACGTGGAAGTATCAAATGGTAAAGAATGCTCTTATGAGCCATGGTGAAGGAGGCTCTTATGAGCCATGATAAAGGATGGTTCTTATGAACCAATGGTAAAAGAATGACCAATTTTATATACCTGATCAGTACAAGTGATACTTTCGAGACGGGTGTTACATTTGCATATTAAGCTATTATGAATATTTCATATTCATGTTATATGCATTTGAGACTATCATTTGAGGCATAATGTTTTAAAAGGAATAATGAAAATGTTATAAAAGGAATAAGAACTTGAAGGTTGAGGTAAAGGCATGCATCTCCTTAAAACAAAAGTTGTTATATGTTGATGATTCTTTTGTTAAAATACCAAAACATGTTATAGTTTTTTTCTCTTGACTCTAAATTTAATTGAATTCCATTTGCACTTATTGAGTTGTGACTCACCCATATTGTGGGACACTTTAAAGGAGAATCGAGTAGAGGATAGATGGCGGATAGACCTCCCCTCACGTACCGTCGTAGGGAGACGACGGACAACAGGTTTTGTTATGCTATTTTTGATATTTTGAATAGAAGGTTTAGAGATGATATGAAAGGAATTGACTTTTTGAACACCATTCACTTTTTGTAAACTTTATGTTAAATCTTTATGTTGATGTGTTTGAATGGAAAAAAATGAAAGTTTTTATTTGGAGACTCATTAATGGCTCTTTCATTATGTTTGGTTCATGTTTGGAGATATGTTAATTGAGTAATATAAAGGTTTTATTAATTCCGACTGTCCGACTTTCGTTCTCGCCTCGCACTTGCGAGCTAACAGGGCTGGGTCGTGACAAAGAACGATGACCCATGTCTTTTTATTAATCAGAAACCACATGCAATAAAATTGAAAGCCATCAGGGAGGACTAGCAGATTTTGACAATCAATCTTGATGAAGTCTTTAACATCATTATAATCCTCTCAACACCTTAACTCACCCAGAGAATTCATCATGCTAAATATTTTATTGTTGGCTTCTGTAACAGGATAACCAAAATTTATATAAAAAAAGAGTTGAAATCATGCCTAAGCCCATATCCTGCGCAAGTCTTGCTAAGACCACGCCGTTTGCTACAGTGCCGTAGCCTGCAACGGCGCTGAAAATGTCCATTCGCGCATGCGTTCGCCTCGATTTCCTGCCTTGCTCGCGTCATTAAAATGAGGGTGAAATCTCTGGGTAGTGTCTTATCTACAATTCCATCTGCCTTCCCAAAATTTACCCCTGAACTTAATTCCGTTAAAACTACCCCGAAAGAAAAATAGTGGGCGGAGGCCGGGGCCGAATTTTCGGAGCCCGAAGATTTCTAGTAACTCCAATGGAGATTGGTTTCTCTTTTCATATTTGATTAGTCATCTCAGTAATATAATAGCTTTAAAAATCAATATGAGCTTAAAATTTCAGACTTTTTCAAAATGATCATTTAAAGAATTAAAAAATTTGAGTATTCTAAAATAATCATTCAACACATTCATTGAGATAGCACATTTAGCAAGATTTTCAAAGTTGTATTATATTAATTGCTTGCTAATGTTTATTTATTTCATTTCTTGTTCTGTGCAAGTCCTACATTTTAAAAGTGAAGGGTGATGTATCAGGTATTGATTACTAATCGTTGCCTTTCATGTATGCAGATTAATCTACAAAACGCATCAATTATCGACCAATTGGGACGTGGAGCCAATATTCAACTGGCAACTACTGTGAATAACACTAGAAGCTCTGGAGCAACAATCCAATTTGATAGCCTCGACTTCCCTGAAGTCGTTGCAAGGACTGCCACTGTTTCTTTGAACGACGTGGAATCTGGAGGGCCTGCCAAGAGGCCCCACTCTACTGAAGCTGCCACGCGTCTTGTATCTGCCATCACCACGGCTTACTACTAAGGAGTCTCGCAAGAAGGTTTCTGTATTTGAAAGGTTGTCACAACCTATGGTCCCAATCGCCAAAAGGATTGTGACTGGCGGGAAGATCTTTGTGGTGACTAACAGCACACCTCTGCCAACTGGGTTACTTACACCCATGAAAAACACTGTTGAAGCTTCCTCATTTGGAGGATAGCTAACAAGGAGGCAGAGAAGGAAGATGAATACTAAACTCCGAGCTCGGCAGCAACTGGTGCCTGTGCATCCATCAAACCTGCCTGCCCAAGAGCACGAAGTCAACGTTTTGACTCGGAATAAGTTTACTAACCTGAGATGAGTCAAGAAGAAAAACTCTACTGGGAGCTAAATAAATCTTTATGGGACCAACAGCCTAAGGTCCTGACCCCTCCAAAGAAGGAACCCGAAACACTATTAGCTTGGGTGGGTTTCAAGAAGAGAACGTACCAACAACCTTTGGTGATTGAGGTCAGGAGAACGCAACCGAGAGAATGCTTGTCTGTTGCGATGGAGAAGAAAAGAAAGAAAATATGTCCCGCATGGTGAGCATAAGGGTGTGACACCTGAACCTCAGGTTCAGGGATCTGCCGCGGAAAGGTCTCGACGGGATAGAAAAAAAATCTGGAGGCCAAAGCCTCGTAGAGAAAAAAAGAAAAGAGAATTAAATTTGGGCGTGACATCCGGTGCAACTCCCCGGAGATCCGCCCCCAAAAACAAACAACATCAGAAGTCGGTCTAAAAGAAGACCCACGATGACGCCCCTCCTGACGGTCGACACCTTGGAGAATCCTCCAGGAGATCCCATCGTTCACCAACTCCATCCAAAGAAACAACCAACTTCGATCGCAACCCGCTAGTAGAAGAAACTTCTTGTCAATCAGGAATTAGAGATCTCATGGCGCCGCCGCTTGGAGATCCGAGTACTAAAGAGGAAGAATATAAAGAAGACGGAATGAAGGAAATAAATAATGCCATAAATATCGAGGTTGTCTACATGGTGAGACATGTAGATGTTAACAATGAGGATGCCTACTACGACCATGGTGATAGCGATGACCGTTGGCAACCCCATATTATTTGAGTAACTATCGAATTCGTTAGTGCACTATAATCCACCTACAGAAAGCAAAAATAGTGCACGATAGTCTACCTGTATGAAACGGGCAAATAACCATAGTACAACGCCTAGCCACCGGATCTGTAACATCCATGCAAGCGGACAAAAGGTGTTTACAAATATTTCAAGAATGCCCCCGCACATGCACCATAATTTGTATACACATAGGTACACAAAGGGGTAAATGTAATCAAACACCTGCATGGGCCATGGCGAGTGTGTTTTGGATCACACGTGACGTCTAGAGATGTTGTGTGGGTCAATAAATGAACGTAGTTCGAGCCTGATCCTTCTATATTAATAGATAGAAGTTGACATGGCTCGAATTATCAAGCATATATACGGTTAAGGTGTCGACCGGAATATCTATTATATGCGTTCATATAAGCTTTCAACAAAGAAAACTCACTAATAAAGGTCGGAAGCTTATAAAACCTGACCATTTGTAGACAGCTCGATAGAGTCGACAAGGTTCAACCCATGAATATAATGACCTCAAAGTCACCCCAATTATGGCCTTGTTGAATAGAAAATCTCAACCGGAGGGATTAATTTCAAATACTCAAAATGCCACCCAAATATCTACGAAATTCAAAATCCCAAGGATCCAAATATATTTAAAAAAGAAATAAACCTATCAATGTTTAAAGAAAAATCCATCCACCCTTCGTAACAGTTTGTCGAGGTAGACCAATTTGAAAATAACTTTAGCTCACAAAGAGCTAATGCCTAGTCGAAAATATCACTAGGATCCATTATCAAATAATCTCCTGCTAGTAAGGATATGGTACATATCCTCTAACTGGCGGTTTTACTGCCAAATGACACAGCATAATAAATGGTTATGACCCAGGGCCCTCTGAACCAAGTGGTTTTGCCACCAAATGGCACTAGAAAATAGCGGTTATGGCCAGAGCCAATACGTTCCTTACTGGCATCAAATCTTTGAGACATGAATCAATAGGATATAATTGATAGGGCACGAAGCCATCTGTTAGCTTAAGGTGGATTCAAATTTATCCCCTTAGGCAAATATTCACCCTAGGTCTACAAAGTCCCTGTTGGCTCAAGAAAAAACAACACGAATGCACGAATCCCGCTTTGCAGCTATGGGATTCCATTTCCTTTAAGTTAGATTATAGTTGACCAGATTTTCCCTAAGGGTGGTGTCACGGTTTAAAGATCTAGGGTCCTTACTTCCTATGAGCGCAAACACTCATAGTTAATTACCCCTCTTACTATTTAAGAGAGAACTCTCAATTAAGGATAAATAATTGTCTCAATAGTAGGGGAAGTGAAGGTAAACCCGATCAAGATCCCATGGTTCGGTCATCCCCGGTATACCGTAGTTTCAATTTACCAACACTAATAATCATTGATCGTAGTGTCCAGGGAATCTAATTAGGAGCCATGGGTTGCCTCCTCTCAGAGATCCCAAGTAGACTGAAGTGGTTAGGTGTAGGTTTTAGTTTTAATTTTTTTCATTTAGGGTTTGGGATTTATAACTATTAGAATACCCAAAAATTGATTTAGTTTGGGATTTATAACTTCATTTAGAAGTAACCCATGAATTTGATTTGGAGTAGGTCTTATATCTTCCTTAGGAAGTAGCCCAGATATTTAGATTTGGGTTGGGACTTACGGCTTTCATAGAAAATAGCCCGGGTATTTAATTTATGATGCGGCTCATTGCTCTATTTATGAGTTGCACAAAGATGGGCCTTACAACCTAACTCTACAGCGAGGCTGCACGGAGATTTTAATTATTAAGGTAGGACTTATGGCTTCCCTTAGTAAGTAGCCTGAAAAGCAAGTCTTACAACTTAATCTTTTAGACCAAGATGCCCAAAGGTTTGAATTAGATTATTTAGGTTTTAAGGTCATTACAATTTATTTAGTATTTTTTCTAGGATGTGGGCTTATGACTTCACTTTGAAGTAACCCGCTGGTGGGTCTTACAACCTAACCTTATAGGCTAGGATGCCCGAAGGTTTAAATTTGATTGTTTGGATTAAATTTGGGTTAGGTCTTATGAATTCCCTTAGAAATTTGCTTGGTTATTTATAGAATTGTTAGAGTCGATGTACTTTCTTTTTAAAAGTTTCCCTAACGAATGGGACTTATGACTTCACTTAGAAGTGGCCTGAGTTGGTGTGTCTTACAATCTAATCCTATAGACTCGGATGCTCGAGTGAGGGGTCTAGGTTTGTGGTATTGCCTAAATATTTTTCTCAAATGTCGGACTTATGACTTATATTAGAAGTAGCCGATGGTTTAATTAGGGGTTAAGGGTTAGGTCAATTTTACCCAAAAACTTTCCTCTAAGGTCGGGCTTACAACTTTCCTACGAAAGTTGCCGGGTAGTGGGTCTTACAATCAAGTGCTAAAAACAAGGTTGTTTATAGGTTTTGAATTTGATTGTGTTAGTTGAGTTGGCACCGGTGTTTTGAAAGATTTGACACTTGCGTTAGTGTTTTACTTTTTTTTTCTAGCACTATTGCTCTACTAGTTTTTTTGTACTTAGCTTTTTCTTGCATTTCAATATTATGTTCTACCCGCAGCAGCATAGATTTATCAGCATTCATTCAATTTATTTATGATATACTGACTCTTCATTAGTTTATCTGCAGGTGTTCGTAGTCAGTAGTTGCAGCAGTCAGGGATGGCAGTTGCAGAGGATAGAGCTCAAAGGTAGTTGCAGGAGCTCGAACAAGAGGGGCTTTAGAGAGCTTGCAAGGTGTTGGAGTCAACGTAAAGTGTTGAGAGTTACAGTTTGTGTTGTTGGAGAGTTTGTGAGGATTGTGTTGAGAGTTTGTGTATATCTGATTAGTGGAAACACTATCATCTTTTCTTTGTTGTATTTTTATTTTAAAATTTCTCATTTGATTAATTAAATAATTAATCAATAAATCATAATTAACCATAGTTTAAAATTGCGCAATAAGAGGCGCGCCTCTATGCAATTCGGACCGAAAATGCCTCATTGCCTACGCAATTTTGGTGTTTGCTGAGGCTTACACCTCAAGCTTAGTGAGGCGCGGCTTAATTGCGCAATTTTTGTTGAGGTTTGCGCCTCATAGAAAGAGTCCCACTCACTTAAAATAAAAATGAATTTTGTCTCTCTCTTCTACTGGTCCAAGCCAAACCGCAAGCTCCCAAACCTGCAAGCCTTCGTTCCTGATCCCGCAAGCTCCCAAAGCCGGCTAAGTCGCACGTCTCCACCGCCTCTCCCGTTGGCGCCGTCGCTCGCCGGTGAGTTCTACGTTCAGTGGATGTCGAGAAGAAATCAGCCATGAGTTTTATTTATAATGCTATGGATGAGGCGAAGGAGTTGATTGCACATAACTTCGGAGGAGAGGAGGCAAGTTATAGAGAGATTTGGGATATCATTGATGCTCGGTGGGAGGTCCAATTACACCGTCATCTACATGCAGCGGCATATTATCTCAATCCTTAATTTCAATATTCAGAGAGGAAATCCTCAAACCTTGAGGTGAAGCTTGGCTTGTATCATTGCATGGAACGACTAATACCGGACCAGACCGTCAGGGAGCTTGCAGATTTACAACTTATTCTATTTCGGAATAGGGAGGGATTTTTTGCTCTGCAAGCAGCGAAATCAACTGTTGTCAAACGGTCTCTAGGTATACTTATTTTTGTAAATGCAAAACACTTTAATATGTCCTAATTATCATTTTTCTTCTTGAAAATAATTTACTGGTGGATCCAGTTTGGTGATTCAACCCCTGAGTTACATAGTTTTGCTGTTAGAGTTTTGGGTTTCACTTGTTCTTCTTCTGGGTATGAGCAAAACTAGAGTACATATAGTCAAGTGCAAACAAAGAGAAGAAGTCAACTTTCAACACTCAGAATAAACTCCCTTAATTATATTATGCATAACAAGATGTTGAGAGATAGGAGGTTAAAGAACAAGGGGTTGAAGGATGATGAAGACCCGTTGGTGTGTGATGATGTGTCATCTGATAATGAGTGGTTCTTACATGATGAGACAGATTTATCATTATCAGACTTATAGATAGAGGATCTAAGTGTGAATGTCCTGAGGGGCGAAGCAGATCAAGTGGGGACATCCACTAGTACCAAACCACACACATCCACTAGTTCTGCAGCACAATAACTAAATAAAAGTATTTCACAACTTATATGCTATTGCATTATATTATATCAAGTGAGCAATTAATATGATAATGATCATTCTTATTGAACAGGGAAGAAACAAGTGAGTCACATTAAAGAAGATGAAGATATGACATTCATAGAAATAATTGGAGAAGAATATTCTCTTGAAGACCCATTTAGTGAAGAAATATGATTGGGTTTTATATGTTATTTCTTAATTATACTTTGGAAGTTTTGATAGACTAATATTTTGTGATTTTGTACTTTGAGTCATGATTTTATTGCAACTATTTTTTACTTTATACTAATTTCACATGTCATTTAGATGTTTTTATTGTATGATAGAATCATGCTATTATTTACCTGCTAAAACACTTAAATTCTCATTTACGCAATTCTACGTCCGTGAGGTTAACGCCTCAGACCGCCTCGAGGCATATGCCTCGCCTCACGGACAAAAAAAGCCTCGAGGTTTATTTACGCAATTTTAAACCTTATAATTAACTAAATCAGTTAATTAATATTTAAATGTCAATTTTAACATTTTAGTTAAATCAAAATTCAAATTGAATTTGCCTCTGAATTTTGAGAAAATTTCGACAGCCTCCCGACGTCTCCTCTCCACCGAGGGAGAAATCGGGACGGCATCTATTGAAATTCCTTCCTACCCTAACCTAAGGTCGACGGCGTAGGGATCCTCAACATTTTCTTAAAAAGGTCCTCTTTTATTATTATTATGTATATATATATACATACATATATTTATATATATAGTTTTAACAAAGAGAGGGAGAGGAGTTCGAACGGGTTAGGGTCGGGTTCGGTCGGAGAAGGAGCTTAGTCGAATAGGAGTCGAAGAAACGACTTATTCTACCTCTTGTAGAGTGAAGTCGAACAAACACAAAGGAGCCGCAAAATTGACGTGTGTAATCTCTATTTCTTGTGAAGCAATGAAGTCAGGATGCCACGGGGTAGAGGCGAAGTCGAACGACAACAGAGAGCCGAGCCATGCAATCTTCCCCTCCTGTGAATCGAAGGAGCGAAGTCGAACAGGAAGGAAGGAGCCGAAGTCGCACAGCCATAGGGAGTCGAAGAAGCGGCGCATGCAATCTCTGCATGCGAAGCAACGAAACCGAGTAATAACGACGAAAAGAGAAGATGAAGGGCGAACCCTAGACCTCTTTTACGAAGGAACGAAGTAGAAAGAAACGTCGGAGTCGGAGGCGAAGTCGAACAGCGAGTGTAAGTTGCTATCTTCGATTCTCCCTTCCTTTTTATCGAGTGATTTTTCAAATGGCAGTTATGGAGATGAAAAGCGACGTCATTTGGTGAGGTGGGGCCAGATTGAGAGCGTGACCTGCTTTGTATATATTCATTTTCATTTTTTTTAAGTCAACAGTCCCCTTGGACGAAGTAACCCATAGCTGCCGATAAGGATCCTTCTGTCAGGTTGGGTCAACCAACTCCTATGACTAAGTAGACTAGGGACCACGATGGCCTGGGACAATGGAACCATGGGATCTTGATCGGGTCCATCATCCATTCCCCCTCCATTCACTTTAAATGCAAGATGGTGAAATTTTTAATTTTAAATATCAAATCTTTCTAACCTTCCAAACTTCAACCCATGCTGCTACTATACACCTGATACCGCGTATCTATGGATACAACGTATCTGATCGATGACTAGCTTTAATCAAAAGTTCTCTCTTTATCGGGAGGGGTAATTAACTTTAGGGGTTGCGCCTATAGGAATCCAAAACTCAGAATAAAGTCCTCGCAAAATGAGGGCGAAATCTTTGGGTAGTGTCTTATCTATAAACCTATCTGCCTTTCCAAAATTTACCCCGAAACTTAAATCCGTTAAAACTCCCGTGAAGAAAGTGCAAAGCGGGCGGAGACCGGGACCAAATTTTCGGAGCCGACATTTATATATTGAAAACAAAGTCACAAAAAGCTCTCCTTCCTAACAAAACAATGACGTATTTATATGCACCTAACCAAACTACTGACTCCTAATTACTAAACTACTCATTCAAATAAAAAAAAGGTAAAATAGATTAAAAGATTAAATAAAAGACAACCATATACCCCTATATACAAACAATATTAGCTAATGTTTTTTTTTTACTTCAAGTTTCATTTCTCTAAACCAAAGTGATTTTATCTAAGGAAAAAATATTCAACAAAATATGTCATTAGCTCAAGAACATAAAACTTTAAAACCCAATGCACTTAAACCCAAAATAAACCATAACAAGACAGATTAATTAACTTAGGCCCAATAGCTCATTTAATGGGTGACTAGTTGATGACATCCAGCCTCAAGTTTAATTGAAAATTAGTATTAAATGTATTTTTTCATTTATTTCTACGAAATGGAGTTTATGAGATACAAAGCGCCAATGGCTCTCGAGTTTTTGGGCAAAGTTTAACTCAATTTTGTTTTACCCGCCACTAAAAAGACGTTAAGATAATATGAGCAAATAGAGGCACCAAGGTAAAAGAGATTATTAAAAACAATCGTATACCCTTCCATGCTAACCAGGTTAGTTCATATGTTAATTTGTTGTTTTACTTAAGTTCTTATTTCTCTAACCCAATTTTTCTTTATATAGAAAAAGATATTTAAGATAATATATTATAAGCTCAAGAAAATATAATTTTAAAGCCCAAAACACTTAAATCTTAAATAAATGACTCTATTTAAAATTGCGCAATAAGAGGCGTGCCTTGAGGCGCGCCTCTGCGCAATTTGACCCAAAACCGCCTCGTATGCCTCACTTGGACTGAGGCGATCCTCAGAGGCGCAATTGCGCAATTCTGGCTGAGGCGTACGCCTCAAATATATGCTCAGTACTGCTCAGTATATGCTCGGTATCGCTCAGTATATGCTCGGTATAGCTAGGTATTTGCTCGATACTGCTAGGTACATGCTCGGTACCGCTCAGTATATGCTCGGTACAGCTAGGTATTTGCTCGGTACTACTAGATTCCGGGGTATTTGCTCGGTACCGCTCAGTATGAACTTCAAAAACAAATAGAACTTCAAAAACAGGTCGAATCCCGCCAGGGGGCAGCGCCCCCTTGGACCCCCGGCAGTCCGGCATATTGTTCTATTCATCATCTTTAGTAATAGTTGTTAGTGTTAGTCTACTTCTTCATGAGTGCATGCTTTGATTGGAAGACATTGGACTCTATAAGAGAGGAAGAAGGGGTGAGAATATTCCCTTGAAGACCCATTTAGTGATAGCACATGATTGGATTATATATGTTCTTTCTTAATTGTACTTTAAGAGTTTTGATAGACTAATATTTTGTGGTTTTGTATTTTGAGACATGATTTTATTGCATCTATTTTTTTATTTTCCCCTAATTTTAATTGTCATTTAGATGTTTTTATTATATGATAGAATCTTACTATTTTTTACTTTCAAAAAATCTTAAATTCTCATTTACGCAATTCTTCGTCGGTGAGGCTTACGCCTCACACCGCCTCGAGGCTTACGCCTCGCCTCACGGATGAAAAATGCCTCGAGGCTTATTTACGCAATTTTAAACCTTGATAAATGATACAACCACTATTAATAAAAAAATTTGAATTTAGGCAATTGCGGTCAATATTGCTACCTCTGAAGTTGCCACACCCTACTTCTCCGAGTCTCGAATAAGCCTGCCAACCTATAGCAGCACGCAGGGTAGAAGAATTGGTCGACTCATCAGGCTCATGACGTGAAGATTGCAGGTTCGAATCCTGTCCCCACCTAATCACTTGAGAATGTAAGAGTTCATCAAAAAATTGTGTAATGGTGCATTGATAGGTTGCTTTCAAACCAAATGGCTTGACTTTTTCTAGCAAGAAACACTAACAACTGTACTAAAAGCCGTATATTTTTCATCTTCTTGAGCCATTTTGATTTGGTTATATCCTGATAGGCCATCCAACATAGAATTTGTAGCTGATATAGATCCATAGCAAGAAGGGATTCAACCAATTAATATTCTGTTGTGCTTGTCCTTTGGCCTTGGATTTGATCCAACCAGTGAGCCTTACAAGTTTAGTATGTACCATTATTGCTTGGAATGGAAATGCAGGGTCCAAGTTTAGAGGACCGTCCCCTACAGTATACCCCCAATATACAAAGATTCCATGTCTCCTGTTGCTAACAACTCCTGCCAACAAGACTTATCTTTGCTTTGTTTTTTTAGCGGTCGGTGCATCAATCACACCGCTCTTTACCATCTTTTCCTATCAAAGGCAAAATATTTAATTCTCATATACATACCCGAGATACAAAGTATTCCCCCGAAACAAGGTATTGCTTTTGTACCTACATGGAGGTTTTTACCTAACACACGACTTAGTAATGATGATTTGATTCGTGTTGCTGCTCGTAAGCTAATGAAGGAGGGTTACATCTATCTTTTCTTGTTTCTTTTATGAGTTGGCTTCCTATGCACATTTGTCCCCTGTGATTGTTCACATTGGAGAACAGAGTCCGTCTGAGTTGGCAATTCGTTACGCATTATGCGAGATGAATGACCAGAAGCAGAGGAATTAGTAGTAGGTTATCAAACTGAATATTCAAGTATAAAACACGGGTTCTTTAATCTTGTTTCTAACATAAATCTATTAGTTTATTCATTATTTGTAACATTTTTTTACTTAGGTGGGTGGAATTTTTATAATTTTTGTTGAAGATGAAAAGGAAGACAACTTATGTTTGAAGACGCGTAGTCTTTATACCACTCCTTTTTTCATTTTTTGCAATGCAAATAGAGAAAGAACTTGACAAGTATCTTTACTTTAGTCTCCCCAGTGAAGACAATGAGCTCTCGCCTTTTTCTTGTTAATAATAAGAAGGGGGGTTCGACTGAAAGAATAAACGCCCTCGATCAAACTTCGTCTCAACGTGAATAGAATCCTTTGGTTGAGTTCGAGAATCGGGATCTCCAGATCCTGAAGAATAGAGCTAACAGGGAAGAGCCAAAGCAATTGCAGGGACAATCCTACATTGGAAAGATGATATTGATTAGTAAAGGCAATCACTCTACATAGGTTTAGAACCACACTCATTCAGGAAACTCCTTTCATACGAATCCTAACTCAGATCCTACTCCTGCTGGTCAGTTTGGCACTTGCCCAATCTAAGAAGAGTTGGGTAGGTCGGCCCTCCATACAAAGAAAGAAAGCAGGGTGCCTTGCATCACTTGAAACCATTAGCACGTGAGGGAAATCCATCTTTCGTGCTTCCTTTGATCTATATGATTGAAGAGAGCTTCTTGCAACATAGAAATGCCCTACGAGACCTACAAAACAAAGTAGGAAATGAGAATTCAAAGAATGAGAACGGAAGCACAAGAACAAGCAAGGGATTACTTGCTAAAGGAATGATTTCTGAGGGGGATTTACAAACATCAACTAAAAAAAGCATTTTATTTTCTAAGGTCTCCTCTAGTCTTGCTCGAATGGCCTAACGGCTCCCTCGAGCCGCCCCGCGCTTCTCCTTTCAGTCGAGTATAACATAAGTTCTCCTTTCTTCTTTTCAGTTAGAAAAATGCTTCTCTGATTCCGACTCTGGCACAAGGAAATTGTTTCATAAAAATTGGTGAAAACATCAATTTATAGAGTTGATGCATGTGCTCCTTGATCTGTTGAAATGGGATTCACCGATCTAATTATTTGATGGGTCCTCTGTGGAAAATTTTTGAATGAGGACAAACATATTAATACATATAGAAAAGATTTCATAAAATTCAAATTATTTCTTTGGCCCAATTTTCAATTAGAAGATGTAGCTTGTATGAATTGCTATTGGTTTGATACCAATAACAGCAGTCGTTTCAGTATGTCAAGAATACATATGTATTCACAATTCAGAATGAATTCAATTCCAATGAAAAATGAAAAAAATCTATAGTGGATTTCCTACATATCGTAGTCGGACTCTAGTGAGAAGGCTCGAGCTAGGTATGAGATTAGCTCAATTAGAAATAGTAGAGGTACTAGTTCTAGAGGTGTACCTGATGGTACGAAGAATGAGAAGAAGCGTACTTTGTGTAGTCGTAGAGCACGAATAGTAACTCCAATAAAGATTGTCATATTTAGACCTAGATTAACCATAATTGATGTAGTAACTGTAGATCCGTATGGAACATTACCACTTTAGGTCAAGTAGAACTGCATATTCACCTAGTATATTATTGGTTTTCTATCATAGTTTCAAAAAGTATACTCCACTCCCTTAGACTCGTTACGCAACATGATTGAACTCGTTGGTTCACGAAAAAGCCCTAATCCACCTCAACCTGCGATAGAAAGAGGAACATGACAAAGGAAGTCAATGAAGAAAAGTGTTTGCCTTTGGCATAGGACTTGCTAAAGCAGATCCACGTGATATATGTCCTAGTGACAAAAACTCAAGGAACATTCGGTTGACCTGATGAAAGAGCCATCGGTGAGAATTTTGAGAGAATATTTGATAAGATGGGGAACCCCCAAGAATGAAAAACAATTGGATCTTCTGAATGAAGCCAAAGAGAAATTGGGCAAATCTCTATGCTGGGTTCCAAGACCACCGGAATCACCATTAGACAAATAATTCACCGGGGCCACATCCTTGCGAATGCCAGGTTCTTAAGGTGATGGAAATCGATCTGGGGGACAAGAGGTGGGTGACATGCATTTATGAAAGCTAGGATATAGGAACAACTAAGCCATTGACTAATTGAAGACCAATGCAAGACCTATCAAATTTCATACACATATGGTAGGGATAGCCATCACGAGCGGAGATGGACAAAACAAGATTGAATGCAGGATAAAAAATTCTTAAGCTTGTTGGAAAGGGTTATCTAGAATTTTGTTCTGCTGGTGAAATGGTTGCTGCACCAACTACACAAAAGACTAGTTCATCAAAGAATACGGTTTGGGTAGCAATACGGATGGGATGAATTGGTGGAAATAAAACTACTTATATGAATGCTAGTACAAGGGCACTTGCTAAAAATGGCTTTCTTTAAGAGAACTCTCCCACGGGATGGAGTGGATGGATTTTCCCTTGCTAAGAGGCAGGCGTGGCGAGAAAAAGAAGTTTAGGTCTGATGCACCATGTCTGCTTCCTGCTCTTGTCATGTGGGCTCCCCAAGCTGGGGGCTATTTGCTTTTGGTAAAGATGAGGAAGACCTGCTCGTTGACCACTCTCTTCATTCCTATGGACGACTAAATGGTGCTCCCAATTACTAGGCAGGGCATATCAGACTTTCAACAGTTAAGGTCTCTCTTGTATAAGCGAGCAAATTTCCCTAGATCTTCAAGGCATGTTTTTTTTCAGGAAGGGCTCCTGTTCTATCTAAGAGGGAGCTGGGTTCGCCTTCCGTCATTCAAGAAGGTGCACAATGTTGAACTGGTGTAAGTTCAAGGCACTAGTGATGTGTACTTATATAGTGAAAGCGTAGTGAAAATTCTATCCCTGGTCTACTGTGGGCTAAGCTTATGGGTCCTGGTATTTTATATCTGATCTTATCAAAGCTTTCACTTCAGATAGCTAATTGAACTCTGTTATTTTGTGAACCCAACCTCTTGTAAGGAAGAGTTTTTTTATGGAAAAGAATTAGACCTTCATTTCAAGGATTATGCTTCAAACTGAGTTTGCCTTCTATAAAGTCCCCAACTGGTGCCCCCATTATTTAGTGGAAAAGACACCTTTTGCTATCCCCCGCTCCGGGAATCTACTTTTCTATTGTCTAAGATCCTGATCCCAAAAAGAGTCTTAACATCTGAATCGGCAGAGGAAGAGACGAGCCCTAACTCCCTCTGATTTGGCTATTCGACTGGTGGGTTGTAACTGAGCCAACAAAGCTTAGCCCGGACTACGTCTGTGATGCGACCAAAAAAATATAGGGAGCCTATATCTCTTGATCACGAAAGACACGACGGACTTCTATCGACGAAAATGACTAAAGACGAGAAAAGGGACGAACAAACTCTTACATTTCAATTTAAACTAAACAAAAAGAAATTAAAACACAAACTCGACTCGAAATAAAATGACGACACCCTAAAGTTGCTTCACTTAGAGAAGAAGGATACAGATGGAGCCGCACTTGCGGAGAGACGAAGAGATTAGAAGCCCGAGAAGAAAGGGTGGAAAGAGACCGCAAGATTTCCGGAGGGGATGAGAAAAGAAGGGTGGAAAGAGCCCGCAGGATTTTCAAGCAACCCGTAGGTTAACAGATTTTTTTTCAAAAATCACATATCACATTCAACTTCTTAAAACATTACAATAGGATATATATAGGTATGAAAGGGGAAGACCAAGAGGCACAAACATTTAATTCTAACACAAGGACCTAAACATCACAAGCATTAAATACTCTTGCTTTTTATGAAAATCAACCCAAAGCCAAGAAACCGAAGAGCCATTCACGGGAGCCAAGGAGGCCGACCGAAACCGAAAAGCCATGGCCACGGGAAGGAGTAGCCGGCCGAAATCCCAAGAGGCATGGCACGGAAAAATGGCAACCAAGGGAGGAAGCCAAGGAGCCACCATAAAAAGCAAGTCTTGGAATTCCAAAAGCTGGTTTGGAATTCCAAGAGACATCATAACATAAAAAGCATAAAAAGACATTAATTAAAAGATAATAAATGAACTAAAATGTTAGCTCATAATGAGCTAACCCTTAGTTCAATAAATGAACTAAAGTTCAGCTCATAAATGAACTAAAAGTTCAGCTCAAATATGTTAAACTACTAGACTCAAGGGAAGCCAAAATTTGATTTATTTTGGACTTGTGTTGACCCCCTCTTTGTCTACATCAGTCTGATTTGGCCATTCTTGCAAATTCTCATTCTTCTACTTTAAGTGTTTGTTCATCTGGCAATTCATCGTTGAGTGGAGAATCTATAGGTAAAGGATAGGCTGCTAGAAAATCAGCTATAGCTTGTCCTTTCACCACTTTTTGTGGCATATATGTTATGTCAAATTATATTAGCAAGACAACCCATTTAGCTAGACGACCAGTGAAAGTGGGTCTAGTCATTAGAAATTTTAATGGATCCACTTTAGATATTAAAAGTAATTTTATGGGATAACATATAATGCCAGAGTATTTGAGTGGCAAAGATCAATATTAGGCATTGTTTTTCAATTGGTGAATATTTAGATTCTGCCCCTATTAATCGTCGACCGATATAATAAAGGGCATTTTCTTTGTCATTTTTATTTGTTTGTACTAGCAATGCTCCGAGTGATTCTTCAAGAGCAGCTGTATATAGGATTAGGGGTTTCCATGGGATTAGGGCAGAAAGGATAGGAGGATTCAACATATATTGCTTTATGTTATTAAATACCTCTTGACAAGCATCGTCCCACACAAAAGGAGTATCTTTCTTAATCAATCGTGAAAAGGGTTGGCATCTACATGAGAGATTAGATATGAATCTTCGGATATATGACAATCTTCCTTGTAATGAACGAAGTTGTCTTAGAGTTTTTGGAGGTGGCCTTTCCACTATTGCTTGAATTTTATTGGAATCGATTTCGATCTCTCTATGGCGTACAATAAATTCGAGAAATTTACCGGATGACACACCAAAAGCACATTTAAGTGGATTTGTTTTTAAATTAAATTTGCGAATCCTTTCAAATACAATTTTGAGATCATTTATATGTTCATGTTGATCTTCACTTTTTACAACTAAATCATCAACATAACATTCTACATGCTTATGGATAAGATCATCGAAGATTTGAGTCATCGCTCTTTGGTAGGTAGCTCCAGCATTCTTCAAGCCAAATGACATCACTTTGTAGCAATATATGCCAATGGGAGCTCGAAATAAGGTATGTTTTTCATCCTCTAGATCCATTTTGATCAGATTATAGCCTAATGATCCATCCAAGAATGAGAACATGTCAAGATTCGATGAGTTATCGACCATAAGTTCTGCATTGGGCAGTGGAAAATCATCCTTTGGGCATGCTTTGTTCAAATCTCTATAGTCTATACATATACGAATTTGACTGTTCTTTTTCTTTACTAGAACGATATTGGCAATTCAGTTAGCATACTTCTCTTCTCGAATAAAATCAACTTCAATAAGCTTCTTGGTTTTAGCAATGACTTGTTCTTCAATTTCAAGTCGCATTCACCTCGGTGCTTGCTTAACAGGCGGTATTTTTGTATCGATTGAGAGTTTATGCACTGCCACCTTTGGTGATAAACCAGACATTTCAGTGTAGTTCCATGCGAAACAGTCTTTGTATTCAAGAAGCAACAGTTTTAGCTCCTCTGCTTTGTCTTGCGAGAGATTAGAGCTAATGAATGTAGGTTTCCTATCTTCTTCAGTACCCAAGTTTATTTCTTTGAGCTCATCCTCAGTAGCTTGGCCACATTCTTCAAATTCTTTTGGAGCTTCTTTCAAATCCACAATTAGATCTTCTGCTTGATTTTCAAACTCTCACAGTCTCTCCTCCTTGTCTGTAACATTATAAGAGGTTGTATATATAAAACGTGGATGTTGAGGGTACTAAAAATAATGATAGGATGCTGCTCGTGTAAGATATGAATGTCGAGTATATGCAATACCCCATTTTGTAGAGAAACCATGGCCAATAGGTCTTTGTGCATGCCCGTTGTGCCAAAGTTCTTTGAAATAATAAGCTCGTTTGTTTGTTTTCACTAAAAAGACATTTTTCCATTAGCTTTCTCATGATGGGTGGAGGATATTGAGAATAATTATCCACATATCTTCATAATCCCATTCAACTTCATTTTCTATTTAATGAGTAGCATTATGTAGTATCACCCTTGATTCGTAGAAAATAGATCCATGTTCATTGAGACCTTTTTTGGGGGGAACATAGAAATTTTTTAAACATTTCTATGTTTTTATTTGGCAAGGTAGTCAATGTTTTGAAATATGCCGCCGGCATCGGTACTATTTAGATAATATCTGTATATATGTGTTCTTCAGACACCCTTATCATTGAAATTGATATTTTCTTCAATTTCTTAGATCTAGAATTGGGTCCTGGGTCCCCTTCCTCCAGAGATTCCGTAATATACCATTGGGATGATAAAGAAATTCTACTCCTTCAATGGTTGGTTTGCTTGAACATCGTACCTTGCTTGTGTGATTAGCTTCGTAATCAAAAGAGGGATGACAGATAGTTCTCTTTCTTTTTCCCTATGATCAATGGTTTGAAATTTATAGAGATATCATTCTCTTCGTTATCACTACTAAGATGAGGCACTTAGCAAATTTGCTTTGATTTATTTTTGTCTTTTTCGTTCAACTTTTTCTTGCCTAGCATTACAGCCTGAATTCTTGGAAGTTCACTTCCTTTTGACTTTTGAGCTATAAAGTACTTGACATCATCGTAGATTTTGACTTCATGCACCAAGAATGGTTGTTCATCCCCATCAATGCAATATTCTTCATTATCTTGAATGTATTTCATTCATTGATTAAGTGTTGAGGGCACTATATCATACTCGTGGAGCCATGGTCTTCTAAGAAGGGCATTGTATGATGTGTTGGAATCAATGAAATGAAATGTTGCCTCTGTATTAGGTTCCCCAACGTTCAAAGACAAGACCAAAGATCCCAGGGTTCTTTGCCCTTATTCATTGAATCCTTATAGAAATATCATGCTTCTGTTCAATTACTGGACATCCAGGGCCGATCCTTTGAGCGTTTTGAGGCTCATTAGATTAATAAATGAACCTGGACCAAACAAAATTCTATTTATTTCAATATTGTTCCTTTACGCAGTAACATATAATGATCGATTATGATCTGCAATTCCCAGGGCACTATACCATACTCGTGGAGCCATGGTGTTCCGAGAAGTGCCATGTATGATGTGTTGGAATCAATAATATGAAATATCACATCTATATTAAGTACCCCAGAGTTCAGAGGCAAGACCAAAGAACCTAGGATTTTTTGCCCTTGTTCGTTGAATCCTTGTAGAAACACTGTGCTTTTCTTCAAATACTAGACATCCATGGCCAATCTTTTGAGCATTTTGAGACTCATTAGACTAACAGAGGAACCTGAATTGATCAAAAATCTATTTATTTAAATGTTGTTACTCTCTGCAATAACATATAGTGGCCAATTATGATATGCAGTTCCTAAGAGCAGATCATTATCACAAAAAGTGATTGCAGCAGTGTTCTTTCTGCATATGCAAAGCTTCTTTCAAATTTTTCTCAAAAAAGAGTGTCTCATACATTTCAGGATTTTGCAAAGCTTTAATGAGTGTTTCCCGAAGGTTCTTAGACTTAAGAAGGGTGTTGTAGACACTCAGCCGTGTAGGTAATTTACGGAGATGGGATAATATGTTGTAATCCACATTTGCACTGACAACCTTGGGTTTAAGAGGCTCTTGTGGAATAACAACTTCATTTAGCTGAATGTTCTTTTCCTTATCCTTAATTTAAAGGTGGAGGAACCTGCTTTCCACTTCTCAGCTGGATTTATATCACCTATGAAGATGAACTAACTTCAGCTTGAGAATTCTTTAAAATTTTTATATCCTCAACCTCCTTAGAATCTGGACTACTACCGAGTTTTGGAGATTTTTCTTTAATAATCTTCTTATCCTTGCGAGCACATTTGTCATCAGGAAAATGTAATTATTCATCTGAATCAGTGAAAGGTGTTGGTGTACGATGTACTTCCTTAGAAGGCATTTCCACGTCAGCTTTATAGATAACAAGAGGTGCATTGCATCCTCTTGCAGCCCTTCCACGTTTATTTATGACTTGGCAAGTCTTAATTGGAATACTCTCTTCCTTTTCTGATTATGAGTCAAGAAATAAATCAGTCATGTAATCCTCTAACTTGATAGGACGCCTTGGAGGTTGCTGATATTCATCGATATATTTTTGAATGACAATTTTCTGCCTTGTTAATTTCTTCTTTTTTCTCTTTTGAGATTTTGATCTAGACTTATGCTTTCCTTTTTGATTTTTTAAATATTTTAAAGGTTTCTTCTTGCTTGAACTGGGCCATCCTGCCACTAAATTCTTTGAAGAAATGAGTCTTGAATCAGCTTCCAATTCTAACACACTGTTACGACGAATGCCTTCAATGGCCAATAAGATATTCATCATTTGTTTAGTTTTCTTCAAGATAAAGGTCTCCCAACCACCTTCATCTTCTTGGGGTGCTTTCCCTTTCTCATTCATTATACTTTGACATGATACATAAGAGATAACATTGGTTTTCTCCCTCTTGGGATTGACAAGAATATTATTAGAAAGTGTAAGTTCATCATTCTGATAATTCCATTCGACCCAATCTTTGAATATGAAATAGTCTTCGATTGGGTTACTTATGATCCTATGATATGGACAGTAATTCGGATCATCAGTCATGCCAACTTGTTCTGATCGGCGGAATTCTGGTAATTGAAGGCCGATTTTTAGTGCTTGCCTGGAAATCTTTCCCGTAGACTCCTTTTTGAAAGAATACGGCTTGTCAATTTTGTCCTACAAGGTAGGAGGCATTTGCATTTCTTTTGTTTGTTTCAACATCTTCGGTGGATTCATTGAATCTTCTTTTTCTTCTTCTCCAAGGAAAACAGAAATGTAGTATTCATGTCGCTTCTTTTTTGATCAAAGGTCTTGATCTATCTTCCTTTCCCTGGCAGATTATTATTATAGCTTAAGCTGGCACTTCTACTCCTGGGTAACCTTTCAAATTTTGCTACATGATCATATCAGCAGAAGTCTCCTTATCAGGGGAAAACTTCTGGACATGAGATTTAAGTCGCCATTTATAAATTTCTTTATCAAGATCATCTTTCTGAGCTCGAGGATATTTTGGTCTTTTTGGAACCCAAACTTTTTGTCTTCTCGGAGTCACATACCAATCACCAACAACATCGAAATGTACATTTGAATGGCCAGATCTATGATACCATTGTTGGCGCCTTCGTTTATCATATATTCTGTTTAGTCTATTGCCTGTGAATTATCAGAAGGTTCTCCCAATTGTTTTCTTCCGTAATATGAGTATCGACCCATATTAGGACAAAATTCTCTTAGCTGTCGGTAGTTTGGAGGACGTTTAAACTCCTCTCTATAAGATCTTGTTGAAAATTTGTTATTCTGAGGTCGAGCCGCATTAAATGAGATGACTTCATTGACAGATTTTCTCAGCCTTCTTTGCAAATTTATTTCTTTGACAGCCTTCAGTATTTTGTATATCTTGGAAGAGGTCGATTCTTCCTTTTTTTATGGTTGTGGCTGTTGACGTGAAGCCTCCCAGAAAGACTTTTTTAATTTTCCTTTGTCATCATTTCTCTTTACCCACTTTAATGGTTCAAAACCATTATTAGTGGGTACATTCGCCTCTAACTGCGGCGATGATTCTTGAAGTGCATTGGGCACCTAGCCATTGGCTCATAAGCGAGTATTAGCCTTCCTTCTGGCTTTCCTGGAAAGCTTAGCACTTGCATCAGAAATTTCTGCATTGTACTCTTTAGGCACTTCATCCTGGGTATTGTTCTAATTGGCTTTATTCACGCCAACAAATTGTAACTTGATATCAAAAACTTTCTTTTGAATTACTGGAGAAGCAACAGGTGTCATGGAGAGTCTTAAAAATATAGAGGCCCTCTAAGGAGCCGTCTTATCAACAGCTTCAATAGTAGGATTATTAGCGACACCTTTGACAGTTGGTATGCTAACAGTGTTCTCAGGAAGGAATTGTTGGAACTACATGACTTCGAAGTTAGTTCCGAATTGAATGGTTGCTCCAGCATAGCTTGTGTTTAGAATAGCTTGAGGGAATTGCACTCTAGCTCCCTCACCCAGCTATACAGTAATGAAGGACTTTACATGCGTCATATTATTAACCTGTCAATAGAACTTACAGGGATTAGAGTCAACCTGAATTCTGTTGGAAAAGAAATCACAAGCATGTGATGAATGAATATCTATAATTATTTCATATATTTTGTTAATTGAGACTAAACATGAATTGTCTTTTCATCCAAAGATGCAGAGAAAAGTACTCCTCAACGGAGTCGCCACAAATGCATGAATCCCACTTTACAGCTGTAGGATTCTATTCCCCTTAAGTCAGATTGTAGTTAACCAGATTTCCCCTAAGGGTAGTGTCAGGGTTTAAAGATCTGGGGTTCTTACTTCCTAGGAGCGCAAGCACTCATAGTTAATTACCCCTATTATTACATAAGATAGAACTCTCGATTAAGGATGAATAAACTTTAGGTATTTAGTCTTGATTGTGGGAAAAATGGAGGTAAACCCGATAAAGATCCCATGGTTCCGTCGTCCTGGATATACCGTAGCTCCAGTTAACCAACACTAACAATCACTGACCGTAGTGTCCAGGGAATCTGATTAGCAGTCATGGGTTGCCTACTATCAGAGATCCCGAGTATACTGAAGTGGTTAAATATGAGTTTTATTTTTTAATTTTTATTTAGGGTTTTGATTTTACATCTACTAGAATACCCAGAAACTAATTTAGTTTGGGATTTATGACTTCGTTTAGAAGTAACCCAAGAATTTGGATTGAAGGGGGTTTTATGACTTCTTTAGGAAGTAGCCCAAATATTTAGATTTAGATTGGGGCTTATGGCTTTCGTAGAAAGTAGCCTAGGGATTTGATTTGGAATTGGGGCTTATTACTTTATTTATGAGTTGCCCAAGGATGGGTCTTACAACCTAACTCTATAGTGAGGCTGCCCGGAAGTTTTAAATTTGATTATTTGGGGTTTAGGATCATCGCTATTTACTTAACAATTTTCCTAAAACATGAGACTTACGACTTCACTTAGAAGTAGCCCGCTAGTGGGTCTTACAACCTAATCCTATAGGTTAGAAAGTCCGCAAGCTTAAATTTGGTTTTTAGTTAGATTTGTGTTATGGTTTATGACTTTCCTTAGAAAGTTGCCTAGTTATTTGTAGGATTTTATGGTCAATGTACTTCATTTTAAAAAAATTTCCCTAACGCATGGGACTTACGACTTCACTTAGAAGCAGCCCGTTGGTGGGTCTTACAACCTAACCCTATAAGCGATGCCCGAAGGCTAAAATTACTTGGGTAGAAAATCCTACGATAGAAATTCCACAAGCTTTCAACATAGGAATCATAATTATTGTATTTCAAAATATTATTTAAAGAAGAAATTCTTTCTTGAGGCTTTTGCCTTAATTTTTCAAAAAGAGTTGCAATTGTGACTAAATTTGGGTAGGGACTTATGACTTTCATTAGAAAGTAGACCAAGTTAATGGGACTTACAACCTCTACCAGAGGTAGCCCATATATTTTATTTGAATAGGTCTTAGTGCTTCCTTAGATGTTGTCTAATGATGGGTCTTACGGCCTAGCCCTGTAAGCTAAGTGACCCGAGTTGTGAGTCTTACAACCAAGCCCTATAGACTAGGATGCCCAAATGAGGGGTCTAGGGTTGTATTATCACCTAAACATTTCCCTCAAAGGTCGAATATATGGCTTCTATTAGAAGTAGCCAGTGTTTTAATTGGGGGTTACGAGTTCGTTCAATTTTACCTAAAACTTTCCCCTAAGGTCGGGCTTATTGCTTTCCTTTGAAAGTTGTCCGGTAGTAGGTCTTACAATCAAGTTCTTATAAACAAGACTGCTCAAAAGTTTAAATTGTTGTTTTGAGTTTGATTATGCGTTTGTATAGACAGTAGTTGCTTGTACAATGTTTGGAGATTTGGTTTGTACTTGTTTGAGTTTGTGATTTTTGACACTTCGAGATTTTGACACTACGTCAGTGTTTTCGTTGTTCTATGCTCGGTCTTTTTTCTACTACAGTAGTCCACTACTCCACCTGTTTTTTTTCAGCACTATTGCTCTACTAGCTTTTTCGTACTTAGCTTTTATTATTTTCTAGTACTCTATTCTACCTGCAGTAGCTAGATTTATTTTCTCAGCATTTAACTTCATTTAAAACTGTGCTGACTGTTATTTATTTGTTTGCAGGTGTTCGTAGCTAGTAGTTAATGTATTTAGGAATTGCAGTTGTAGAAGATAGAGCCCAAAGATAGTTGCAGGAAGTTATACAAGAGGGACTTTGGAGAGCTTGCAGGGGAGTTTGAAGATTTCTGAGTTGTTTGTACATATTTTTGAAAGACTTGAGTTTGTTGTCAAGAGTTGTAGTTTGAGTTTAAATTGTTATTAGAGAGTTAGATAGCTTTTGTTTTGGAGATGTTGTACAGTTTGTGAGGGTTTGTTCAGATTTGATGAGTTTGAGAGTTTTGGAGAGTTAGAAAACAATCTTGTATCTGTCAATTAGTGGAACTTCCCCCCTTTTCCCCTTTTTTTCAATGCATTTTTATTTTATAATTGCTCAATTGATTGATAAATTAATTAACCAATTAATCAAATTTAGATTTTAAAGCTCCCTAATTTTAAAACTCTCAATTTTTTAAAAAGACATCCGATTTGAAATGTTCTTGAATTTTAAGCTTATTCTTGATTTTTTTTAAATTAATCAATCCAAAAATTTTAAATTCAATTTGTTTTGATTAATGAATTTTAATCCATTAATTAATTGATTAATTAAAATCCAAATTGAACTGCTCTCCAATTGTTTTAAAAAAAACTTCTATAGTTTTTCAGAAAATTTCGGCAGCCTCCCAGCATCCCCTCCCCACCGAGGGAGACATCGCGATGCCAATTGCCAAAATTTCTTCCTACCTGAACCTATGGTCAACAGTGTAAAATCTTCGAATTAAAACCATCCCATTAGGATCTAGGATTGACTGCGTGGGGTCTTTAAATTTTGTTTTGTCCCACCAAGATCTAAGATCAATGGCGCGTGGGCTTCAAATATAAAACCATCCGATCGGGCATGGGTCCGAGGCGGAAGTCACGCACGGGCGTCGGGGTTCGACCGGCGGGGCGGCGTTCTATGCAAGTCATGGGAGGCGAAGTAGAATAGAGACGGTAGCCGAAGAAGCTACGCTTGCAATCCCTACACTGCCTACAAAGCAACGAAGAAAAGAGAAGATGAAAGGCGAACCCTAAACCTCGGTCTAGCGAAAACAACAAAGCCGAACAGTGACGAGGGATCGAAAGGGCGAAGTCGAACTGCAACGAAGGAGTCGGAGGTTTCGGGTGAGATGAGCGATGGAGTGCAAATCTTTTTTCCAACCATTACTATCCATCATTTTTAAAGAAACGAAAGGGCAGTTTACATTGATTCAAACGAAAGGTTGACTCATTTGGAAGCGAATCACATGAGGTGGGACCCACTTGAAGGCAAGTGTGTATGTTATATATATATATATATATATATATATATATATATATATTTTCAGTCAACAATATCCCACAATCGAGGCAATTGGTTGAATCCCATGAAATCATTTCATAAAAGTTTATTGATATCTTCTTTTTCTAAAGAAAATCGACTTCGATTCTTGAATGATCGACATCACTTCTGGTTCTATTGTAATAAAAGACTTGTATCAACAATTCTGATTTTCCTTCTGAAGGGAAAGGAAGAAATGGAAGAATTCTGATTGCAGGTTTTGTTTTGGACAATCAAGACCTGAGGTTCACGGACTGAGATAGGCTAATTGAGCATAACTCTATAGTGACGACATGTGATAACAGTAAGAAGAGAAAGTCAGAAAAAAGGTCCTTATTATACTTAAAAAACATAAAGAAAAAATATAAACAAGCAAGCTAGCCTCGAGAATTTTTATACTAAAGAAATAGCGAAAATGCTCTTATGAAAACTATCCCTAACCACTTTACCAAAAAATTTATATCACACAAAACACGAAAACGTGGTGAAGGTAATCCCGTCTTCTACCATCAACTCAAAGGAAAATCATTTCGTCACCACGGAGCATAACTGCAACTCAAACTATTGCTAGAAAGACAACTAAACTGGCAATCCACCTATACGGCCGTACATGTACTCTTTTTAAAGCTAAAAGCACCTCCTACTACGCATTGGAAACGAAGCAGACAGTTCAAAGTTTCATACCCCATTTTCTTAGTAAGAGGGCTTAATCTTCTAGAATACCTTTCCATTGCATTGATAATACATGAAACGATTCTTGCGCCTTCAGTACAAAATTGAGATGTAGTCTACTCGTAACCTCTTTATCCAATCGAATAGCCGTCATTGAGGTCTTCCCCCATACCTGTCCCAACTTTCAACATCCGTATCTGAGCAAGAAGCAAAAATTTGTTCTTTAGCCGGTCGGTGAAGTTACCGGATAGTATCCAAACTAATGTACCTAAAAAACTCATTTCTCTCATGTTAGGGAGGAACATGTCGAGCAAGTTCTTGCATCCTCTTCCTCTACCTATTCGGGGTAAGCTATATCCATACATAGTATAATCCTCTGATTTACTGTACTAGGTACGGAATCTTAGTCCCAAGAGTTCTGCAGAAGCGGGCTTAGAAAGGGCGGTCCTATATCAACTTAGTTGATAAAGGCAGGTAGTACGACTGACTTTCAAAAGCTATCTTAATCACGACGTTCTTAAAGGTTGTAGAGCCTACACTTAGTTTCAAAAAGGTTGGTATTAGCATTAGCGTTCGTAAAGGTGCCTCTCTCTTCACTTAAAAACATCAAACAAAAGGGAAAACAACAAAGAGCTTGCTTGAAAGCTCTTAGAAGATAAAAGACAATGAGACAAACTATTGTTTTGTACCAAGAAAGACTATCACCACAGCCTTTTTAACAAAAATTAGAATTATTTCTTTTTTTTGTTCTTGTCTTTTGTAGTTTGTTCAGTTTGATTCCTGATTTTGATTGTCTTATCAGAAAGATCTTTCATTCTTTTTCTATTAGTGAATAATTTAACCAATTCATCGTTCGATTTAGAACGGACGATTTGTGAAGAATCTTATTATTTCTTTTGATTTTTTTTCGTTCGATTCATATACTTTTATTTCCTTAATTCAAAAAAGAAAATTGGATTTAATTTCTCCAGTTTTTTCATTATTAGGACTATATTTCACTTGCAAGCCTGGAGTTGGACCTACTTCCTTACTCGATCACAAGTGGAATCAAACTAAGGCAAAGCCAAATCAGAGTGGGAGAGATGGGAGAGTAGGGACGGGGAACCAATGTCACCAACTAAACTAGCTGTCTCGGAGCTATGAATAGATAGAGAGTGTTGACGAATATTTTCGCACCGACCCGACCCCGATCGAGCCCGACTAGGCTCGATCGCGCTCGATCAACTCAGTCGATCGACGTCGAGACAAATTCGACTCAAATTAGACTCCAATTTAATTAAATTAAATCAAATCAATTCAGACCCCGTCGAGCATCGTCGAACCTAATTCGACGTGATTCGACACCGATTCGAGTTCAATTTTATGGAATTAAGTTGGTCGAACTCAATCGGACCCAAACCGACCCAAATCGGTTCGGGTCGAATCCAATCTGGACTCAATTTCAACCCTAGCTAATGAGATCATAAGTTGATTTGATTTCCAAAAAATCAAATTTCTTGATCTAGGGTTGAGATCTCTTCTCAAATCCCACTCAATTTCACTTCAAGTGGCAGCCAAATCTACTCGAGTAGATTTTTCTCTCGTTTCTCGCAACGAGGCTGTCCGATGGGACGGAACGGGGGCGTCGTTCGCTCTGTGCTGGCGCCCCTAAGTGGATGAAACGAGTGGGGAGCCTCATTCGGCTCCCCTGTTTCTTTCCCGCTCCCGTCCCGACACAAAGAGAGAACGAGTGAGAGAGAGCGGGAGAAGGAGGCGGTAATCGCCCTCCTTGCGTGCGTCCGACCCCATCCAGGTCATTCTCAGCGCTCTTCTTCGCTTGCGTTTGTTCCTCTGTCCCGAGAAGAGGAAGCAGAGCCGATTGGCTCTGCGTGTTCGACCAGCCCGAGCGCAAAGAGGCCGGCCGATTCTCCCAGCCCCGACTCCTCTCAAGTCTGGATTTCTGCGACGACGACTTCTCCTCCCTCCTCCTTCGACTCCGGCAATTTTGAGGAGACAAAAAGCTGTTGGAGATTTCCAAACAACAAAGGAAGGTTTCTAGCTCCTTCCTCTTCCAACTCCGGCGACCTCTTGACGACGAAATCAGCTTCGGGAGACTCTCGAACAGCAAAACCTGCTGTTTGGAGTGAGTAGACAGCAGCCAACAGCTTCCGGGAGCCTTCAAACAGCGATTTGGAGCCTTCGAAACGTTCCGGACAGCAACGGCGACGTCCGGAATACCTTGGACAGCGACTTGGAGCTTGGAGCGGAGCTTGGACAAAGCTTGGAACGTGGATAGGAGCGCTTGGACAACCCGGGGAAGGTATACCACTAAAACTTAGGCAAAACCCTAAGGCTCCATAGCCAATGCAATGTGGTTGACGATCCCAAGCTTTAAGTCCTTAGAAACTTTAATTTTTTGGTCCCCCAAAACCTTTGTGTTGGCTGTCCACTTCGCAAAGACTATGGAAATTGGTCGATTTCCATTAGGTGACTCTTATGTAAGGGCCCGAAGAGGATTTTGATGCGTATGAAGATGTTGGATTGGTATCCAACACCTTTTAAATTGTATGTCTTTGCATTCATGCAACCCTTCCATTACCTATGCTTGAACTATAGGGTAAGCCTTTCTTTTCAACCTAGAAATCAAATGTTAGGATGTACACTTCTCTTTATAGTGTTGCATGCTAGGTTAGGCTCCTTAGGTCGACGCGTTATGGCAAAATTGACATATGTTTAGGGTATGTATGTTTGCTAAAGTTCAATGTTTAATAAATTTGGCGGAAACTTGTGGTGGAGTTTTGATACAAATCGTCGTGAGATTTACTACAAGTCTCCAAAGACTTATGTTGTAAACCTCACGACATTCATAACCAACTAAATTCATGACAAGTCATTCCGTCAAGTTTACTTTGCTTAGAATGATGATTGCCACTTGTTTGGAACAACCCTAACCCCTAGAGGTTTGGAAGGAGAGTAAATGGGTTCATTTAATCCTAGATGATTTTGAGGTTTCATGGGTCTTCACAAGCCCATGAGTGCCCATGCCTAGAATTATCTAATCCCATTTTCGAAACTTCCAAATTGAGGGTTTATAATGAAATTATTGAAATGCATTTATGTGTTAAGGGTTGTTTGCTCGCTTTTCTTTTATACCCAAAATCTACAAATTTATAGGCATGTTTATTTAATTTCCAAATGCTTCTTGAAGCAAATGTGGTGTATTCCATGACATCCCGATGTTTATGGATCATACTCCACCAAGCATTGAAATTACCTAAGCATGATTAATCAAATTTGTAAATTAAGGGACTCAAGTGCAATGATAGTTGAACTTAGCATATATTCATCCCCTTAAACATACAAACGACATTCACGTTTTTTTTAGGTTTCTTAGATGATGTCAAATCCAATCGTAAGACTTCTTAGAAATCGTAGGAGATCAATTCTCTCCTCTCCAATGAATCCAAAATGTTCATTCAAAACTTTGGGGAACTCTCTCCCCTATGTTTTTCCCGTTCATACATGATATTTGGAGCATCCCCAAGGCTCCAAATGTTGGATTGTGTGAATCCTAGCTCTAACCTAAGAGCTATAAACCATCCCGTGTCTACTCTTAGGTCCTTCTTAGATCTTGCCAAAATGGATCTCTAGGAGGTTTCTATAAACAGTTCTGCAGTCCACCACCTGAGGCCCAAACTTCTATCGGATAACCACCTAGCGTCATTATTCAGCCTTTCCACAGCCTAAGGCCCGGAGTTATGCCGGACTACCATCTGAGGCCCAGACTTCTATCGGACCACCACCTGAGACCCGGACTTCCGCCAGTCCACCACCTGAGCCCCGGAGTTCCACCGGACTACCCCTTGAGGCCTGGACTTCTATCGAAACATCACCTGAGATTCAGACTTCTATCGGACCACCACCTGAGACCCGGAGTTCTGCAAGACCATCACCTGACAACGGACCACCACTTGAGGCTCGATGTTGTGTTGGACCACCACCAGAGGTCCAGAGTTCTACTAGATCACCACCTGAGGTCCGAAGTTCTGTTGGTGCACCACTTGAGGTCGGACTTCTACCAGACCCCCAACTGGCACCGTTGTTGAGCCAGTTCACCACATGAGGCTCAAAGTTTTGTTGAACCATCACCTAAGGCCTGAACTTATACTGGACCACCACCTGAGGTCAAGACTTCTATCGGACCACCACCTGACACACGGAGTTCTTCCAGACCAACACCTGATGCCAGGAATTTTGTCGGACCACCACCTAACGCCGAAGTTCTACGAAACCACTGCCATACTACCAATTAACGCTTGAATTTTCAAGTACCGTAGGACTTCCGCCAAACCACCAAGTGACATCAAACTTTCATCCTTATTTTTTGCTAAATTTCAATCATATAGTTGACATTTGCAATATGATCGCCCTCATGGATGAGTCAGCCCATTGTAATCTACCCAAACACTGGTGTAATCATTTCAGATTAGGGGCAGGCCCTATGATTTTTCACCTTTCTAGGGTTTTCCACATAAAAAATTTTGTGTTCTCAGTGTGTGAGATGGATATTCATGCAAATACTAAGACATAGGATTTTAACTCTATCGTCGTGTATATTCTTGCCCGTAATAATAATATCTCGAGAAATATAACTACAACTTTATTTTACTTTTGAATATTGAGACAACTAATTATTCACCATTAAAATAGAGTAAGATATTAAACATTACACTTTGATCTATGAATGCATATACTATAAATATCATCACAATTAAAAGAGAATCATTAGGAAAAATATATTATTTACATTCATCAATTTAAAATATTATATACATATAGTGTATTCATTATTCTTATCTAATTTTATTTAAGTGATTGAATCTCCATGATAACTATTTTTATTTGAGTAAGATAATTGTTATAATTTTAATAGGTAGTACTAGTGAATTGCAAGTAAGTATATCTTTTTCATGGGATTGATACTCTACAATATAACAATATTAATTGATTCGACACATATATTTGTGTATATTAAGTAGGGTTTTTATGATTTTTATATTAAAGAAAAATCTAAACAGTGTTAGAGATTGATGGAGCCCTAAAGCATTTCACATTCTATAGGTTATTCCACAACCCTCATCATAGCATTAAAAGTAACATGAGGTATAATATACATAGACTTAATACTTACCATTATACTTAAACTTGATTCTAAATTATTTTTAAAATGGGTATATAGAGGTTGTTGTACATAAAGGTTGTTGTGAAACACTTAACAGATCATAAAATTTTTTAGCTTCACTATTTGGTTGCTCCTAGATATTAATATTCAATATATTTAAGATATTAAATCAACCTTAATCTTTAACAATTTGGAGGCCAACAACATTGTAAGCCATGTCTTTAATTCAATTTTTTTTTTGGTCACTTGGTATTTTAATGGAACAAGTTTATACCTCCACATGTAATGTGTCTCTATAGCTTCCATAAGATTTTGAATAATAGAAATTCATTAAAAATCTCTTTTATATAAATCCACGGTATTGTATCTATTTGATATATCATAAACATTTTATCTTGATCGGACATGAATCTCATGACAAAGTTGAATCAGAACCTTCCAAAATTAATTTCATGACCTTTTGAACTTTGATTTCACCAAACTTATAGTTTAACTGAACATTTCGAAATGACGAACCCAACGAGACCAATATGAGCCCAAATAAGTCCAAATCTAGGGTCTACAGCATGTTTAGATGCTTCAAAGCTTACAAAGATACACATGATTGCTATGGGTCTAATTTATCTTAATTATCACAAAAACATGTGCAAAGGTGATACATTAAAAGATTTGTAGTATAAGATTATCCGATGTGCTCAATTTAGAATAAAGCTGATCAGAGTATACTTCTATTGATGCTTAGAATTCCAAAACTTTTGTAGGCAACCAATTTATGACATGAGTATTAATATGATACTAAAACATTTCATTGAAATAAGAAGGCTCTAGTTGTGACTAATAAGTGACATTTTACATTTTTGCAATTTTATTTATTAAGGAGTATTAACTATTAATGCATGCACAAAGACTCATAGATTATTCCTTAACATTTGAAATATAGAGGCATACTTTGGTTAAAGTGATCCTTTTGAGATGCTAGAGCGACATATAAAAGACATCACAATCATAATATATAAATAACCGTGTTTACAAAATATTCAAATGTGCCCTGAGATGGGTCTTACAACCAAGCCTGAGTGATGGGTCTTACAACCAAGCCCTATTAACTAGGATGCCCAAGTGAGGGGTCTAGGGTTGTATTATCACCTAAACATTTCCCTGAGAAGTCGAACTTACGACTTCCATTAGAAGTGGCATATTTTAATTGGGGGTTAAGGGTTAGTTCACTTTTACCTAAAACTTTTTCCTAAGGTCGGCCATACGTCTTTGCTTTGAAAGTTGACGGATAGTGGGTCTTACAACCAAGTTATTATAAACAAGGCTGCCCATTAATTTGAATTTCACTATGTTTGTTGAGAGGATGTCATTTATTTAGGATTTGTTACTTGGAGAGTTTGAGAGGTTTGTGAGTTGGTTTGAATTTATGATTTTAACACTTCGGGTTTTGACACTAGCGTTAATGTTTTAGTTGTTCTATGATCATAGTCTTTTTTTACTACAGTATTCTACTACTCTAGTCATTTTTAGTACTGTTATTTTACTAATTCTTTAGTACTTAGCTTTCGATACTTTTCCAGTATTTTGTTCTTCCTGCAGTAAATAGATTTATTATTTTCCAGCATTGATTTAATTTATTTATGATGCACTGATTCTTGTTTACTTGTTTGCAAGTAAGTGGTACGTACAGCTGTTTAGGGAGCTCACAGATAATTGTATAAGTCATTATTGAGTTGAAGCTTTGTTCTGGAATACTGGAGAGCTTATGTTCATTGAATTGGCAAGTAGTTGTTAAGCAGTGTTTGAGAGTGGGAGAGCTGTTGTTGAGAGCATTTGATTTCAATTGTATAAGTTGATTAGTAAAAAATATTTTTTAATTACATTTTTTTAATTTTTATAATTGCTCAATTAATTAATAAATTAATTAAACAATTTAAATTTCAAATCTTTTGAAATTCTTTTTTTTAACTCTCAGATTTTAAATGCTCTTAAATTTAAAATTTGCTTTTTGGATTTTAAATTTGTTTCTCGATTTTCTTTTTTTTAAATTAATTAATTAATTAATTTTAATCAATTAATTATTTATATTAATCAACTGAATAATTAAAATCTAAATTAATTTACTCTCCAATTATTTCAAAAAATTGAAATTTCAATAATTTCAAGAAAATTTCAGCAGCCTCCTAACGTCCCCTCCCCGCTTAAGGAGCAATCGGAATGGCATTTGCCGTAATTTCTTCCTACCAGGACCTAGGTCGATGACGTAGGGTATTCAATTTGGAACCATCTCGACCGGATCTATGATATGACGGCCCGAGGTCTTCAAATTTAAAGCCATCATACACGGATTAAAAATCGACGGCGTATGGTCTTCGAATTAAAATCTTCCTACCTGGATCAAAGATTGACAACGTAGGGCCTTCAATTTAAAAATCATATGCCCGGATCTAAGATCGATGGCGCGGGTCTTCAATTTAAACATTCCTGGCCGGACTTAAGGTCGATAACACAGGTCTTCAACACCTATTTGAAAGTCTTTTCTCTCTTCTTTTTTTATTATTATATTAGATATATAATATTATATAAATAATAAAAATATGAATATTATATACTATAATATGCATTTAAAAGAGAATTGGAGAAAAGGTTTGAGTCGGGTCTCCTCATGCACTTGGATATGTTCGAAGGAGTATAGTCGAACAGTAACAAAGGAACCAAAGAATCCATTCAAGTAATATCTATACCTCCTATGATGGGAGTCGAACAGCAACTAAGGGGCAGAAAAAGCGAGTCTTGCAACATGTCATCTTTATCAAGATGATTCTACCTCGTCAGATATTTCTTCTAGTGAATGGAGCACGGACTATATAGAATAGATCAAGAAAAGAAAAGGCAACTTTAGTTGTGCAACAAAGAAAGAGAGAAAAGGTGCAACTTTGAAGGAGCAAGAAAGATTGACCTTTCTTTCACCTAAATTATCACACAACCCTAATATATTCTAAGAATCGAAAGAAAATTTCCTAATCAATGCCTCGCTCCAAGTAGAGAGTACTCACTTCATTTCATTACACTCATTTGGTCTTGCCTCAAAACAATCGACCCTTATTTTCTTTTTAGAAGTGATCATATTTGCTTCTAATTTGGAAAAGAATCAATTCAGAAGCAAGATAGGTACTTCTCTCCTAGTTCTAGGAGAGGCGATAGTGTAACTAAAAAAGAAGTGAGTCTGCCCGAACGGATTAGCGGTTCACAAAATGTCATATTCAGGAAAGGTGGTGGGTGTGCGGATTCATTGAAGATCAACAATACTCTAGGTTTTCAGATCAATCAGAAAGACAAAAAGGTCTAGTGCTATTTTCCTTCTTTATTTTATTTCTACTAATTTCAAGGCATTTTGCCTAATGTAGCAACCCACGGAGCGATAGACAACCGAGGCAAAAAAGACTATGATATTTAACTTTGGAATTTACCCCACTGAGGAAGGAAAGAAAACTAAAATGCTTGTTTCAAAAGAATGGATGAATCAGTATGAGGCGTCAGCTTTTACAAAGCACCTTTCCCTTTGGCATGGGGGCGAAATATCAATCGGAAGATAGCCTTTTAGGGCTATTTAGGTGAATATCCCAGATTCTACAAGAGAAAAGAAAAAGAAGGCTTGGCTAGCTCGCTTAAGCTCAATCTTGATCAGGAGTTCGCCTACGCCCCTCTAAAGAAAACCAGCATTCATCTTTCGCGCTAATGCAATCCGTGGAGGAGATATTGAGAAAAGAAGAATCTAGATTCACTTCAAAGTCCAATGCCACCCACATTTCACATAGCACCCCTGCCTGACCACAACTATCCAAAAAAATATCGCCTAATCCGTAGCCTTTGTCTGCTTTATCCATTTACACAGCAGGTTTGAAAAAAAAGAACTCACCTAGACCATGTTTCGCCATCGAAAGTGCTAGATGGACTTATGCTTTATAATTTTGACTCTTCCTATAACTTTTCCTACCATAGGCGACGAGTTCCAACTTCACTTCATTCTTGTCATGTACCTTAGGGACACTGAACACGAATCGAATTTCGAGTAATGGCGTACGGGAGAAAGGCCAAGGTTTCCGCCAAGTCCGACTAGCCAAAAATTGCAATAAGTCGATCGCGTAGGTGAATTCAAAGTAGTAGGCCTCGGAATACAGGACTATGAGAGCAATAGCCGGCCGAGTAGGATCAAAGGATAATTGGAATGGGGAAGTGAGCCTTCATTTCATAAGGAAATGGTTGGAGTAAGTTGAAATCGTAGGCGCGAAGCGAAGTCGATTCAAAGACAGAGTTATCGGTTAGCAATCAGGTTTTCTGTCCACCTTGTTATACTCTTCTACAATAGAGATGATAGATGCAAAAAGCAAGCAAGGTGCGGGAAAATAGTTTGATATTTCATAAGCATCTCTATTCCTTAGATGGGACGGACAAGCTATAACAATAAATAGAGTGGCAAGGAGAGAAACTAGAGCTAGTCAATTCCTATGAGAAAAGTATGGTAATAATAATCACTACATAAAATCGGCTAACGCTAACTCTCAGGTAGGCAAGCATTATAGAGGAAGCAACCACTCGACTACAAAAATGTGACCCATCTAGTGCTCATTCCCCTAACATATGAAAGAAAGATAAACAAATTCCGGCGCAGGAAATCCTTTAATAACATGTATTCCTATTTCTACTGAGGATAGTATCAGAGTTTAAAGATCTGGGGTCCTCTCTATGAGTGCAAGCACTCATAATTAATTACTTCTCTTACTTCGTAAGAGAAGAACTCTCAATTAAGGATGAATAAACTTTAGGTATTTTAGTCTCGATTATGAGAAAAATGGAGGTAAACCTGATCAACATCCCAAGGTTCCGTCATCCCGGGTATACTGTAGTTCAAGTCTACCAACACTAACAATCATTGACTGCAGTGTCTAGGAAATATGTCCAGAAAATATTATTTAAAGAAGAAATTCTTTCTTAAGGCTTTTGTCTTCATTTTTCAACAAGAGTTGTCCTTGTGACTAAATTTGGGTAGGAACTTATGGCTTTCAATAGAAAGTAGTCCAAGTTAGTGGGACTTATAGCCTCTACCAGAGGTAGCCCGAATATTTCAGTTGGATTGGTCTTAGCACTTCCTTAGAAGTTGTATAAAAATGGGTCTTACATCCTATCCCTTGTAAGCTAAGTGGCCCAAGTTGTGGGTCTTACAACAAAGCCCTATAGACTAGGATGCCTAAATAAGGGGTCTAGGGTTGTATTATCACCAAAACCTTTCCCTCAGAGGTCGAATTTACGACTTCTATTAGAAGTGACCGGTGTTTTAATTGTGTGTTCGGGGTTATGTCAATTTACCTAAAACTTTCCCCCAAGGTCGGGCTTATTGCTTTCCTTTGAAAGTTGTCGTGTACTCAGTCTTACAACCAAGTTCTTATAAACAAGGCTGCACAAAAAATTAAATTGTTATTTTGAGTTTGATTATTTGTTTGTATAGACTATAGTTGCTTGTACAATATTTGAAAATTTGGTCTGTACTTATTTAGGTTGATTTGAGTTTGTGATTTTTGATACTTTGAGGTTTAGACACAACGTCAATGTTTTTGTTGTTCTGTGTTCGTAGTCTTTTTTCTACTACAGTAGTCCACTATACTACCTATTTTTTTCACCACTATTGCTCTACTAGTTTTTTCGTACTTAGCATTTCTTGCTTTCCAGTACTCTATTCTACCTGCAGTAGCTAGATTTATTTTTTCAACATTTAACTTCAATTATAATTGTGCTGACTTTTATTTGCTTGTTTGCAGGTGTCCGTAGCCAGTAGTTACGGTAAACAGGGCTTGAAGTTGTAGAGGATAGAGCCCAAAGATAGTTGTAGGAACTCGTACAAGAGGGGCTTTAGAGAGCTTGCAGGGGAGTTTGAAGATTTCTGAGTTGTCGTACATATTTTTGTGAGAGTTGACTTTGTTGTTAAGAGTTGTAGTTTGATTTTGAATTGTTATTAGAGTATATGAGAGCTTTTGTTTTGGAGAGGATGTACAGTTTGTGAGGGTTTTTTAAGATTTGGAGAGCTTGAGGGTTTTGGAGTGTTGCAACACAATCTTGTATATGTTAATTAGTGGAACTTCCCCCCTCCTCTTTTAATGCATTTTTATTTTATAATTGCTCAACTTGATTGATAAATTAATTAACCACTTAATCAAATTTAAATTTCAAAGCTCCCTAATTTTAAAACTCTCAATTTTTTAAGAAGCCATCGGATTTGAAATGTTCTCGAATTTCAAACTTATTCTTGATTTTTTTTTTAAATTAATCATTCCATAAATTTTAAATTTAAATTTTTTTAATTAATGAATTTAAATCCATTAATTAATTGATTAATTAAAATCCAAAAAGAATTGCTCTCCAATTATTTCAAAAAATAACTCAATAATTTTCAAGAAAATTTAGGCAGCCTCCCCGCATCCCCTCCCCACAGAGGGAGAAATCGGAACGCCATTTGCTGAAATTTCTTCCTACCAGACCAAAGGTCAACGATGTAGGGTCTACGAATTAAAACCATCCCACCAGGATTTAAGATTGACTGCGTGGGGTCTTCAAATTTTGTTTTATCCCGCCCAGATCTAAGATCAATAGCGTGGGGGCTTCGAATATAAAACCATCCGTCATGATCTAAGATCACGGTGCTGGTCTTCGAATTTTAAACCATCCCTGTCGAACTTAAGGTACAATGGCCCAGGACCTTCGACACTTGCTTGAAAAATCTTTTTCTAATTTTTTATTTCTTTCTACTATTTTTTAGATATGCAACATTATAGTATTTTTTTTAATATTATATAATATATTATAATATAATATATTATAATATAATATATAACATTATATTATAATATATAATATATGATGTAAAAAAGATAAAGAGAGAGGGAGCCTAATCGGCAAATGGGTCGGAGGCGAAAGTCACGCACGGGCGTCGAGGTTCGGCCGACTGGAGTTGACTGGCAGGGTGAAGTCGAATAGCGACGGGAGGCGAAGTCGAACAGCAACGGGAGCCGAAGAAGCTACCCGTGCAATCCCTACATCACCTGTAAAGTAATGAAGACGAACAACAATGACAAAAAGAGAAGATGAAAGGAGAACTCTAGACCCTGATCCTGTGAAAACAACAAAGTCGAACAGCGACGAGGGATCAAAAGGGCTAAGTCAAACGACAACGGAGTCAAAGGCTTCGATTGAGATGAACAATAGAGTGCGAATCTTGTTTTTAATCATTACTATCCATCATTTTTAAAGAAGCGAGAGGGAGGTATACATTGATTTGAATGAAAGGTTGCCTTATTTGGAAGCGAATCGTATGAGATGGGACCCACTCGAAGGCAAGTATATACGTTATATATATATATATATATATATATATATATATATATATATATATATATATATATATATATATATATTCAGTCAACAAATTGCCTCCCAACGAATTTGTTGTGTGACTTTCACACAATAGATTCGTTGCAATATTTTTGAACATATTCAAAATTTTATGTTCAACATTACTTTTTCTTTCTTTCAATTATTTAGATTGATTAAAGTAGCTCGACCCTTAGGTTTCAGAGCCTAAAAGATTTACAAAGTTTGGCTCTTAGGCTTGTTGAACTTTGTGGATTTAGCTCGACCCTTACGTTTATGAGGGTATAAGATTTATAAAGTTCGGCCCTTAGTCTTGTTGAACCTTGTGGATTTAGCTCAACCCTTAGGTTTATGAGCACGGAAGATTCTAAAGTTTGACGCTTAGGCTTATTGAACTTTGTGGAATTAGCTCGACCCTTAAGTTTATGAGCATAGAAAATTTCAAAGTTCGGCCCTTAGACTTGTTGAACTTTGTGAATTTAGCTCGACCCTTAAGTTTATGAGCAAGAAGATTCCAAAGTTCAGCCCTTAGACTTGTTGAACTTTATGGATTTAGCTTGACCCTTAGGTTTATGAGCATAAAAGATTCCAAAGTTCGGCCCTTAGGCTTGTTAAACTTTGTGGATTTACCTCGACTCTTAAGTTTATGAGCGTAGAAGATTCTAAAGTTCGGCCCTTAGGTTTATGAGCATAAAAGATTTCAAAGGTCCCTTATTTTATTTGGTAAAGGGGATAAAATTACATCCTGACTTTTTAGGAGGGGATTGAATTTATCTCCTGCATTGTAGAAGAAAATAAAAATTACCTCCTATTTTTCAAGAGGGGATTGAATTTGTCTCTGTCATTGCGGAAGAATATAAAAATTGACTCCTATCTTTTTTCAGGAGGGAATTTAGATGACTTTGCCTAGTAGGCAGATTTTCATACATAATATTTTTATGTATGATATTTCTTTAGATATTGACCATTAATTGGTGGCATGCATCTTTAAACCTTTTAGGTCTATGAGTTAATAGGCTCCTTCATATACTATTTCAATGAGGAAGAGTCCTTCCCATATTGGATCAAATTTGCCGCCAAGGCGAAGGTAAGCAAATATATGTCTTCGGCGAACCAGAACAAGTTCACCTTCTTTGAACCTTCTAGGATAATCCATTCTATCACGGGCCTTAGTCATTCTTGCTTTTTAGGATTCTAGACTTTGTTAAGCTTGAAATCGAACTTCATCAAGAGCCTCAAGTTCTTCAAGTCGTAGAAGATCAGTTTCTTCTTTAATTAATTCATATTTAACAGCAATACGAAGAGATGGCAACTCGAATTCTAGAGGTAATATTGCCCCCGTTCCGAAAACCAACTAGTATGAGATAGCATGTGTTGCAGTTTTATAAGTGGTACGATATGCCCAGAGAGCTTCTGTCAACTTATCGTGCCACTCTCTTTTATTTTTAGAGAGAATTTTCTTTAGTAATTTTACCAAGGTTTTATTAAAATCTTATGCTAAACCATTGGCTATTAGATTGTATATCGAAGAATAGCGTCAATCTATTTTATGTCGTTCAATAAATTTATAAATTTTAGCACTTATAAAGGTCGTACCATTATCAGATATAACTCTACGTGGTACTCCAAATCGATAGACAATATTATCTCGAAAGAATTTCATCACATTGTCTGCTTTAACTTCTCTTAAGGGGATTGTTTCAGTCCATTTTGAAAAGTAGTCAATAGCAACAAGAATGAACCGATGTCCTAAAGAGGATGGTGGTTTTATAAGGCCTACTATACCGGTATCCCAACTTTCAAAAGACCATGATGCTACTTTAGGGTGTAGCGGATTGGGAGGTCTATGCATGATATCTCCAAGTACTTGACATTGATGACCTTTTTAGCATGGTCGATGCAATCTTGAACCATACTTAGCTAATAGTATCTCATACGTTTGATTTTCATTTTCATTTTTGTTCCAGATTGGTGTGCACCACACAATCCTTCATGTACTTCACTTATGACTTTTTGGAATTCACCAGGACCCAAACATCATAGTCATATTTGATCAAATAATCTACGATATAATGTACCATTCACGAAAGCGTATCTTAATGCTCTTCGTGATATTTGTGAAGCCATATATTTATTTTCGGGCAATATCCCTTTCTTGAAATATCTGATGAATGGATCTCTCCAATCATTTTCATCAGATATAGTCAGGCTCTCTTGCACTTCCTCTCCTTTATCATCTTGTATGATAGCTAGAGTTAATGCATATTTGTTTTGAATAGTTATGAGAATTGGATCCTCTTGCGGATTTGCTAGTTCTTTGGCTAGCTTTGTCAGCGTATCAGCTTTATCATTTTCACTACGTATCATTCTAGTGAGTGTTACCTCAGGAATTTGTTGTAGGAGTTTTAGAGCATACTCATGATAAGAGATTAATTCAGGCTTAATGATTTTGAAATCACCTATTATTTGTTTGATTATAAGTTGAGAATCTCCATATATATGAAGTTTCTCAATTTTCATATTAATTGCCAACTCAAGACCCGTTATTAAGGTTTCATATTTAGCAATATTATTAGTGTGAGGCTCTGTTGAGCTATAGGAATATCGAAGTATTCATTTTTGAGATGTAATGAATATAAAGCCAATGCCCACTTGAATTGTCAGAAATTTAGGTGGCCTTGTTGGTTTTATTGATGAAACCCCATCGAAATAGAGCTCCCATTCTTGCAGATTTTCTTCTTCTTCTACTTTGAGTGTTCGCTCATCTGGTAACTCATCATTGAGTGGAGAATCTGCAGGTAAAGGATGCGCTGCTAGAAAATTAGCTAGAGTTTGTCCTTTCACTTCTTTTTGTGGCATATATGTTATGTCAAATTGCATTAGCAAGACAACCCATTTAGCTAGACGATCAGTGAGAGTGGGTCTAGTCAATAGAAATTTTAAGGGATGCACTTTATATATTAAAGTGATTTTATGAGATAACATATAATGCCGGAGTTTTTGAGTTGCAAAGATAAATGCTAAGCATTGTGTTTCGATTGATGAATATTTAGATTCTACCCCTATTAATCATCGACTGATATAATAAAGGACATTTTCATTGCTATCTTCATTTTTTGTTCTAGCAATGCTCCGAGTGATTCTTCAAGAGCAGTTGTATATAGGATTAAGGTTTTCCCTGGGATTGGGGTAGCAAGGATTGGAGGATGTAGCAAATATTTCTTTATGCTATCAAATGCCTCCTAACAAACACCATCCCATATAAAAGGCATATTTTTCTTCATTAGACGTGCGAATGGTTGATATCTACCTAAAAGGTTAAATATAAACCTTTGAATATACGCTAATTTACCCTGGATTAAACGAAGTTGTTTTAAAGTTTTTGGAGGTGGCATTTCTACAATTGCTTTAATTTTAGAGGGATCAACTTCAATTCCTCTATGACGTACAATAAATCCAAGGTATTTTCCGGATGTAACATCGAAAGCACACTTTAATGAATTCATTTTCAAATTGCAAATTTGAATTCTTTCGAATACAATCTTAAGATCATTTATATGTTCATGTTGAACTTTACTTTTTACAACCAAGTCATCAACGTAACATTCAACATATTTATGAATTAGATCATCAAAGATTCGAGTCATCGCTCTTTGGTAGGTAACTCCAGCATTTTTCAAGCTGAATGACATCACCTTATAATAATATTTACTAATGGGAGTTCAGAATGAGGTATGTTTTTCATCCTCTGGATCCATTTTAATCTAATTATAACCTGATGATCCATCCATGAATAAGAACATGTCATGATTTGATGTTTTATCGACCATAAGTTCTGCATTGGGCAAAGGAGAATCATCCTTTGGGCATTCTTTGTTCAAATCCCGATAGTCTATACAGACACGAATTTAATCGTTCTTTTTCTTTACAAGAACGATATTTTTGATCCATTCATCGTACTTCTCTTCTCGAATAAAACAAACTTCAATAAGCTTTTTGGTTTCAGCAATGACTTGTTCTTCAATTTCAAGTCGCATTCACCTGGGTGATTGCTTGGCAGGCGATATCCTTGTATCGATAGAGAATTTATGCACTGCCACCTCTAGTGATAATCTAGGCATTTCGATGTAGTTCTATACGAAACAATCTTTATATTCAAGAAGTAATATTTTTAACTCCTCTGCTTTGTCTTGCGAGAGGTTAGAGCTGAGGAATGTAGGTTTCGGATCTTCTTCAGTACCCAAGTTTATTTTCTTTGGCTCATCCACGGTAGCTTGGCCACCTTCAAACTCTTTTGGGGCTTCTTTCAAATCCACGATTAAATCTCCTGCTTGATTTTCAGAATCTATCGATCTCTCCTCCTTGTCTATAACATTATAGGATGTTGCACATGTAAGGCGTGGATGTTAAGGGTACTCAAGATAATGATAGGATGTTGCTCATGTAAGATATGAATGTCGAGCATATCCAAGACCCCATGTTATAGATAAACCATTACTAATAGGCTTTTTGCTTGCTCGTTATGCCAGAGCTTTCTAAAGTTACGGGCTTGCTTTCATGTTTGCACAAAGAAGATTCTTATTTCTATCAGCTTTATCATAATAGGTGAAGGATACTAAGGAACGATTGTCAATATATCTCCGTATTTTCATTCATCTTCGTACTCTATTTCATGAGTAATGTGATGTGGTATTGCTCTTGATTCATAGAAAATTGATCCACATTCATTGAGGCCTCTTTGGGGGGGGGGACATATAAAGTTTTTAAAATTTCTATGTTTGTATTTAGTGAGGTAGTCAATGTTTTAGAATGTGCCACCGGCATAGGCACTATTTTGATGATATATGTAGATATCTGATTTTCAAATACCCTTATTATTGAAATTGATACTTTTTGCAATTTCTTAAATATAGAACTGGATCATGTATCCCTTTCCTCCTGAGACTCTGTAGTACCCTTAGGCTGATAAAGGAATTCTTCTTCTCCTTTAATGGTCGGTTTACTTGAATATTGTACATTGTTTCTGTGATTAACTTCATAATCAAAAGGGATAGTTAGATAGTTCATTTCTCATTTTCCCTATGATCAAGGGTTTAAAAGTTGTTGAGATATTATCCTCCTTGGTATCACTACCAAGGTGAGATACTGAGCAAATTTGCTTTGATTTATTTTTTCCCTTATCTTTTAGTTTTCCTTTATCCAACATAGCTGCTTGAATTCTCGGAAGAAAACTGCCTTTTTGCTTTTAAGCTATAAAGTACTTGGCGTCATCGTAGATTTTAACTTTGTGCACCAAGAATGGTTGTTCATCACCATCAATACGACATTCTTCATTGTCTCGAATGTATTTCATACATTGATGAAGTGTTGAAGGCATTATACCACTCGGTTCAGAGGACCCCGGGTTATAACCGTTTACCTGTAGTGCCATTTGGCGGTGAAACTGCCGGTTAGAGGACACGTACCACGTCTTTACTGGCAAGAGATTGTTTGAGAATGGATCCTAATGATATTTTCGACTAGGCATTTGGCTCTTTGTGAGCTAAAGTTTATTTGAATTCGTCCACCTTGGCAGACTGTTGCGGAGGGTGGATGGATTTTGCTTTAAACGTTGGGATGGATAGTTTCAATTTTAAATATTTTTGGAATTTTGGGATTTTTGAGATTTTTTTTTGGAACTTTGGGTGGAGCTTGGAAGATGTTTGAAAGCATTTGAATCACCCCTCTGGTTGAGATCTGCATTCAACACGGCCATCATCGGGGTGTTTGGGGTTATTTCTTTTTATGGATTGAACCTTGTCAACTCTATCGGGCTGTCGACAGAGGATCGGGTTTTGTAGGCTTTGAGCCTTTATTAGTGAATTCATATTGTTGCAGGCCTTGATGGCCTAATATTAATGTTTTAAAGCAAATATACCGGTCGCCACAACCTTATATTTGCTTAATGGTTCGAACTCTGTCGACTCCTATTGACCCGTATAGAAGGATCGGTTTTGAACCTGAATTCACTTGTCAACCCGCGCAGCATCCCTAGACGTCACGTGTGTACCAATAACACGCTCGCCGGGGCCCATGCGGGTTGAGATTGTATTTTCCCCTTTAGTGTACCTATGTGTATACAATTTATAGTGCACGTGTAGGGGGAATTTTATAATATTTGTAGATGCCTTCTATCCGCTTGTATAGGAGTTGCGGATCCGGTGGCGTGGCGTAGCAGCTTCGAATATAATTGTTCGCTGCTTTGTACAGGTAGACTGTCGTGCACTATTTGTTGATTTTTGTAGGCGGGTCATAATGCACTAACTAATCTCCTGCCTTGGTTGTAGATGCATGTATTTGTTGAAGCCCTTTGGGCATTTACTTGTAGATTGTGTGTATGTAATAGGTTTTCTACGATAGCTCGTAAGAGATCGCCTTTTATTCATCACAAACACCCCACATCTATCACAATTATTTCAAATCATCGATTTGCATGATTGGGATGAACATCATGAATCAATTATTGTCCTCTATTTGTAAGCTTCATTATTTATGAAATCATGAGGCATCTTCTATAACTTTCGTATTGCTTGTAAGCAATTTGTGTTTGTAGTTTCATTGTCCACTGCAAGTCATTGTTTATTTGTACGATATTTGAATAACTCAAACATTTTCTTAATTAAGATTTGCATCCAAATTAAAGTGATAATTCTTTATCATTCCATTGGAGATTTCTTGCATCAAGAGTATAGACGATCCCTTTTCCACTTCTTTTTTGCATTGGTTTGTACGGTACTACATTCATTGAATATGAATTGTTGTTGTCCATGAGGCTCTACCATTATATCAAATGTGTACCTCTTGCATTTATTTAAGAATTGCTATCTCACCACTCATAACTTCACTTTAAGCATGATATCAAGCTCCTTCATGCTTGGTTCCAACTCTACACTATTAAGAGTTTGGTTTTATATGATTTGTTTGTTCAAGTTCAAACATCTCATGGCTCATTTGGATTCCTTGTGCTATGGTTCAACTTGATATGGATCGTTCAATTCATGATTCATTATCAAAAACCCACTTGATATTACATGGTCCAAGTTCAAAGCATATGATCAAGTACTTGAACTCAAATGTCCAACTCAGGTTCTCATTCTTTTGGAGTTCAAAGTGCAAATTCAAGTTCTATGTCCAAGCTTTTTTGTGATCATGTTGAATTAAAGTTCTAGTTTAGTCTTTTGAACCCCTTTGGGAATTTGAGCCTCTTATATTTTGATTGAATTCAAGTTCAAAACAAGTCTTCTGCATGTTCAAATAAAGTTCACTGTAATTTTGGCTTGTTCAAGTTCTCCACATTCATTTGAGTTTAAGTTTGAGTTTATTTTATTGTCCAAACATTGCTCAAAGTCCTTGGAGTCTCGTTGAGTTCAAATGAGAGTTTAATGCAAGTTCAAATTTGTCCAAGTCCTCAGTATTTTCAAATGAAATTTCGGCAGCCTCCTGGCATCTCCCCCGTTTAGGGGAAAAACCATGAGGCAACCTTCCCCTCGACGCTACGTGAGCGCTTCAAGTAGGTGTCAAAAATGACACCGCGGTCGCGAATGAAATTCTTTTATCCCTGTCTGCTACGTGAGCGTTTAAGGGTTTTTATGTTTATAAGAAGAAAATAGGTGTTAGAAATAAGCAGGATTTCCCCCCTCTACACCACGTGGGCGTTCAGGGGTACTTATATAAAAAAAAGGTAAAATAAAAAAACACTTCTCTCTCTCTCTCTCTCTTTTTTTTTATCCCCTTCGCCGGGAGCGCCGCATCGGTTTCCTACCTTACAACGCTACTTGAGCGCTTCGGGGGTTTGCCGGCCCGTTGCAAACATCGATAAAAGAACCATCTTAATTTTAAATGCATTTAATAATAATAATAATAATAACATAATTATTATAATTACAATAACTATAATTATTAATAGTTATGATAACATAATTATTATAATTAGTAGTTATTCTAGTTATAATAATTATAATAACATAATTATTAATATTATTAATAATTATAATAATTATAATAGCATAATTATTATAAATAATAATAACAATTAACAACAATTAGCAATTAAAAATAAAACAAAAAAAAGAAATAAAAATTCATGCCTAAGCTCTTATCGGGTAGGGAGTGAGTTGGAGCTGAGTTGAGTGAGTGGTTAGGTATATGAGTGGAGTTAGGGATTTCGGCTACAGGTTGGATCGGGCAAGGCCAGAGCGACGGGCTTGGAGGCGGGAGAGCTAGGTGGAGGTAAGGTTCGACAAGAGGAGGTCGGGGCTGAGGAGGTCGGGATTTGGCGTCGGCTGGAGATCGGAGGGAGATCAGACGGGATGGAGATTGGAAGCAGAGGGCTCGGATGGCTGAAGGTATGAGGAAGGAAATCTCTCTCTCTCTCTCTGCTTGCGTGAAATGTCGGCACAGGCAAGTGCTCGACGGGGTTGGGGATTGAAGGGAGCAGAGGTGGAGTTCGGAGAAGCGTCGAGTTGGAAGAGCAGCCGAATGGAGGTGTCTTCCCTTTCGTTTTATAGATGCGAAAGAGGTGAGGAACGAGGCCGTCGTCACAGGATTCGCGTAGGATTCCCGGAACGGCGCCGGATTCAGCAGGATTTTCGCTGATTTTGGGAGAAAAATCGGGAAGGATTTCGGGATTCAACGGATACAAGGTATGTATGCGGGATTTCTATTTTTTTTCTTCTTTTCTCTTTGGTTCCTTTGGGTGCTTTAACTTGAGCCCCGAGATTTTGATTCTTCTGTCCTGTGATTTGTGTTGCGGACATTGGTGGAGGATTACCTGATTTATCAATAATGATTTGTCAAGAAATTTGTGTTCCTTCGGCCCTATGCTTTTAGCTTTGGCGGGCTTGATGAAGGAAAATTCCTTTGATCCTTGCTTTGTGCTTTACGGATTTGTTGAAGGATTTGCAGGTTCTAGATTCAGTTGATAGTATCGAACGTAGGTAATATCTTGATCCTTAACCACTTGAGAATACTTTAATCTGAATCACTTGAGTTCATCAGATCGGGAGAGCTGAGATTTGACAGCTTTACGTCCTCTGGTTGCTGAGATGGGGGTTCCTTTACTACGGCCTTTCTTATGGCTTATTGAGTAGACGGAGCTGCCAGCGATCCGACCATATTTGGGCTTGTTGGATCCGACCTCTTACACCCATTCAGGCTTCAGACTTAAGCTATGGGAATTGTGCTCCCTAATACTAATTTTACTAAAGTTGGTAGATTTGGAGTCATCCTTTGTAGTTGCAGATTTTGGAGCTTACGAACATTCAGTGGTTGCTCGAGACTCATCTTTCTACTAGAACTTCGATTCTCCAGTCATTTTGAGAGAATTCTGTAGACTACGATCACTTGAACTGGTCGAGCCAAATTTTCCTTCGTGCTTCCTATAGTTCCTACTGACGGGTTGACGAAGTGGGGGTTCCGCTACTACGGTCTTTCTTATGGCTTGTTGAGTAGACGGAGCTGCCAGCGATCCGGCCATATTTGGGCATGTTGGATCCGACCTTTACACCCATTCGAACCTTAAGCACGATGTCGACCCAGATAAATATTTAAAATACCCCCAGTCTGATGGGGGATTTTGAAAAGCGTTCTTGCTATACAAGAGAATTTCAAAATATAAGCAAACATGCATTGATAAATGTGCATATAAAATTTTGATAATTGCAAAGTATATTAGTCATGAAATTTTCATGCATGATACTTCTTTAAATGTCGACCGTTGATAGGTGGCATAGGCCTCTGACCGTTCAGATCGATCAACTGATATGCTCCTCCTTGGTACACCTTCTCGATGACGAAGGGGCCTTCCCAATTGGATACGAACTTGCCACCGATTTTTCAGTGTGGGATGATTGGTCTTCTCAGCACCAGGATCAATTCCCCTTCCTGAAATGATCGAGGATGCACCATTCGATCAAAGGACTTTGCCATTCTTCCTCGGTAGATTTCCAGGTTTTGTTGAGCTTGTAACCTGAGTTCATTAAGTGCGTCGAGCTCTTCCATCCGAGACGGGCATTTTGCTCCTGAGTGAGATCATTCTGAATTGCTACCTGGAGCGACGGTAGTTCAATCTCCAATGGTAATGCGGCTTCAACACCGAACACCAATGAATAAGGAGTGACTTTGGTTGGGGTTTGTAAGTTGTACGATACGCCCACAATGCTTCTGCCATCTTCATATGCCACTCTCTTTTGTTCTTGGTGAGGATCTTCTTCAATAATTTCACTAACGTCTTGTTGAAAGCTTCTGCTAATCCATGTGCCCTTGGATTGTATATGGATGAATATTGCCAATCGATTTTGTGCCGATCAACGAACTTGTAGATTTTTGTACTTTTGAATGCAGTACCATTGTCTGAGATTATGCGGCGTGGCACACCGAATCAATAAACAACGTTGTGGGTGAAAAAGTTGATCACATGCTCGGATGTGACCTCTTTGAATGAAGCTGCTTCTGCCAACTTGGAATAGTAGTCTGTCGCTACCAGAATAAATCGATGTCCCGCTGATGACGGCGGATCTATTGGCCCGATTATGTCTGTGCCCCATCATTCAAATGGCCAATATGCTACTGTTGGATGCAGAGGATTTGGAGGTTGATGTATAACATCACTGTGAATCTGACATTCGTGACATCTCTTAGCGTGGTCAATACAATCTCTCACTATTATCCGCTAATATTAACCCATCCTCTTGATTTTAACAGCCATTTTGGAACCTGACTGATGTTCTCCGCAAAGCCCCTCGTGAACTTCTATCACAACTTTATCAGCTTCCTTGGTCCCTAGGCACCTTAGCCACATTTGATCAAAAGCTCGTCTGTACAATGTATCATTGACAAATGCGTATCGCAACGCCCTTTTTATAATTTGTGCGGCCATAGAATTTTCTGTCGGGAGTTTGTTTTCTTTGAAGTAGTCAATGAATGGCTGTCTCCAATCATTTTCGACTTCAATATCTAAATAATGCCACTACGATTCTGAAGCTTGACTAGCTTTATGTCTCTTGGTCATATGATATTCTTCTGAATAATTCTCCCTAACGATCTAATGGAGAGGTTGAGGGTCAATTGAAATTTTATCTTGTTGGCTTGAATCTGGTATTTCTTCTAACCTCGGAAATTGTAATATAGCGGGCTCTAAGACCCTATGAGTGTAAACCGCGATGAATATAGACTGCTCTTCATTAATGTTTGTCATTTCTTTGGCCAATTTGGTCAGACAATCTGCTTTAGCATTCTGTCCTCAAGGAACTTGAGCCATTTTGATATTTGGTACTTGCTTCAAAAGTTCGAGAGCTCACCGGTGATAGTGGGCCAATTCAACTTTGCTAACTTTATAAATACCGAGGATTTGATTTATTATAAGCTAAGAATCACCAAAGATTTGGAGATGTTGGATTCTGACATCGATCGCGATCTCGAGTCCTGCTAAAAGAGCTTCGTACTCAGCTTCGTTGTTGGTCCGAGGTTCAGTCAAACTGAATGAGAACCTCATTATGCCTCCCTTGGGCGCTACAAAAATGAGACCGATGCCGACTCAGGCTCTTGCAATATTTGGAGGTCGGACAGGTCTAATTGATGATGCCCCGTCGAAGTACATTTTCCAGAATGGTAGCCTTTCATTTTCCTCGACCTGCATTATCTGCTCATCAGGCAAATCATCATTTAGTGGAGAATCAGCCGTGATTAGGTGTGCAGCGAGGAAATCGGTCAAGGCCTGTCCTTTCACCGCCTTCTGTGGCATGTATATGATTTCAAACTGCAATAATAATACTGCCCACCTGGCCAGACGACCTGTCATCACTGGTCTTGTCATCAAAAATTTCAGCGGATCGATCTTTGATATCAGTGTGATTTTATGGGATAGCATATAGTGGCGGAGTTTCTGAACTACAAAAATCAGCGCCAGACAATACTTTTCAATTGGGGAATAACGACTTTCTGCTCCAATCAACCTTCGACTGATATAGTAGAGCGCATTTTCTTTGCCTTCTTCATTGTTCTGGGCCAATAGTGCTCCGAGGGACTCTTCCAGTGCAGCCGTGTACAGTATGAGAGGCTTCCCCGGAATCGGCGCATCTCAGCATATGTCCAGGCAAAGCAGTCTCTGAATTTACAGAGTTCTTTTATTTCTTCTATTTGTTCTTCGGGTAGGAGAGAACTAATGAAGGTTGGGCGAGGATCCTCCTCAGTCCCCAAGTTGACTTCTTTTAGTTCATCCATAGTGGCTGCCTGTCCACCAACTTCAAGCTCTTCTGGTGCAGGTTCAGCTTCTAAGGGCTGTTCATCATAATCATCGGCTTCGTATGTCTCTTCAGCATCACCATCTTCGGATTCAATTTCCATGCATGTGATGGCGCGACAAATCTCTTTCCGGAGGAACTTTCTCTTGATGAATCCGATACCTTTATATGTATCTGTATCCCTCTGCCGTAGGGGACGCGGATTCCTTCCATACCAGAGGCCCAAGCTTGTACAAAGCTGTCGTTTGGTAGTAGGAATATTGATTTGCTTTCGTAGCATTCTTTGAATATTCTTGGTATTGAACCTGGGTAGTCTCGTAGGACATAACTCTTCGGAATCGAGGATCATGCAATCCCAAGTCATGATTTTCCTCTTCGCGAACTCCCGTGGAATATAACACATTCTTTGGCACAGTCCCATTTTTAAGGGGAGGCAGATAGAGAGTGGCAAGTTCTTCAACTTTATGCACCTCGCGCGGAATGATTTCGTTGAAGTGTTGCAAGGGAATATGCGTGACTACGAGTACACTATCTGAAATTGATAGGCTATCTATTCTTCTAGAGAACACATTCTGCACCGTATTCATATAAATAGAGTCGTAATCATAATCATCATTTGAAAATTCAACATGCCTACTCCATTCATCCATGGACTGGCATACTTTTCGAGATTTAGCAGGAGTAACATCATCTTCATCTGTGTCATTTCTAAGATGAGGTACAAGTTTCTTTTCTCTGGGAATGGTCGGTGCCTTGGGAAGAGTCGGCGCTGCCTTCTTTCTCCCCACCTGCTTCTTCTGACATTCCCGTTCAGGTCGCTTTGCAGTTTTTGAGTTTGATGCTCTAGCTTCGAAAGAGCTCGAAAACTTTTGCTTCTTTGGCATAACGTACCGTGCATCTTCATAAACTGTTGCTTCATGAACTGTAAAGGGCTGAATATCACCAGAGATCCTGAATTCTTCTCCATCTTTGAGATATTTCATACACTGGTGTAATGTTGACGGCACAATGCCATATTCTTGCAACCAGGGACGACCTAGTAGCGCCTTGAATGAAGTATCCGCGTCAATCACATGGAATTTAGCTTCTGTATGGAGCTCTCCGAATACAAGAGGGAGCATGAATGATCCGAGGGTTTTCTGCCCTTTTTCATTGAAACCATGCACCATCAACTTATCTGGCTATAGGTATTCCACATGAAGGCAGAGGGATCTCAGTGCTTTCAAGCTTATCAGATTCACGGAGGATCCAAGATCGATCAGGATTCGACTGATGATTAGTTTATCGCTCTCTGCAGTAACATATAGAGGATGATTATGGTCCGCAGTTCCGAGCATCATATCCTCTTCGGAGAAGGTAATGAACGGCTCATTACGAGCTTGTAGAACTTCAGTCAAACTACGTTCAGCAAAATATGACTCGTATCTTTCGGGATCTTTGAGAGCCTGAATCAGAGTCTTTCGAAGGTCTTTAGATATTATCAAGGCATCGTATATGCTGAGTTGTGCTGGGATTTTTTTCAGATGGGATAAGATATTATAATCTATCCCCTTGGATGAAGTGTTCTTTTTCGTAGGATCTTCAGAGATAATATTGTCATTTATGACTATCTCTTTCTCCTTGTCTTTATTGGAGACCCCTTTCTTCGGTGGAGGCGGTAGTATCTTGCCGCTTTTTAACTGCACTTGAGCAATCTCCTCCGGTTCAGAGTTATTTAACTGTACATTTTCTTCAGAGTCAGCCATCGTTGCGTCTAGGGACTCATCTGTTGATTCAAAATCACCACCCAGGTTTACATATCCCATCTGAGACGCTATGCTAGGGTCTGATTCGTCTCCCTCTGGAAAATACAAATCCTCTTCTGAGCTGTAATCCATTGGCAACACCATCATACAGGATTCAGAGGGTACTTCTTCTGTGTATTCTTATTTTATTGAGGTATTCGGCGCCACTGAGATGACCCGACATACTTCTTTTGGAAGAGAATTCTCATCATCTTCTTTGGCTTCATCCATTTTAAGTTCTGCCATGAAATCAGCAAGTTTGATAGGTCGCCTCACAGTCTGGTAGTATTCATCCAAACTGTCGATAACCCTCTGAGTTGCGATCTTCTTCTCCTTTGTCTTCTTCAGCTTGATCTTCTTCTTGGATGATTTCTTCTTTTCAGTCTTTGAAGAACCAACTTGGTTGAAAAACTATTTTGAAGTAAAAGGTCGTACCACCGGCAGTGTCTTCAAATTTATCATGGGCTCAAAAGGAGACTTCCAATTTACAGCTGGAATTCCTTCAAGTTGCTGCTTCAACATTTTCACAATCTTCTTGGAGACCGCAGTCTCCCATTGCTCTTCTTAAACTGGCAGATGGGTTTGTAGATAAGACACTACCTAGAGATTTCGCCCTCATTTTGTGAGGACTTTATGATCTGAGTTCTGGTTTCCTATAGGCACAAGCCCCTATTGTTAATTACCCCTCCCGATAACGAGAGAGAACTTTCAATTAAGGCTAGTCGTCAATCAGATACGTAGAGAATACGTGTTATCTAGCATATAGTAGCAGCAATGGGTGTTTAGAATTTAGAAGTATTTGGAAGTTTGGAAATTCGATATTTAAAATTGGAAATCGCTCCATCTTGCACTTAAAATAGATGGTGGGTGAATGGATGATGGACCCGATCAAGATCCCTTGGTTCCGTCGTCCCGGGCCATCATGGTCCCTGGTCTACTTAGTCAGAGGAGGTAGTCGACCTAACCTGACAGAAGGATCCCTGTCGGCAGCCATGGGTTGCTTCGTGCAAGAGGACCTTGTAGACCTGGGTTGGATATTTGCCTAAGGGGACAAATTTGAATCCATCTTAGCTAACAGAGGGCTTTGTGCCATATCGATCATATCCTATTGATTCATATCTCAAGGATTTGATGCCAATAAGGAACGTATTGGCGCTGGCCATAACTGGTATTTCGTGGTGCCATTTGACGGCAAAACCACTCGGTTCAGAGGGTCCCGGGTCATAGCCGTTTATCCTGCGGTGCCATTTGGCAGCAAAACCGTCGGTTAGAGGACATGTACCACGTCCTCACTTGCAGGAGATTGTTTGAGAAAGGATCCTAATGATATTTTTGGCTAGTCATTTGGCTCATTGTGAGCTAAAGAAGATTTTGATTTGTCCACCCCAGCAAACTGTTGCGGAGGGCGGATAGATTTTGCTTTGAGTGATTGATGGATTAAATTTCAATTTTAGATATCTGGGATTTTAAGATTTCTGAAATTTTGGATTTTATGGGTATTTATGTAGAGTTTGATAGCATTTGAAATATTTGGAATGGACCCTTCCGGTTGAGATTCTCGTTCAACACGGTCATCATCGGGGTGTTTGGGGTTATTTAAAAATATTTATGTTCTGAACCTTGTCAACTCTGTCCTGCTGTCGACAAAGGATCGAGTTTTGTAGGTTTTATGCCCTTATTAGTGAATTCTCTTGATTGTAGACCTTAAAGGCCTAATATGAATGTATTAAAACAAATACACCGGTTGCGACGACCGTGTATTTGTTTGAAGGTTCAAACCTTGACGACTTCTATTAATCCGTATAGAAGAATCGGGTTTGAACTAGAATTCACTTATTGACCGCGCAGCATCCCTAGACGTCATATGTGTACCAATAACATGCTCGCCGGGGCCCATGCGGGTGTTTGAGAGCATTTTATAATTAAACCCTCTCAACTCCTTTTTACTTGCTTAGGAGGATCGGGTTCAAAATTAATAACCAGCGCAGCATCCCTAGACGTCACGTGTGTACCAATAACACGTTCGCCGGGGCCCATGCGGGTGTTTGGTTGCTTTTACCCCTTTTAGTGTACCTATGTGTATACAAACTACGGTGCACATGTGGGGGTACTTTGAAAGTATTTGTAAACGCCTTCTGTCCGTTTGCATAGAGGTTGCGGATCCGGTGGCGGGGCGTAGCAACTTTTAAATAGAATTGTTCTTTACTTTGTATAGGTAGACTGTCGTGCACTACTTGCATAATTTGCGCAGGTAGATTGTAGTGCACTAACTAATCTCCTGCCTTGGGTTGTAGAAGCTCGTAGGAACATGTATTATTTATGCATTCCGCTGTGATTTTGGTCTTTACAATACATCCACTACAGCTGGAGGTAGATGTATTCATCCTTAGACTGAAGTTGACTACAGGATATTGCATTTACTGTAGTCTTTATGCATCTACCCATAAGTAGCATGTGGCATGTACATATGACTTTGTAGAGAGCTGATATGTGTTGCAGATCTTCAAGTTGTAAGGAATCGGCTCCTTTGACTGATATTAAGTGGTTGCTGACTATGAAACAATTCAACATCTATCACATATTGTTTTCAATCACCTTTGGTTAGACTTCTGTATGAAAGAGAGCTCTCATACATCCGCCTGTAAATGCCTTTGTTTATAAGTGATGAGTCTTCTACAACAGTACGTAGGAGATTGATACATTTGCTTGACACCTAATTATTGTTGCTTGTTAGAGTGTCGTGGTGTTTCTTGCATAACATCTATTGCAATTCCTTTGTATTTACTCGTAGGTACTCATGCTCATAGTGGTTTTGAAGTCCTTGCTTGTATACGAATTATAGGGTATTGCCACATCTATTTTGGCAAATTATCACTCATCATAGATGATCTATTATGTACACTTTGCGAGTTACTTGATACCAATCGAAGCCATCGCATTCATCATGCCTCCTTGTTACTTGTGAACAGGTTGCATATATAAGTTCTTTCTTCTTGAGAATAGTTTGCAATTTGCATGATGAATTGTTATCATATTCATTGATGTCTCTATTCCACATATATTGTTGTTATGAGTTGAATGCTATCATACAAGAAGGAACTTCATATCAAAGTTTGTGGCCAATTCAAACATAAACTAACACTTGTTTATTTGACTTGTTTGACTTCATCATTCTTAACAATCATTAGGATTTTGATGTCATGACTCAAGCCAATTTCTTTATTATTGTGCAAGCCCAAAGCCATTGTAGTTCATATCCAAGCTAGAGACCAAATCCTTTGCAATCAAGTTACAAGAATTTGCTTGTGCTCAAATCATGTATCTTCTTTTGAGAACAACATATCATGACATGGAATTTGATTAAGTTATCTATGATTCATCACTAGTAAGCAAGTAGAGTTTGCAAGTCTCTTATTATCCACAAATTCCATATATTCTTTTTTTAGCATTTTGTTCATTTAAATTTGAGTTTCATGTAATGATGTGCATGATCATTACTTAGGTTCAAATTCATTTGAATTCTTTTGTTCTCTTGTAAAGTTCAAGTATGAGTTCAGAACAAAGTCCTTTGTTGTCCATGTCTTGTTCAAGTTTAATGTCCACAAGTTTGAGTGTAGTCTTTATTCGGCTCAAGTTTTTGTCCTTTGCACCAAGTTCATTTGAGTTAAATCAAGTCCACTTGCAAGCTCATTTTTCTTGTTTAAGTCCTTGGATCTTCGATCTAAATTTTGGCAGCCTCCCAGCATCTCCCCCGTTTAGGGGAAAAACCAAGAGGCAACCTTCCCCTCGACGCTACGTGAGCGCTTCAGGTAGGTGTCAAAATGACACCGCGGTTGCAAATGTATTTTTTTATCCCTGCCCGCTACATGAGCGTTTAAGGGTTTTTGAGGTTCATCATTTTCATTTTTTTTTTACAAGAAAACACATGTTAGAAATAAGCACATATTTCCCCCCTCTGCACTATGTGAGCATTCGGGGGTACTTGCATAAAAATAAAGAAAACACATTTTTTTTAATATCCCCTTCGCCGCAAGCGCCGTACCGATTTCCTTCCCTACGACGCTACTTGGCAATCAAAATGCCTTGAGGCTTACACTTCACCTTACAAACAAAAACCGCCTCAATACCTAATTGCGCATTTTTAAACATGGTGATGACAGTGCTGATGACTTATGAGTTCTTATGTGATATGTCATTGCTATTTATTTTTGGAATTATATGTTAATGAAAAGAATATTGTGATTTGGAAAAGATGGAGTTTGAGTTGAACTATATTTCATGTTGTCTTATTATTGGGATATTTTGATTTCACTTTATATCTTGTGCATTTTTATGTTTTATATATTATTTACTCATTAGTATATACAAAATTTATCATTTTATATTTACGCAGTTTTTTTATTTTATGGCTTACGCCTCAAAACGTCTTGAGGCTTACGTCTCGCCTCACGAACGAAAAACGCCTTAATACCCGATTACGCAATTTTGAACATTGATTAGAAGCAGTTGAGAGCGAGGGCTTTGGTCACATTTTATAGAGGCGAATGGGGTAACGATCGAGGTAATATATGGGTTTTGCGAAGGTTTTGACATGATCGGCGCCGACTCTACAGTTCCTCGGCGGAATTTTGGCAGGGATTCCGTCAGAAATCGTGGATCCATAAGGTTTTTGCATTCTTCTCTTTTGTTCCTTGTACATAAGTTAACAAATGCCCCCCCAACAAATGTGGTTCGCATCTGAAGCGAATCACTTTTGTTGTATGCTGATTGACCCTGTGGATCTCTAGATATTTGTTGTAGATGTCACACAGAGGTCTTAATTTAGTGGATCTCCAAAAGCTTACTTGGATGTCACACTAAGATTTTTATTCTTCATAGATCTCTTCAATGTATCAATAGATGGTTGAGATACTGATTTCTTTTGCCCCGTGCTTTGTGATGTGGACATTGATGAAGAATTACCTGATTTGTCTTTACTGACTTGTCAGGTGGTTTTTGTACCTTCGGCCCTATGCTTCTAGCTTTGGCGAGCTTGATGGAGTATATGCCGATAACCTAAACCCTTAGGTTTGTTTTAGATCGATGGAGAAAAACTTTTTGCTTGTGCTCAAATCATGTATCTTCTTTTGAGAACAACATATCATGACATGGAATTTAATTAAGTTATCTATGATTCATCACTACTTGTAAGCAAGTAGAGTTTGCAAGTCTCTTATTATCCACAAATTCCATATATTCTTCTTTTGCATTTTGTTCATTTAAATTTGAGTTTCATGTAATGATGTGCATGATCATTACTTAGGTTCAAATTCATTTGAATTCTTTTGTTGTCTTGTAAAGTTCAAGTATGAGTCCAGAACAAAGTCCCCTGCTATCCATGTCTTATTCAAGTTTAATGTACACAATGTTGAGTGTAGTCTTTGTTCGGCTCAAGTTTTTGTCCTTTGCACCAAGTTCATTTGAGTTCAATCAAGTCCACTTGCAAGCTCATAATTAAAATTAATTAATTATGATTAAAATTATTAGTTATAATTAATGATAATTAATTATAGTTAATTATTTATAATAATAATTAACTATAATTAATATAAACTAACTATAAAAATTATAATTAATTTATAACTAATTATAATTACTTTATAAATTAATAATAATTAAAAATAATTAATAATAATAACAATAATAATAATAATAATAATAATAATAATAATAATAATAATAAGATTTTACTATAATAATAATATCAATAATATTAATAATGATAATAATAACACTATTATTAACAATAATAATAATATTATTGTTAATGATAGTAATATTATTATTAGTACTAATATTAATAACATTATTAATATCTTAAAATATTGATTTGATTAGAGGGGTTTGGCTAGGTTAAGAGGGGCTTAGAGGGTTTCAACAGAGGAATGGGGTATTCTTGCGATTGATAGAGGGAGAGGTGTTTGAAGCTTGCGAATAGAAGTAGGGGAGGCTTTGACTGGGGCGTCGGCTTGAAGAGATTGGCCTGGTAGGAGCTCTCTCTCTCTCTCTCTCTATCTCTCTCTCTCTCTCTCTCTCTCTCTCTCTCTCTCTCTCTCTCTCTATTTCTCTCTGGCCAAAGGGACGGGGTCTTGGTCGCAGCCGGTCAGAGAGGGAGATGGCAAGGTGGGAGTTTGGGTGAGAAGATCAGCGGGAAGACTTGGAGCGGCAAGGGAAATGGCGTCTTTGGCTTCGGTTTGCTTTGGAGAGGAAGGGAGATCGGAAGGGAAGAGGGAGAGGTGAAGTCTTGCGACTAGAGTGGAGGTCGGGTCTGCGAATGGGAAGGGAGAGAGGTATCGGAAGCAGTTGAGAGCGAGGGCTTCAGTCACGTTTTATAGAGGCGAATGGGGTAACGATCGAGGTAAGATATGGATTTTGCGGAGGTTTTGACGTGAGCGGCGCCGAATCTATAGTTCCTCGGCGGAATTTTGGCAGGGATTCCGACAAAAATCATGGATCCATGAGGTTTTTGCATTCTTCTCTTTTGTTCCTTGTACATAGGTTAACAATCACTATTTTCAAGAAAAGAAAATCATGAATAAAACAGAAATATAGAACGTGATTTAGAAGCATTCTTGAATCAGAAGCTCTTAATCTTTTGGGGCCCAAAGCATAAGTTCCCAAGCAGGTATTACAGTCAAGTCATCCAGCAATTTGGTTTCTACTAGGCGGAATTCAATCCAGTACACTAGTAATATAATAAAATCCCTATATTTGGTTTCTGGGTATTCAGAGAATTCAGTCAGCCTCAACATGGTTATATAAAGTCAACTGAAGACTTCTTCCTCAAAGAACTGTAAAACCCGCAAAATGCCGTTTTAGACCTCGCACGCTTTTCAAAGCGCCGCAACGAATTTTAAGTGAAAAAATCAAGGTTGTCGGTTTTCGACGGAAATATTTTTATAAAATCCTACGCAAAATTCTGATCGTTTTGATATATAGAACCTATATTAAATTATGAGTATTTTGGGAAATATTAAATTCGAAAGATTAGAAATGCCAACTTTACACCTAAGCTTTTAAAAGGTCGAATTTGCTTAAGTGAGGACAATTAGGTCATTTGGCCAATCCCATTTCTCCCTATTAGGCAAACCGAAACCTCCCCACTCTCCCCCATTCGTTCATTTCACCCAAACCGAGCGGACAAAGGAGAGGAATAGACGGACGGGTAAGGCGACGGGGAAGCTTCGGGCGGCGGTTTCCGGCGGCCATTCGCGGAGGAAATCGTAGGGAAATCCTACGGAAGGCTAAGGTAAGATCTTTGCTTGAGTTTTCTCCTTCTTTCCTTGAGTTTTCTCTAAAGGAATGAAATTAGGGTTTTAGGAAAACTTGAGTTTTCTTTAAGATTCCTTTGAGAAAAGTTTAGGGAAGGATTAAAGTATGTTTTTAAACCCTAATATGAGTTGTTTTTATGAAAAATACGAATTTTGGAAATTAGGGTTTTACTTAAAATTGTTCTTCTTCGGAAATGCCTTCATAAAAGATATTTCTAACGACATAGGGAAGTTTTTATGGGAAACATTGTAAGGTTGATGCAAGTTTTTGAGTTTTGAAATTTAGGTTTTTCCCTATTAAGGAAATTTTTATCCTCATGGTTTTAAAGGGCTTTTGGAAGGATTTTAAAAACTATTGTAGGGCTTTTTCATGTAATGCAAGTTTTTCATAATTTTGGTTTACTCTAATTCGAAAATTAATGATATTTTAATTGTATTTTGAGTGAGGGATATAATGAATGGTGGAGGAGTTTAATGTGAAATCATAGACATGACATTAGGAAGAACTTTTTATTACCTTAATTAAGGATTTAGGAAATTGTATAGAGACTAGTTTACTTATGCATTTTTGTATGTCCCTTCTAGATATTAACCGTGTAGAAGAAAAGGATTTGACCGGACAAACGAAAGAGGTGCACGAGGTGAGGTAGGTGGAATAAACATTCTTCTAAATTTATAAAACTCTTCTTTCATGCAAATACATAGAAATGACAATTTCTTTTATGCTCATTATGATATTCTTATGACTCATGTTTCCTTGCATAAGTTCATGAACACTTGATGCAAATGTAAATGTTTCTTTTATGCAATTGTACAACGCATGAATGATTATCATGCTCTTTTCTTTATATGTACTGCACTTACCATTCATTTACATGTAAATGAACACATGAGCATAACAAACATGTATATTATTATAAAAGCATACATTTGAATAGTTTACTAAAGTATCTCTTATGATGTAAGTATTAAGTGTATGTGCATGTTGACGTGGAAGTATCAAATGGTAAAGAATGCTCTTATGAGCCATGGTGAAGGAGGCTCTTATGAGCCATGATAAAGGATGGTTCTTATGAACCAATGGTAAAGGAATGATCAATTTTATGTACCTGATCAGTACAAGTGATACTTTCGAGACGGGTGTTACATTTGCATATTAAGCTATTATGAACATTTCATATTCATGTTATATGCATTTGAGACTATCATTTGAGGCATAATGTTTTAAAAGGAAGAATGAAAATGTTATAAAAGGAATAAGAACTTGAAGGTTGAGGTAAAGACATGCATCTCCTTAAAACAAAAGTCGTTATATGTTGATGATTCTTTTGTTAAAATACCAAAGCATGTTATAGTTTTTTTCTCTTGACTCTAAATTTAATTGAATTCCATTTGCACCTATTGAGTTGTGACTCACCCATGTTGTGGGACACTTTAAAGGAGAATCGAGTAGGGGATAGATGGCAGATAGACCTCCCCTCAAGTACCGTCGTAGGGAGACGACGGGCAACAGGTTTTGTTATGCTATTTTTGATATTTTGAATAGAATGTTTAGAGATGATATGAAAGGAATTGACTTTTTGAACACCATTCACTTTTTGTAAACTTTATGTTAAATCTTTATGTTGATGTGTTTGAATGGAAAAAAATGAAAGTTTTTATTTGGAGACTCATTAATGACTCTTTCATTATGTTTGGTTCATGTTTGGAGATGTGTTAATTGAGTAATATAAATATTTTATTAATTCCGACTGTCCGACTTTCGTTCTCGCCTCGCACTTGCGAGCTAACCGGGCTGGGTCGTGACAAAGAACGATGACCCATGTCTTTTTATTAATCAGAAACCACATGCAATAAAATTGAAAGCCATCAGGGAGGACTAGGAGATTTTGGCAATCAATCTTGGTGAAGTCTTTAACATCATTATAATCCTCTCAACACCTTAACTCACCCAGAGAATTCATCATGCTAAATATTTTATTGTTGGCTTCTGTAACAGAATAACAAAAATTTACATAAAAAAAGAGTTGAAATCATGCCTAAGCCCATATCCTGCGCAAGTCTTGCTAAGACCACGCCGTTTGCTACAGTGCCGCAGCCTGCAACGGCGCTGAAAATGTCCATTCGCGTATGCGTTCGCCTCGATTTCCTGCCTTACTCGCGTCATTAAAATGAGGGTGAAATCTCTGGGTAGTGTCTTATCTACAATTCCATCTGCCTTCCCAAAATTTACCCCCGAACTTAATTCCGTTAAAACTACCCCGAAAGAAAAATAGCGGGCGGAGGCCGGGGCCGAATTTTCGGAGCCCGAAGATTTCTAGTAACTCCAATGAAGATTGGTTTCTCTTTTCATATTTGATTAGTCATCTCAGTAATATAATAGCTTTAAAAATCAATATGAGCTTAAAATTTCAGGCTTTTTCAAAATGATCATTTAAAGAATTAAAAAATTTGAGTATTCTAAAAATAATCATTCAACACATTCATTGAGATAGCACATTTAGCAAGATTTTCAAAGTTGTATTATATTAATTGCTTGCTAATGTTTATTTATTTCATTTCTTGTTCTGTGCAAGTCCTACATTTTGAAAGTGAAGGGTGATGTATTAGGTATTGATTACTAATCGTTGCCTTTCATGTATGCAGATTGATCTACAAAACGCATCAGTTATCGACCAATTGGGACGTGGAGCCAATATTCAACTGGCAACTACTGTGAATAACACTAGAAGCTCTGGAGAAACAATCCAATTTGATAGCCTCGACTTCCCTTAAGTCGTTGCAAGGACTGCCACTGTTTCTTTGAACGGCGTGGAATCTGGAGGGCCTGCCATGAGGCCCCACTCTACTGAAGCTGCCACTCGTCTTGTATCTGCCATCACCACGGCTTACTACTGAGGAGTCTCGCAAGAGGGTTTCTGTATTTGAAAGGTTGTCACAACCTATGGCCCCAATCGCCAAAAGGATTGTGACTGGCGGGAAGATCTTTGTGGTGACTGCAAACAGAACACCTCTGCCAACTGGGTTACCTACACCCATAAAAAACATTGTTGAAGCTTCCTCATTTGGAGGATAGCTAACAAGGAGGCAGAGAAGGAAGATGAATACTAAACTCCGAGCTCGGCAGCAACTGGTGCCTGTGCATCCATCAAACCTGCCTGCCCAAGAGCATGAAGTCAACGTTTTGACTCGGAATAAGTTTACTAACCTGAGATGGGTCAAGAAGAATAACTCTACTGGGAGCTGAATAAATCTTTCTGGGACCAACAGCCTAAGGTCCTGACCCCTCCAAAGAAGGAACCCGAAACACTATTAGCTTGGGTGGGTTTCAAGAAGAGAACGTACCAACAACCTTTGGTGATTGAGGTCAGGAGAATGCAACCGAGAGAATGCTTGTCTGTTGCAATGGAGAGAAAAGAAAGAAAATATGTCCCGCATGGTGAGCATAAGGGCGTGACACCTGAACCTCAGGTTCAGGAATCTGCCGCTGAAAGGTCTCGACAGGATATAAAAAAAATCTGGAGGCAAAAGCCTCGCAGAGAAAAAAAGAAAAGAGAATTAAATTTGGGCGTGACATCAGGTGCAACTCCCCGGAGATCCGCCCCCCAAAAAAAACAACATCAGAAGTCGGTCTAAAAGAAGACCCACGATGACGCCCCTCCTGACGGTTGACACCTTGGAGAATCCTCCAGGAGATCCCGTCGTTCACCAACTCCATCCAAAGAAACAACCAACTTCGATCGCAACCCGCTAGTAGAAGAAACTTCTTATCAATCAGGAATTAGAGATCTCATGGCGCCACCGCTTGGAGATCCGAGTACTAAAGAGGAAGAATATAAAGAAGGAATGAAGGAAATAAATAATGCCATAAATATCGAGGTTGTCTACATGGTGAGACATGTAGATGTTAACAATGAGGATGCCTACTACGACCATGGAGATAGCGATGACCGTTGGCAACCCCATATTATTTGAGTAACTATCGAATTCGTTAGTGCACTATAATCCACCTAAAGAAAGCAAAAATAGTGCACGATATCTACCTGTATGAAACGGGCAAATAACCATAGTACAACGCCTCGCCATCAGATCTGCAACATCCATGCAAGCGGACAAAAGGTGTTTACAAATATTTCAAGAATGCCTCCGCACATGCATCATAATTTGTATACACATAGGTACACAAAGGGGTAAATGTAATCAAACACCCGCATGGGCCCTGGTGAGTGTGTTTTGGATCACACGTGACGTCTAGAGATGTTGTGTGGGTCAATAAATAAACGTAGTTCGAGCCTAATCCTTCTATATTAATAGATAGAAGTTGACATGGCTCGAATTATCAAGCATATATACGGTTAAGGTGTCGACCGGAATATCTATTATATGCGTTCATATAAGGCTTTCAACAAAGAAAACTCACCAATAAAGGTCGGAAGCTTATAAAACATGACCATTTGTAGACAGCTCGATAGAGTCGACAAGGTTCAACCAATGAATATAATAACCTCAAAGTCACCCCAATTATGGCCTTGTTGAATAGAAAATCTCAACCGGAGGGATTAATTTCAAATACTCAAAATGCCACCCAATTTCTACGAAATTCAAAATCCCAAGGATCCAAATATATTTAAAAAAGAAATAAACCTATCAATGTTTAAAGAAAAATCCATCCACCATTCGTAACAGTTTGTCGAGGTAGACCAATTTGAAAATAACTTTAGCTCACAAAGAGCTAATGCCTAGTCGAAAATATCACTAGGATCCATTATCTAATAATCTCTTGCTAGTAAGGATATGATACATATCCTCTAACTGGCGATTTTACTGCCAAATGACACCGCATAATAAATGGTTATGACCCGGGGCCCTCTGAACCAAGTGGTTTTGCCACCAAATGGCACCAGAAAATAGCGGTTAGGGCCAGAGCCAATACGTTCCTTACTGGCATCAAATCTTTGAGACATGAATCAATAGGATATAATTGATAGGGCACGAAGCCATCTGTTAGCTAAGGTGGATTCAAATTTATCCCCTTAGGCAAATATTCACCCTAGGTCTACAAGGTCCCTGTTGGCTCAAGAAAAAACAACACGAATGCACGAATCCCGCTTTGCAGCTATGGGATTCCATTTCCTTTAAGTTAGATTATAGTTGACCAGATTTTCCCTAAGGGTGGTGTCACGGTTTAAAGATCTGGGGTCCTTACTTCCTATGAGCGCAAACACTCATAGTTAATTACCCCTCTTACTATGTAAAAGAGAACTCTCGATTAAGGATAAATAATTTTTAGTCTCAATAGTAGGGGAAGTGAAGGTAAAACCGATCAAGATCCCATGGTTCGGTCGTCCCGGGTATACCGTAGTTTCAATTTACCAACACTAATAATCATTGATCGTAGTGTCCAGGGAATCTAATTAGGAGCCATGGGTTGCCTCCTCTCAGAGATCCCAAGTAGACTGAAGTGGTTAGGTGTAGGTTTTAGTTTTAATTTTTTTCATTTAGGGTTTGGGGTTTATAACTATTAGAATACCCAAAAATTGATTTAGTTTGGGATTCATAACTTCATTTAGAAGTAACCCATGAATTTGGTTTGGAGCAGGTCTTATATCTTCCTTAGGAAGTAGCCCAGATATTTAGATTTGGGTTGGGACTTACGGCTTTCATAGAAAATAGCCCGGGTATTTAATTTATGATGCGGCTCATTGCTCTATTTATGAGTTGCACAAAGATGGGTCTTACAACCTAACTCTACAACGAGGCTGCACGGAGATTTTAATTATTAAGGTAGGACTTATGGCTTCCCTTAGTAAGTAGCCTGAAAAGCAGGTCTTACAACTTAATCTTTTAGACCAAGATGCCCAAAGGTTTGAATTAGATTATTTAGGTTTTAAGGTCATTACAATTTTAGTATTTTTTCTAGGATGTGGGTCTTATGACTTCACTTTGAAGTAACCCGCTGGTGGGTCTTACAACCTAACCTTATAGGCTAGGATGCCCGAAGGTTTAAATTTGATTGTTTGGATTAAATTTGGGTTAGGTCTTATGAATTCCCTTAGAAATTTGCTTGGTTATTTATAGAATTGTTAGAGTCGATGTACTTTCTTTTTAAAAGTTTCCCTAATGAATGGGACTTACGACTTCACTTAGAAGTGGCCCGAGTTGGTGTGTCTTACAACCTAATCCTATAGACTCGGATGCTCGAGTGAGGGGTCTAGGTTTGTGGTATTGCCTAAATATTTTTCTCAAATGTCGGACTTATGACTTATATTAAAAGTAGCCGATGGTTTAATTAGGGGTTAAGGGTTAGGTCAATTTTACCCAAAAACTTTCCCCTAAGGTCGGGCTTACAACTTTCCTACGAAAGTTGTCGGGTAGTGGGTCTTATAATCAAGTTCTAAAAACAAGGTTAGTGAGGCGCGGCTTAATTGCAATTCGGATCAAAAATGCCTCATTGTCTACGCAATTTTGGTGTTTGCTGAGGCTTACACCTCAAGCTTAGTGAGGCGCGGCTTAATTGCGCAATTTTTGTTGAGGCTTGCGCCTCATAGAAAGAGTCCCACTCACTTAAAATAAAAATGAATTTTGTCTCTCCCTGTTACTGGTCCAAGCCAAATCGCAAGCTCCCGAACCCGCAAGCCTTCGTTCCCGATCCCGCAAGCTCCTAAAGCCGACTAAGTCGCACGTCTCCACCGCCTCTCCCGTCGGCGTCGTCGCTCGCCGGTGAGTTCTACGTTCAGTGGATGTTGAGAAGAAATCAGCCATGAGTTTTATTTATAATGCTATGGATGAGGCGAAGGAGTTGATTGCACATAACTTGGGAGGAGAGGAGGCAAGTTATAGAGAGATTTGGGATATCATTGATGCTCGGTGGGAGGTCCAATTACACCGTCATCTACATGCAGCGACATATTATCTCAATCCTTAATTTCAATATTCAGAGAGGAAATCCTCAAACCTTGAGGTGAAGCTTGGCTTGTATCATTGCATGGAACGACTAATACCGGACCAGACCGTCAGGGAGCTTGCAGATTTACAACTTATTCTATTTCGATAGGGAGGGATTTTTTGCTCTGCAAGCAGCGAAATCAACTGTTGTCAAACGGTCTCTAGGTATACTTATTTTTGTAAATGCATAACACTTTAATATGTCCTAATTATCATTTTTCTTCTTGAAAATAGTTTACTGGTGGATCCAGTTTAGTGATTCAACCCCTGAGTTACAGAGTTTTGCTGTTAGAATTTTGGGTTTCACTTGTTCTTCTTCTGGGTATGAGCGAAACTAGAGTACATATAGTCAAGTGCAAACAAAGAGAAGAAGTCAACTTTCAACACTCAGAATAAACTCCCTTATTTATATTATGCATAACAAGATGTTGAGAGATAGGAGGTTAAGGAACAAGGGGTTGAAGGATGATGAAGATCCGTTGGTGTGTGATGATGTGTCATCTGATAATGAGTGGTTCTTAGATGATGAGACAGATTTATCATTATCAGACTTATAGATAGAGGATCTAAGTGTGAATGTCCTGAGGGGCGAAGCAGATCAAGTGGGGACATCCACTAGTACCACACCACACACATCCACTAGTTCTGCAGCACAATAACTAAATAAAGGTATTTCACAACTTATATGCTATTGCATTATATTATATCAAGTGAGCAATTAATATGATAATGATCATTCTTATTGAACAGGGAAGAAACAAGTGAGTCACATTAAAGATGATGAAGATATGACATTCATAGATATAATTGGAGAAGAATATTCTCTTAAAGACCCATTTAGTGAAGAAATATGATTGGGTTTTATATGTTATTTCTTAATTATACTTTGGGAGTTTTGATAGACTAATATTTTGTGATTTTGTACTTTGGGTCATGATTTTATTACAACTATTTTTTTACTTTCTACTAATTTTACATGTCATTTAGATGTTTTTATTGTATGATAGAATCATGCTATTATTTACCTGCTAAAACACTTAAATTCTCATTTACGCAATTTTGCGTCCGTGAGGCTAACGCCTCAAACCGCCTAGAGGCTTATGCCTCGCCTCACGGACAAAAAAAGCCTCGAGGTTTATTACGCAATTTTAAACCTTATAATTAACTAAATCAGTTAATTAATATTTAAATTTCAATTTTAACATTTTAGTTAAATCAAAATTCAAATTGAATTTGCATCTGAATTTTGAGAAAATTTCGCCAGCCTCCCGACGTCTCCTCTCCGCCGAGGGAGAAATCGGGATGGCATCTATTGAAATTCCTTCCTACCCTAACCTAAGGTCGACGGCGTAGGGATCCTCAACATTTGCTTAAAAAGGTCCTCTTTTATTATTATTATGTATATATATATATATACATATATATATATATATATATATATACATATATATATATATATATATATATATATATACATATATATATATATAGTTATATATATAGTTTTAACAAAGAGAGGGAGAGGAGTTCGAACGGGTTAGGGTCGGGTTCGGTCGGAGAAGGAGCTTAGTCGAATAGGAGTTGAAGAAACGACTTATTCTACCTCTTGTAGAGTGAAGTCGAACAAACACAAAGGAGCCGCAGAATTGACGTGTGTAATCTCTATTTCTTGTGAAGCAATGAAGTCAGGAAGCCACGGGGTAGAGGCGAAGTCGAACAACAACAGAGAGCCGAGCCATGCAATCTTCCCCTCCTGTGAATCGAAGGAGCGAAGTCGAACAGGAAGGAAGGAGCTGAAGTCGCACAGCCATAGGGAGTCGAAGAAGCGGCGCATGCAATCTCTGCATGCGAAGCAACGAAGCCGAATAATAACGACGAAAAGAGAAGATGAAGGGCGAACCCTAGACCTCTTTTACGAAGGAACGAAGTGGAAAGAAACGTCGGAGTCGGAGGCGAAGTCGAACAGCGAGTGTAAGTTGCTATCTTCGATTCTCCCTTCCTTTTTATCGAGTGATTTTTCAAATGGCAGTTATGGAGATGAAAAGTGACGTCATTTGGTGAGGTGGGGCCGGATTGAGAGCGTGAACTGCTTTGTATATATTCATTTTCATTTTTTTTAAGTCAACAGTCCCCTTGGACGAAGTAACCCATAGCTGCCGATAAGGATCCTTCTGTTAGGTTGGGTCAACCAACTCCTATAAATAAGTAGACTAGGGACCACGATGGCCTGGGACAATGGAACCATGGGATCTTGATCGGGTCCATCATTCATTCCCCCTCCATTCACTTTAAATGCAAGACGGTGAAATTTTTAATTTTAAATATCAAATCTTTCTAACCTTCCAAACTTCAACCCATGCTGCTACTATACACCTGATACCGCGTATCTATGGATACAATGTATCTGATCGATGACTAGCCTTAATCAAAAGTTCTCTCTTTATCGGGAGGGGTAATTAACTTTAGGGGCTTGCGCCTATAGGAATCCAAAACTCAGAATAAAGTCCTCGCAAAATGAGGGCGAAATCTTTGGGTAGTGTCTTATCTATAAACCTATATGCCTTCCAAAAATTTACCCCGAAACTTAAATCCGTTAAAACTCCCGTGAAGAAAGTGCAAAGCGGGCGGAGACCGGAACCAAATTTTCGAAGCCGACATTTATATATTGAAAACAAAGTCACAAAAAGCTCTCCTTCCTAACAAAACAATGACGTATTTATATGCACCTAACCAAACTACTGACTCCTAATTACTAAACTACTCATTCAAATAAAAAAAAAGGTAAAATAGATTAAAAGATTAAATAAAAGACAACCATATACCCCTATATACAAACAATATTAGCTAATGTTTTTTTTTAACTTCAAGTTTCATTTCTCTAAACCAAAGTGATTTTATCTATGGAAAAAATATTCAACATAATATGTCATTAGCTCAAGAACATAAAACTTTAAAACCCAATGCACTTAAACCCAAAATAAACCATAACAAGACAGATTAATTAACTTAGGCCCAATAGCTCATTTAATGGGTGACTAGTTGATGACATCCAGCCTCAAGTTTAATTGAAAATTAGTATTAAATGTATTTTTTCATTTATTTCTACGAAATGGAGTTTATGAGATACAAAGCGCCAATGGCTCTCGAGTTTTTGGGCAAAGTTTAACCCAATTTTGTTTTACCCGCCACTAAAAAGACGTTAAGATAATATGAGCAAATAGAGGCACCAAGGTAAAAGAGATTATTAAAAACAATCGTATACCCTTCCATGCTAACCAGGTTAGTTCATATGTTAATTTGTTGTTTTACTTAAGTTCTTATTTCTCTAACCCAATTTTTCTTTATATAGAAAAAGATATTTAAGATAATATATTATAAGCTCAAGAAAATATAATTTTAAAGGCCAAAACACTTAAATCTTAAATAAATGACTCTGTTTGAAATTGCGCAATAAGAGGCGCGCCTCTGCACAATTTGACCCAAAACCACCTCGAGGCTTACGCAATTCCTCTCCTCGCAGAGGCGTACGCCTCACTTGGACTGAGGCGAGCCTCAGAGACGCAATTGCGCAATTCTGACCGAGGCGTACGCCTCAAATATATGCTCAGTACTGATCAGTATATGCTCGGTATCGCTCAGTATATGCTCGGTATAGCTAGGTATTTGCTCGGTACTGCTAGGTACATGCTCGGTACCGCTCAGTATATGCTCGGTACAGCTAGGTATTTGCTCGGTACTACTAGGTTCCGGGGTATTTGCTCGGTACCGCTCAGTATGAACTTCAAAAACAAATAGAACTTCAAAAACAGGTCGAACCCCGCCAGGGGGCAGCGCCCACTTGGACCCCCAGCAGTCCAGCATATTGTTCTATTCATCATCTTTAGTAATAGTTGTTAGTGTTAGTCTACTTCTTCATGAGTGCATGCTTCGATTGGAAGACATTGGACTCTATAAGAGAGGAAGAAGGGGTGAGAATATTACCTTGAAGACCCATTTAGTGATAGGACATGATTGGATTATATATGTTCTTTCTTAATTGTACTTTAGGAGTTTTGATAGACTAATATTTTGTGGTTTTGTATTTTGAGACATGATTTTATTGCATCTATTTTCTTATTTTCCCCTAATTTTAATTGTCATTTAGATGTTTTTATTGTATGATAGAATCTTACTATTTTTTACTTGCAAAAACCCTTAAATTCTCATTTACGCAATTCTTCGTCGGTGAGGCTTACGCCTCACACCGCCTCGAGGCTTACGCCTCGTCTCATGGACGAAAAAATGCCTCGAGGCTTATTTACGCAATTTTAAACCTTGATAAATGATACAACCACTATTAATAAAAAAATTTGAATTTAGGCAATTGCGGTCAATATTGTTACCTCTGAAGTTGCCACACCCTACTTCTCCGAGTCTCGAATAAGCCTGCCAACCTATAGCAGTACGCGAGGTAGAAGAATTGGTCGACTCATCAGGCTTATGACCTCAAGATTGCAGGTTCGAATCCTGTCCCCACCTAATCACTTGAGAATGTAAGAGTTCATCAAAAAATTGTGTAATGGTGCATTGATAGGTTGCTTTCAAACCAAATGGCTTGACTTTTTCTAGCAAGAAACACTAACAACTGTACTAAAAGCCGTATATTTTTCATCTTCTTGAGCCATTTTGATTTGGTTATATCCTGATAGGCCATCCAACATAGAATTTGTAGCTGATATAGATCCATAGCAAGAAGGGATTCAACCAATTAATATTCTGTTGTGCTTGTCCTTTGGCCTTGGATTTGATCCAACCAGTGAGCCTTACAAGTTTAGTATGTACCACTATTGCTTGGAATGGAAATGCAGGGTCCAAGTTTAGAGGACCGTCCCCTACAGTATACCCCCAATATACAAAGATTCCATGTCTCCTGTTGCTAACAACTCCTGCCAACAAGACTTATCTTTGCTTTGTTTTTTTAGCGGTCGGTGCATCAATCACACCGCTCTTTACCATCTTTTACTATCAAGGGCAAAATATTTGATTCTCATATACATACCCGAGATACAAAGTATTCCCCAGAAACAAGGTATTGCTTTTGTACCTACATGGAGGTTTTTACCTAACACACGACTTAGTAATGATGATTTGATTCGTGTTGCTGATCGTAAGCTAATGAAGGAGGGTTACATCTATCTTTTCTTGTTTCTTTTATGAGTTGGCTGCCTATGCACATTTGTCCCATGTGATTGTTCACATTGGAGAACAGAGTCCGTCTGAGTTGGCAATTCGTTATGCATTATGCGAGATGAATGACCAGAAGCAGAGTAATTAGTAGTAGGTTATCAAACAGAATATTCAAGTATAAAACACGGGTTCTTTAATCTTGTTTCTAACATAAATCTGTTAGTTTCTTCATTATTTGTAACATTTTTTTACTTAGGTGGGTGGAATTTTTATAATTTTTGTTGAAGATAAAAAGGAAGACAACTTATGTTTGAAGACGCGTAGTCTTTATACCACTCCTTTTTTCATTTTTTGCAATGCAAATAGAGAAAGAACTTGACAAGTATCTTTACTTTAGTCTCCCCAGTGAAGACAATGAGCTCTCGCCTTTTTCTTGCTAATAATAAGAAGGGGGGTTCGACTGAAAGAATAAACGCCCTCGATCAAACTTCGTCTCAACGTGAATAGAATCCTTTGGTTGAGTTCGAGAATCGGGATCTCCAGATCCTGATGAATAGAGCTAACAGGGAAGAGCCAAAGAAATTGCAGGGACAATCCTACATTGTAAAGATGATATTGATTAGTAAAGGCAATCACTCTACATAGGTTTAAAACCACACTCATTCAGGAAACTCTTTTTCATACAAATCCTAACTCAGATCCTACTCCTGCTGGTCAGTTTGGCACTTGCCCAATCTAAGAAGAGTTGGGTAGGTCGGCCCTCCATACAAAGAAAGAAAGCAGGGTGCCTTGCATCACTTGAAACCATTAGCACGTGAGTGAAATCCATCTTTCGTGCTTCCTCTGATCTATATGATTGAAGAGAGCTTCTTGCAACATAGAAATGCCCTACGAGACCTACAAAACAAAGTAGGAAATGCGAATTCAAAGAATGAGAACGGAAGCACAAGAACAAGCAAGGGATTACTTGCTAAAGAAATGATTTCTGAGGGGGATTTACAAACATCAACTAAAAAAAGCATTTTATTTTCTAAGGTCTCCTCTCGTCTTGCTCGAATGGCCTAACGGCTCCTCTCGAGCCGCCCCGCGCTTCTCCTTTCAGTCAAGTATAACATAAGTTCTCCTTTCTTCTTTTCAGTTAGAAAAATGCTTCTCTGATTCCGACTCTGGCACAAGGAAATTGTTTCATAAAAATTGGTGAAAACATCAATTTATAGAGTTGATGCATGTGCTCCATGATCTGTTGAAATGGGATTCACCGATCTAATTATTTGTTGGGTCCTTTGTGGACAATTTTTGAATGAGGACAAACATATTAATACAGATAGAAAAGATTTCATGAAATTCAAATTGTTTCTTTGGCCCAATTTTCGATTAGAAGATGTAGCTTGTATGAATCGCTATTGGTTTGATACCAATAACAGCAGTCGTTTCAGTATGTCAAGAATACATATGTATTCACAATTCAGAATGAATTCAATTCCAATGAAAAATGAAAAAAATCTATAGTGGATTTCCTACATATCGTAGTCGGACTCTAGTGAGAAGGCTCGAGCTAGGTATGAGATTAGCTCAATTAGAAATAGTAGAGGTAATAGTTCTAGAGGTGTACCTGATGGTACGAAGAATGAGAAGAAGCGTACTTTGTGTAGTCGTAGAGCACGAATAGTAACTCCAATAAAGATTGTCATATTTAGACCTAGATTAACCATAATTGATGTAGTAACTGTAGATCCGTATGGAACATTACCACTTTAGGTCAAGTAGAACTGCATATTCATCTAGTATATTATTGGTTTTCTATCATAGTTTCAAAAAGTATACTCCACTCCCTTAGACTCGTTACGCAACATGATTGAACACGTTGGTTCACGAAAAAGCCCTAATCCACCTCAACCTGCGATAGAAAGAGGAACATGACAAAGGAAGTCAATGAAGAAAAGTGTTTGCCTTTGGCATAGGACTTGCTAAAGCAGATCCACGTGATATATGTCCTAGTGACAAAAACTCAAGGAACATTCGGCTGACCTGATGAAAGAGCCATCGGTGAGAATTTTGAGAGAATATTTGATAAGATGGGGAACCCCTAAGAATGAAAAACAATTGGATCTTCTGAATGAAGCCAAAGAGAAATTGGGCAACTCTCTATTTAGGTTCCAAGACCACCGGAATCACCATTAGACAAATAATTCACTGGGGCCACATCCTTGCGGATGCCAGGTTCTTAAGGTGATGGAAATCGATCTGGGGGACAAGAGGTGGGTGACATGCATTTATGAAAGCTAGGATATAGGAACAACTAAGCCATTAACTAATTGAAGACCAATGCAAGACCTATCAAATTTCATACACATATGGTAGGGATAGCCATCACGGGCGGAGATGGACAAAACAAGATTGAATGCAGGATAAAAAATTCTTAAGCTTGTTGGAAAGGGTTATCTAGAATTTTGTTCTGCTGGTGAAATGGTTGCTGCACCAACTACACAAAAGACTAGTTCATCAAAGAATACGGTTTGGGTAGCAATACGGATAGGATGAATTGGTGGAAATAAAACAACTTATATGAATGCTAGTACAAGGGCACTTGCTAAAAATGGCTTTCTTTAAGAGAACTCTCCCACGGGATGGAGTGGATGGATTTTCCCTTGCTAAGAGGCAGGCGTGGCGAGAAAAAGAAGTTTTGGTCTGATGCACCATGTCTGCTTCCTGCTCTTGTCATGTGGGCTCCCCAAGTTGGGGGCTATTTGCTTTTGCTAAAGATGAGGAAGACCTGCTCGCTGACCACTCTCTTCATTCCTATGGACGACTAAATGGTGCTCCCAATTACTAGGCAGGGCATATCAGACTTTCAACAGTTAAGGTCTCTCTTGTATAAGCGAGCAAATTGCCCTAGATCTTCAAGGCATGTTTTTTTTTCAGGCAGGGCTCCTGTTCTATCTAAGAGGGAGCAGGGTTCGCCTTCCGTCATTCAAGAAGGTGCACAATGTTGAACTGGTGTAAGTTCAAGGCAGTAGTGATGTGTACTTATATAGTGAAAGCGTAGTGAAAATTCTATCCTTGGTCTACTGTGGGCTAAGCTTATGGGTCATGGTATTTTATATCTGATCTTATCAAAGCTTTCACTTCAGATAGCTAATTGAACTCTGTTATTTTGTGAACCCAACCTTTTGTAAGGAAGAGTTTTTTTATGGAAAAGAATTAGACCTTCATTTCAAGGATTATGCTTCAAGCTGAGTTTGCCTTCTATAAAGTCCCCAACTGGTGCCCCCATTATTTAGTGGAAAAGATACCTTTTGCTATCCCCCGCTCCGGGAATCTACTTTTCTATTGTCTAAGATCCTGATCCCAAAAAGAGTCTTAACATCTGAATCGGCAGATGAAGAGACGAGCCCTGACTCCCTCTGATTTGGCTATTCGACTGGTGGGTTGTAACTGAGCCGACAAAGCTTAGCCCTGACTACGTCTGTGATGCGACCAAAAAAATATATGGAGCCTATATCTCTTGATCACGAAAGACACGACGGACTTCTATCGACGAAAATGACTAAAGACGAGAAAAGGGACGAACAAACTCTTACATTTCAATTTAAACTAAACAAAAAGAAATTAAAACACAAACTCGACTCGAAATAAAATGACGACACCCTAAAGTTGCTTCACTTAGAGAAGAAGGATACAGATGGAGCGGCACTTGCGGAGAGACGAAGAGATTAGAAGCCCGAGAAGAAAGGGTGGAAAGAGCCCGCAAGATTTCCGGAGGGGATGAGAAAAGAAGGGTGGAAAGAGCCCGCAGGATTTCCAAGCAACCCGCAGGTTAATAAATTTTTTTCCAAAAATCACATATCACATTCAACTTCTTAAAACATTACAATACCCCCCATATATATAGGTATGAAAGGGGAAGACCAAGAGGCACAAACATTTAATTCTAACACAAGGACCTAAACATCACAAGCATTAAATACTCTTGCTTTTTATGGAAATCAACCCAAAGCCAAGAAACCGAAGAGCCATTCACGGGAGCCAAGGAGACCGACCGAAACTGAAAAGCCATGGCCATGGGAAGGAGTAGCCGGCCGAAATCCCAAGAGGCATGGCACGGAAAAATGGCAACCAAGGGAGGAAGCCAAGGAGCCACCATAAAAAGCAAGTCTTGGAATTCCAAAAGCTGGTTTGGAATTCTAAGAGACATCATAACATAAAAAGCATAAAAAGACATTAATTAAAAGATAATAAATGAACTAAAATGTTAGCTCATAATGAGCTAACCCTTAGTTCAATAAATGAACTAAAGTTCAGCTCATAAATGAACTAAAAGTTCAGCTCAAATATGTTAAACTACTAGACTCAAGGGAAGCCAAAATTTGATTTATTTTGGACTTGTGTTGACCCCCCCTTTGTCTACATCAGTCTGATTTGGCCATTCTTGCAAATTCTCATTCTTCTACTTCAAGTGTTTGTTCATCTGGCAATTCATCGTTGAGTGGAGAATCTGTAGGTAAAGGATAGGCTGCTAGAAAATCAGCTATAGCTTGTCCTTTCACCGCTTTTTGTGGCATATATGTTATGTCAAATTATATTAGCAAGACAACCCATTTAGTTAGACGAACAGTGAAAGTGAGTCTAGTCATTAGAAATTTTCATGGATCCACTTTAGATATTAAAAGTAATTTTATGGGATAACATATAATGCCGGAGTATTTGATTGGCAAAGATCAATATTAGGCATTGCTTTTCAATTGGTGAATATTTAGATTCTGCCCCTATTAATCGTCGACTGATATAATAAAGGGCATTTTCTTTGTCATTTTTATTTGTTTGTACTAGCAATGCTCCGAGTGATTCTTCAAGAGCAGCTGTATATAGGATTAGGGGTTTCCATGAGATTAGGGCATAAAGGATAGGAGGATTCAACATATATTGCTTTATGTTATTAAATACCTCTTGACAAGCATCGTCCCACACAAAAGGAGTATCTTTCTTAATCAATCGTGAAAATGGTTGGCATCTACATGAGAGATTAGATATGAATCTTCGGATATATGACAATCTTCCTTATAATGAACGAAGTTGTCTTAGAGTTTTTGGAGGTGGCATTTCCACTATTGCTTGAATTTTATTGGGATCGATTTCGATCCCTCTATGACGTACAATAAATTCGAGAAATTTACCGGATGACACACCAAAAGCACATTTAAGTGGATTTGTTTTTAAATTAAATTTGCGAATCCTTTCAAATACAATTTTGAGATCATTTATATGTTCATATTGATCTTCACTTTTTACAACTAAATCATCAACATAACATTCTACATGCTTATGGATAAGATCATCGAAGATTTGAGTCATCGCTCTTTGGTAGGTAGCTCCAGCATTCTTCAAGCCAAATGGCATCACTTTGTAGCAATATATGTCAATGGGAGCTCGAAATAAGGTATGTTTTTCATCCTCTAGATCCATTTTGATCTGATTATAGCCTAATGATCCATCCAAGAATGAGAACATGTCAAGATTCGATGAGTTATCGACCATAAGTTCTGCATTGGGCAGTGGAAAATCATCTTTTGGGCATGCTTTGTTCAAATCCCTATAGTCTATACATACACGAATTTGACTGTTCTTTTTCTTTACTAGAACGATATTGGCAATTCAGTTAGCATACTTCTCTTCTCGAATAAAATCAACTTCAATAAGCTTCTTGGTTTCAGCAATGACTTGTTCTTCAATTTCAAGTCGCATTCGCCTCGGTGCTTGCTTAACAGGCGATATTTTTATATCGATTGAGAGTTTATGCACTGCCACCTTTGGTGATAAACCAGACATTTCAGTGTAGTTCCATGCGAAACAGTCTTTGTATTCAAGAAGCAACAGTTTTAGCTCCTCTACTTTGTCTTGTGAGAGATTAGAGCTAATGAATGTAGGTTTCCTATCTTCTTCAGTACCCAAGTTTATTTCTTTGAGCTCATCCTCAGTAGCTTGGCCACATTCTTCAAATTCTTTTGGAGCTTCTTTAAAATCCACAATTAGATCTTCTGCTTGATTTTCAGACTCTCACAGTCTCTCCTCCTTGTCTGTAACATTATAAGAGGTTGTATATGTAAAACGTGGATGTTGAGGGTACTAAAAATAATGATAGGATGTTGCTCGTGTAAGATATGAATGTCGAGTATATGCAATACCCCATTTTGTAGACAAGCCATGGCCAATAGGTCTTTGTGCATGCCCGTTGTGCCAAAGTTCTCTGAAATAATGAGCTCGTTTGTTTGTTTGCACTAAAAAGACATTTCTCTCCATGAGCTTTCTCATGATGGGTGGAGGATATTGAGAATAATTATCCATATATCTTCATAATCCCATTCAACTTCATTTTCTATTTAATGAGTAGCATTATGTGGTATCACCCTTGATTCGTAGAAAATAGATCCATGTTCATTGAGACCTCTTTTGGGGGGAACATAAATTTTTTTTAAACATTTCTATGTTTTTATTTGGCGAGGTAGTCAATGTTTTGAAATATGCCGCCGGCATCGGTACTATTTTGATAATATCTGTATATATGTGTTCTTCAGACACACTTATCATTGAAATTGATATTTTCTTCAATTTCTTAGATCTAGAATTGGGTCCTGGGTCTCCTTCCTCCAGAGATTCCGTAATATACCATTGGGATGATAAAGAAATTCTACTCCTTCAATGGTTGGTTTGCTGGAACACCGGACCTTATTTGTGTGATTAGCTTCGTAATCAAAAGAGGGATGACAGATAGTTCTCTTTCTTTTTCCCTATGATCAATGGTTTGAAATTTATAGAGATATCATCCTCTTCGTTATCACTACTAAGATGAGGCACTTAGCAAATTTGCTTTGATTTATTTTTGTCTTTTTCGTTCAACTTTTTCTTGACTAGCATTACAGCCTGAATTCTTGGAAGTTCACTTCCTTTTGACTTTTGAGCTATAAAGTACTTGACATCATCGTAGATTTTGACTTCATGCACCAAGAATGGTTGTTCATCCCCATCAATGCAATATTCTTCATTATCTTGAATGTATTTCATTCATTGATTAAGTGTTGAGGGCACTATATCATACTCGTGGAACCATGGTCTTCTAAGAAGGGCATTGTATGATGTGTTGGAATCAATGAAATGAAATGTTGCCTCTGTATTAGGTTCCCCAATGTTCAAAGACAAGACCAAAGATCCCAGGGTTCTTTGCCCTTATTCATTGAATCCTTATAGAAATATCATGCTTCTGTTCAATTACTGGACATCCAGGGCCAATCCTTTGAGCGTTTTGAGGCTCATTAGATTAATAAATGAACCTGGACCAAACAAAATTCTATTTATTTCAATATCTATATTAAGTACCCCAAAGTTCAGAGGCAAGACCAAAGAACCTAGGGTTTTTTGCCCTTGTTCGTTGAATCCTTGTAGAAACACTGTGCTTTTCTTTAAATACTAGACATCCATGGCCAATCATTTGAGCATTTTGAGACTCATTAGATTAACAGAGGAACCTGAATTGATCAAAAATCTATTTATTTAAATGTTGTTACTCTCTGCAATAACATATAGTGGCCAATTATGATATGCAGTTCCTAAGAGCAGATCATTATCACAGAAAGTGATTGCAGCAGTGTTCTTTCTGCATATGCAAAGCTTCTTTCAAATTTTGTTCAAAAAAGAATGTCTCATACATTTCAGGATTTTGCAAAGCTTTAATGAGTGTTTCCCGAGGGTTCTTAGACTTAAGAAGGGTGTTGTAGACACTCAGTAGTGTAGGTAATTTACGGAGATGGGATAATATGTTGTAATCCACATTTGCAATGACAACCTTGGGTTTAAGAGGCTCTTGTGGAATAACAACTTCATTTAGCTGAATGTTCTTTTCCTTATCCTTTGTTTTCTTTAAAGGTGGAGGAACCTGCTTTCCACTTCTCAGCTGGATTTATATCACTTATGAAGATGAACTAACTTCAGCTTGAGAATTCTTTAAAATTTTTATATCCTCAACCTCCTTAGAATCTGGACTACTACCGAGTTTTGGAGATTTTTCTTTAATAATCTTCTTATCCTTGTGAGCACATTTGTCATCAGGAAAATGTAATTATTCATCTGAATCAGTGAAAGGTGTTGGTGTACGATGTACTTCCTTAGAAGGCATTTCCACGTCAGCTTTATAGATAACAAGAGGTGCATTGCATCCTCTTGCAGCCCTTCCACGTTTATTTATGACTTGGCAAGTCTTAATTGGAATACTCTCTTCCTTTTCTGATTATGAGTCAAGAAATAAATCAGTCATGTAATCCTCTAACTTGATAGGACGCCTTGGAGGTTGCTGATATTCATCGATATATTTTTGAATGACAGTTTTCTGCCTTGTTAATTTCTTGTTTTTTCTTTTTTGAGATTTTGATCTAGACTTATGCTTTCCTTTTTGATTTTTTAAATATTTTAAAGGTTTCTTCTCGCTTGAACTGGGCCATCCTGCCACTAAATTCTTTGAAGAAATGAGTCTTGAATCAGCTTCCAATTCTAACACACTGTTACGACGAATGCTTTCTATGGCCAATAAGATATTCATCATTTGTTTAGTTTTCTTCAAGATAAATGTCTCCCAACCACCTTCATCTTCTTGGGGTGCTTTCCCTTTCTCATTCATTATACTTTGACATGATACATAGGAGATAACATTGGTTTTCTCCCTCTTGGGATTGACAAGAATATTATTAGAAAGGGTAAGTTCATCATTCTGATAATTCCATTCGACCCAATCTTTGAATATGAAATAGTCTTCGATTGGGTTACTTATGATCCAATGATATGGACAGTAATTCGGATCATCAATCATCCCAACTTGTTCTGGTCGGCGGAATTCTGGTAATTGAAGGCTGATTTTTAGTGCTTGCCTGGAAATCTTTCCTGTAGACTCCTTTTTGAAAGAATACGGCTTGTCAATTTTGTCCTACAAGGTAGGAGGCATTTGCATTTCTTTTGTTTGTTTCAACATCTTCAGTGGATTCATTGAATCTTCTTTTTCTTCTTCTCCAAGGAAAACAGAAATGTAGTATTCACGTCGCTTCTTTTTTGATCAAAGGTCTTGATCTATCTTCCTTTCCCTGGCAGATTATTATTATAGCTTAAGCTGGCACTTCTACTCCTGGGTAACCTTTCAAATTTTGCTACATGATCATATCAGCAGAAGTCTCCTTATTAGGGGACAACTTCTGGACATGAGATTTAAGTCGCCATTTATAAATTTCTTTATCAAGATCATCTTTCTGAGCTCGAGGATATTTGGGTCTTTTTGGAACCCAAACTTTTTGTCTTCTCGAAGTCACATACCAATCACCAACAACATCGAAATGTACCTTTGAATGGCCAGATCTATGATACCATTGTTGGGGCCTTCGTTTATCATATATTCTGTTTAGTCTATTGCCTGTGAATTATCAGAAGGCTCTCCCAATTGTTTTCTTCCGTAATATGAGTATCGACCCATATTAGGACAAAATTCTCTTAGCTGTCGGCAGTTTGGAGGACGTTTAAACTCCTCTCTATAAGATCTTGTTGAAAATTTGTTATTCTGAGGTCGAGCCGCATTAAATGAGATGGCTTCATTGACAGATTTTCTCAGCCTTCTTTGCAAATTTATTTCTTTGACAGCCTTCAGTATTTTGTATATCTTGGAAGAGGCCGATTCTTCCTTTTTTTATGGTTGTGGCTGTTGACGTGAAGCCTCCCAGAAAGACTTTTTTAATTTTCCTTGGTCATCATTTCTCTTTACCCACTTTAATGGTTCAAAATCATTATTAGTGGGTACATTCGCCTCTAACTGCGGCGATGATTCTTGAAGTGCATTGGGCACCTAGCCATTGGCTCATAAGCGAGTATTAGCCTTCCTTCTGGCTTTCCTGGAAAGCTTAACACTTGCATCAAAAATTTCTGCATTGTACTCTTTAGGCACTTCATCCTGGGTATTGTTCTAATTGGCTTTATTCAAGCCAACAAATTGTAACTTGATATCAAAAACTTTCTTTTGAATTACTGGAGAAGCAACAGGTGTCATGGAGAGTCTTAAAAATATAGAGGCCCTCTAAGGAGCCTTCTTATCAACAGCTTCAATAGTAGGATTATTAGCGACACCTTTGACAGTTGGTATGCTAACAGTATTCTCAGGAAGGAATTGTTGGAACTACATGACTTCGAAGTTAGTTCCGAATTGAATGGTTGCTCCAGCATAGCCTGTGTTTAGAATAGCTTGAGGGAATTGCACTCTAGCCCCCTCACCCAGCTATACAGTAATGAAGGACTTTACATGCGTCATATTATTAACCTGTCAATAGAACTTACAGGGATTAGAGTCAACCTGAATTCTATTGGAAAAGAAATCACAAGCATGTGATGAATGAATATCTATAATTATTTCATATATTTTGTTAATTGAGACTAAACATGAATTGTCCTTTCATCAAAAGATGTAGAGAAAAGTACTCCTCAACGGAGTTGCCAGAAATATGTTGGCTTAAAAAAAATTGCACAAATGCATGAATCCCACTTTACAGCTGTAGGATTCTATTCCCCTTAAGTCAGATTGTAGTTAACCAGATTTCCCCTAAGGGTAGTGTCAGGGTTTAAAGATCTGGGGTTCTTACTTCCTAGGAGCGCAAGCACTCATAGTTAATTACCCCTATTATTATGTAAGAGAGAACTCTCGATTAATGATGAATAAACTTTAGGTATTTAGTCTTGATTGTGGGAAAAATGGAGGTAAACCCGATAAAGATCCCATGGTTCCGTCGTCCTGGATATACCGTAGCTCCAGTTAACCAACACTAACAATCACTGAGCGTAGGGTCCAGGGAATCTGATTAGCAGTCATGGGTTGCCTACTATCAGAGATCCCGAGTATACTGAAGTGGTTAAATGTGTGTTTTATTTTTTAATTTTTATTTAGGGTTTTGATTTTACATCTACTAGAATACCCAGAAACTAATTTAGTTTGGGATTTATGACTTCGTTTAGAAGTAACCCAAGAATTTGGATTGAAGCAGGTTTTATGACTTCTTTAGGAAGTAGCCCAAATATTTAGATTTAGATTGGGGCTTATGGCTTTCGTAGAAAGTAGCCTAGAGATTTGATTTGGAATTGGGGCTTATTACTTTATTTATGAGTTGCCCAAGGATGGGTCTTACAACCTAACTCTATAGTAAGGCTGCCCGGAAGTTTTAAATTTGATTATTTGGGGTTTAGGATCATCGCTATTTACTTAACAATTTTCCTAAATCATGAGACTTACGACTTCAATTAGAAGTAGCCCGCTAGTGCGTCTTACAACCTAATCCTATAGGTTAGAAAGTCCGCAAGCTTAAATTTGGTTTTTAGTTAGATTTGTGTTATGGTTTATGACTTTCCTTAGAAAGTTGCCTAGTTATTTGTAGGATTTTATGGTCAACGTACTTCATTTTAAAAAAATTTCCCAAACGCATGGGACTTACGACTTCACTTAGAAGCGGCCCGTTGGTGGGTCTTACAACCTAACCCTATAAGCGATGCTCGAAGGCTAAAATTACTTGGGTAGAAAATCCTAGGATAGAAATTCCACAAGCTTTCAACATAGGAATCATAATTATTGTATTTCAAAATATTATTTAAAGAAGAAATTCTTTCTTGAGGCTTTTGCCTTAATTTTTCAAAAAGAGTTGCAATTGTGACTAAATTTGGGTAGAGACTTATGACTTTCATTAGAAAGTAGACCAAGTTAATGGGACTTACAACCTCTACCAGAGGTAGCCCGTATATTTTATTTGAATAGGTCTTAGTGCTTCCTTAGATGTTGTCTAATGATGGGTCTTACGGCCTAGCCCTGTAAGCTAAGTGACCCGAGTTATGAGTCTTACAACCAAGCCCTATAAACTAGGATGCCCAAATGAGGGGTCTAGGGTTGTATTATCACCTAAACATTTCCCTCAAAGGTCGAATATATGGCTTCTATTAGAAGTAGCCGGTGTTTTAATTGGGGGTTACGAGTTCGTTCAATTTTACCTAAAACTTTCCCCTAAGGTCGGGCTTATTGCTTTCCTTTGAAAGTTGTCCGGTAGTAGGTCTTACAATCAAGTTCTTATAAACAAGACTGCTCAAAAGTTTAAATTGTTGTTTTGAGTTTGATTATGCGTTTGTATAGACAGTAGTTGCTTGTACAATGTTTGGAGATTTGGTTTGTACTTGTTTGAGTTTGTGATTTTTGACACTTCGAGATTTTGACACTACGTCAGTGTTTTCGTTGTTCTGTGCTCGGTCTTTTTTCTACTACAGTAGTCCACTACTCCACCTGTTTTTTTTTTCAGCACTATTGCTCTACTAGCTTTTTTGTACTTAGCTTTTATTGTTTTCTAGTACTCTATTCTACCTGCAGTAGCTAGATTTATTTTCTCAGCATTTAACTTCATTTAAAACTGTGCTGACTGTTATTTATTTGTTTGTAGGTGTCTGTAGCTAGTAGTTAATGTATTTAGGGATTGCAGTTGCAGAGGATAGAGTCCAAAGATAGTGGCAGGAAGATATGCAAGAGGGACTTTGGAGAGCTTGCAGTGGAGTTTGAAGATTTCTGAGTTGTTTGTACATATTTTTGAAAGACTTGAGTTTGTTGTCAAGAGTTGTAGTTTGAGTTTAAATTGTTATTAGAGAGTTAGATAGCTTTTATTTTGGAGATGTTGTCCAGTTTGTGAGGGTTTGTTAAGATTTGATGAGTTTGAGAGTTTTGGAGAGTTAGAAAACAATGTTGTATCTGTCAATTAGTGGAACTTCCCCCCTCTTCCCCTTTTTTTCAATGCATTTTTATTTTATAATTGCTCAATTGATTGATAAATTAATTAATCAAATTTAGATTTTAAAGCTCCCTAATTTTAAAACTCTCAATTTTTTAAAAAGACATCCAATTTGAAATGTTCTTGAATTTTAAGCTTATTCTTGATTTTTTTTTAATTAATCAATCCATAAATTTTAAATTCAATTTGTTTTGATTAATGAATTTTAATCCATTAATTAATTGATTAATTAAAATCCAAATTGAACTGCTCTCCAATTATTTTAAAAAAAAGTTCTATAATTTTTCAGAAAATTTCGGCAGCCTCCCAGCATCCCCTCCCCTCCGAGGGAGAAATCGCGATGCCAATTGTCAAAATTTCTTCCTACCTGAACCTATGGTCAACAGTGTAAAATCTTCGAATTAAAACCATCCCATTAGGATCTAGGATTGACTGCGTGGGGTCTTCAAATTTTGTTTTGTCCCACCAAGATCTAAGATCAATGGCGCGTGGGCTTCAAATATAAAAGCATCCGATCGGGCATGGGTCCGAGGCAGAAGTCACGCACGGGCGTCGGGGTTCGACCGGCGGGGCGGCGTCCTATGCAGGTCATGGGAGGCGAAGTAGAATAGAGACGGTAGCCGAAGAAGCTACGCTTGCAATCCCTACACCGCCTGCGAAACAACGAAGAAAAGAGAAGATGAAAGGCGAACCCTAAACCTCGGTCCAGCGAAAACAACAAAGCCGAACAGTGACGAGGGATCGAAAGGGCGAAGTCGAACTGCAACGAAGGAGTCGGAGGCTTCGGGTGAGATGAGCGATGGAGTGCAAATCTTTTTTCCAACCATTACTATCCATCATTTTTAAAGAAACGAAAGGGAATTTTACATTGATTCAAACGAAAGGTTGACTCATTTGGAAGCGAATCACATGAGGTGGGACCCACTTGAAGGCAAGTGTGTATGTATATATATATATATATATATATATATATATATATATATATATATATATATATATTTTCAGTCAACAATATCCCACAATCGAGGCAATTGGTTGAATCCCATGAAATCATTTCATAAAAGTTTATTGATATCTTCTTTTTCTAAAGAAAATCGACTTCGATTCTTGAATGATCGACATCACTTCTGGTTCTATTGTAATAAAAGACTTGTATCAACAATTCTGATTTTCCTTCTGAAGGGAAAGGAAGAAATGGAAGAATTTCGATTGCAGATTTTGTTTTGTACAATCAAGACCTGAGGTTCACGGACTGAGATAGGCTAATTGAGCATAACTCTATAGTGACGACATGTGATAACAGTAAGAAGAGAAAGTCAGAAAAAAGGTCCTTATTATACTTAAAAAACATAAAAAACATAAAGAAAAAATATAAGCAAGCAAGCTAGCCTCGAGAATTTTTATACTAAAGAAATAGCGAAAATGCTCTTATGAAAACTACCCCTAACCACTTTACCAAAAAATTTATATCACACAAAACACGAAAACGTGGTGAAGGTAATCCCGTCTTCTACCATCAACTCAAAGGAAAATCATTTCGTCACCACGGAGCATAACTGCAACTCAAACTATATTGCTAGAAAGAGAACTAAACTGGCAATCCACCTATACGGGCACATGTACTCTTTTTAAAGCTAAAAGCACCTCCTACTACGCATTGGAAACGAAGCAGACAGTTCAAAGTTTCATACCCCATTTTCTTAGTAAGAGGGCTTAATCTTCTAGAATACCTTTCCATTGCATTGATAATACATGAAACAATTTTTGTGCCTTCAGTACAAAATTGAGATGAAGTAGTCTACTCGTAACCTCTTTATCCAATCGAATAGCCGTCATTGAGGTCTTCCCCCATACGTGTCCCAACTTTCAACACCCGTATCTGAGCAAGAAGCAAAAATTTGTTCTTTAGCCGGTCGGTGAAGTTACCGGATAGTATCCAAACTAATGTACCTAAAAAACTCATTTCTCTCATGTTAGGGAGGAACATGTCGAGCAAGTTCTTGCATCCTCTTCCTCTACCTATTCGGGGTAAGCTACATTCATACATAGTATAATCCTCTGATTTACTGTACTATGTAGGAAATCTTAGTCCCAAGAGTTATGTAGAAGCGGGCTTAGAAAAGGCGGTCCTATATAAACTTAGTTTATAAAGGAAGGTAGTACGACTAACTTTAAAAAGCTATCTTAATCATGACGTTCTTAAAGGTTGTAGAGCCTACACTTAGTTTCAAAAAGGTTGGTATTAGCATTAGCGTTCGTAAAGGTGCCTCTCTCTTCACTTAAAAACATCAAACAAAAGGGAAAACAACAAAGAGCTTGCTTGAAAGCTCTTAGAAGCTAAAAGACAATGAGACAAACTATTGTTTTGTACCAAGAAAGACTTTCACCACTGCCTTTTTACATGTGTTTCCGTGATCTTGATCCTTTAATAACAAAAATTAGAACTATTTCTTTTTTTTTTGTTCTTGTCTTTTGTGGTTTGTTCAGTTTGATTCCTGATTTTGATTGTCTTATCAGAAAGATCTTTCATTCTTTTTTCTATTAGTGAATAATTTAACCAATTCATCGTTCGATTTAGAACGGACGATTTGCGAAAAATCTTATTATTTCTTTTGATTTTTTTTCGTTCGATTCATATACTTTTATTTCCTTAATTCAAAAAAGAAAATTGGATTTAATTTCTCCAGTTTTTTCATTATTAGGACTATATTTCACTTGCAAGCCTGGAGTTGGACCTACTTCCTTACTCGATCACAAGTGGAATCAAACTAAGCCAAAGCCAAATCAAAGTGGGAGAGTAGGGACGGGGAACCAATGTCACCAACTAAACTAGCTGTCTCGGAGCTATGAATAGATAGAGAGATGCTCTTCTTGCAACGCAAGAGTGTATTCGATAAAAGAGCTAACAATAATGACTTTCTTCCCACCCAAAAAAATCGTAGTAAGTAGGGTTCATGCTCCAGTTCCTTCGCTTCGGGGATAGAGGTGAACCATAGTACACGACATCCCTTGCTTCTCGCTGCAAACTGCTCCTCGGTGGAGTAGCGTTTGTCCCCTTCGATCAAGTGCTTTGCTTGTGCCTGCTATTACCTTCTTTAGGACCTTCGTCCCCAAAGCGAAGGAAGAGGAGCATGAACAAAAGGTTGTTCTCTCCTGGCCCATCAATTCCGGGTTTCATGCCTAATTGTCCAAGCGGTACTGATAGTATATTGTACCTGAACTAGTGGCTCACGTTTTCTAAGGAATGGGGAAGAGGACACAAACATGCAACTGAAAGACTCTACTGAGACAAAAAGATAGGTTGTAAGGAACGTAGAGGAGGAAAAATGAGCAGTTTGGTCAGATCTAGTATGGATCATACATGGACGATAGTTGGAGTCGGCGGCTCTCCTAGGGTTCCGACATCTGGGTTGCGCTTGCAGCTCGCCTAAGCTAGACGTGGCTTATGTAATGGTTGGCATTTGTAGACTTCCCCATAGATGATTAGTTCCTTTGGAAACAGTCATGACGCTTTAGTGATGAAGGTAACAGGGGTGACAGTTTGTTTATGGATGGATTCCATCGTAGTCTCTAATTCTTTCCAATTCAATCAATATCAACAACTTGTCGTGACCATGATGGTTAGGCTGGGTTTACTTTCTCAAGAAAAAAAAAGATAGTAGGTTGAGGGGCTTCTGCCAAGGATTTGTCCATATTACGGTGAAGACCTAAAGAGCCTCTCCTAATATCAAAGTGTATATGATTCGGCCTGCCTGAAAGAAAGATGCACTTCTGATGCCGCCTAGCATGATCTTCATTCGCAGCTATGATAGATTTGAGATAAAATAGAACCATCCTGCTATATGCTAGTTTACTTGGTGAAACTTGACTAGTGTAGGGAAAGAGCTAACAACTAGAAAGGCAATTCTACTTCCTGAGAGTCAAGATAGAACCCTTCCTTACTCAAAAGAAGAAGCTCCTAGATCCTTCTCAATAGCACATATGTTATCTATCTTGAAGTCAAAAAGATCTAATGGAATCTCTGACAGTAGGGGTCTAATTGAATTTTTATGAATCTTTCTCTCTTTTTCGGAAGTCAATTTCATCACATCAACCTGGATGAGTATAGCCCTTATGGTCTTGACCACTTCCCTACTTTGGATGGGACTGAGGAAAAAACCTGCGTTCGGTAAAGGCATGTGTCAGCGCAGATGAGTGATGTCGGTAGCCTACTAGACTAGTTTTTTCCCAGTGGGTTGAGGCGATCTCTTCCATTTCAATCAGAGCGAGCTGAACGAGTAAAAGATAGTTCCTAAGATCGGTAGTTCGGATATCGATCGATATAGTGAGGTCAGAGGCAGGGAGACTAAGGGCAGTGGTTGGCACAAGCCTCCCTCTCCTCGAGAAGGGACAAGGATACATTCAAAGATTCGAACACTAGTCTAGCAGGACATGAATCTGTTGTTGATGAGGACATCGTCAGAGATTGCGACACATGTACCATCAGGAGATGCCGGAGATCGACGGCCACGATCATGATCTTTATTTTCATCATTTTATGTAGTAGTTTATTTGATTTATATATTTTTTTCGTTTTTGCCCTTATGGGTATTTGGTCGTTATTGTAGCCCGAGGGGCATTTTAGTCTTTTGCTTTCTTGTCATTTTGAGGCCTATTTATATGGCCCTTTTCTTATGTAATAGCTTAGTTTTTGATGAAATGAAATTTATTACTTGTTCTCTTTGTGAGTTCCTCCCACCAAGATCTCTTAGTGAGTTCGCCGGAGAAGATTAAATCTCTTTGTGAGTTCTAGTTTTCGTACTATTTAATCTTGTGGAAATTCAAGGTGAAGACGATTGAGGTTAGTAAATCCATAGTCGTTGAATCCCTAGAATTCCATTTCTCCCTCCCCCTTGCTCTTGCCGCCGTCTCTTCCAAGCAGCCCAAAACCGCCGACCTGAAATTCATCCGCCACCGGCCAGCCTCCCACCGGCCAGCAGCCGGCCACCTGCTGGCCCGCCTCCCGCCGGCCAGCCTAGCAGTCCTTTCCCGACCATCCCTCCCAACCACTCCCCACAGCCGCTCCTACTTCAGCCACCAGCACACCCGTTTCAGGCGTTGAAATCCCAGGCCAAGGCATTAAATTCTTTCTTATTTTACACCCCTTGCTAATTGGAACGTTGCCTGTTCTATTCCTTCTTAATTAATGGAATAATTCCAACGTGACTAGAAGCAAACTAGTTAGGAAATCCTCCTGTAACAGCAAACCGGTGAAGTAAATGACAGATTTGCTAATTCCATGATTTTCTCTAGAGCTGCCAAGTCACGGATCTGAGTGCTCTCTCAACTCTCCATGGGCCGGCCACCTCCTCCTCTTGTCTCTCTCCAATCCCCACTTAATGACTACTTAAATGCCCCTTTAATTCCCCTCCCCCTCTTTCTCTAATTTCAAATTTCAAAATCTGACATTGAAATTAAAACTGCAGTTTTTATTTGGAATCAGGATTAAACTCCTTTGGCCGGCCACCTCACTCCCCTCTCTCTCCATTTAATTGCACCACTAATTGCAATTAAGTCCCTAGTTCAAATTTTGGGTTTGAATCAATTCCTTTTGGATTAAAAATTTGAAATTTAATTCAGATTTTAATCCTAAACCTAATCACCCAACCGCCCTCTTCACCCTAGCCAACCACCTCCCCTCTTCTCTCGGACGCTCCACCAACTCCCGGCAAGAATGCATGGCGGAACCCGAATGGAACTTTGGGTTTGTGCATGACGACCATGGTCAAGTGGACATCCTCCAATCACCATTCTTTGACGAGCAAAGGTCAAAGGGACGTTGGATCATTGACGGCCGCCCACCCGCTCCTCCAAATCAAGCTTTTACCCCGGCGACGAGTCCTCTCGGGATCACTTGTCTACTAGTGGCATCGCTAATTCTACTTACGATTCTCCTCCGCTAGCCACCACTTTCAAAACGAGTGACGGACCTCAAGGTGAATGATCTAAATTTTAAATGTGTGGCTTTAGTAGTAGCTATTTGCATTATCTAGTTTATTTTGGTTATCTTTTGCAAGACTTTGTAATTCTTAAATGTAATCATTGACGTTAACTTAATCTATCACGAATTTTCTTGAATCCAACTTGAGTAAGCTAGATTTTATCGTTAACATTGCAAAGTTAAACTCTCATTAATCTCTAACGTGCAATTCATGTTTCACCGCATGTTGTTTCACATCATCTTGGTATCAGAGCATGGCTAGCATGCTTTGTTTGTGCTAGATGCATCCTAGGAGTTTAGTTTACCTTGCTATTAGTCATTTACATGCATAGCATCACCCAGGTGATTTTATTCACTGTTTTTCTTTGCTGTCCAGTAGTTTCCTGCATCATATTTTCTTTGTAAACATCCATATTTACTTTACCTAGGTGTTGTCTTTGCCATTTGTCACCCACCCAATCACCTAGGCCACTAACCACTCTAGAGAACCTTGCTGTCCAGAGTTTTCCTGCACTGTTTAGGGACTCTTAAGTGCCCTTTAACCCTTGACAATTTGCTGTCCACGCTCTACAGTCCACCCAAATGGCTTAGGCGACTTCGTCCTACTCATTAGTTTGCTGCCCTACTGTTTCCCGCACCCTTTGGAGTCTGTAGGAGTGTTGTTTTAGAGTGTTTAGGTGCTGTCCACTTCCTAAAACCCTTCCTAAACACTTAGATAACTTTATGCCATGTTGTAGTTTGCTGCCCACTTCTTTCCTGCACACATCTAGTGAGCTGTAGGCTAGTTTCTTAAGCGTTTAAGGTGTTGTCCTCAACCTTACAACCTTCCTAAGTGCCTAGGTTACCTAACCTACTAGTGTAGCTGCTGTCCGAACTTTTTCGGCACCTTGTACTGAGTCTAAGTGAGCCTAACTTAGTGTCTATATGACATCCCTTACACCCAATCATCCTTGAGTATCACAGGACGCTTCCCAATGGACCCGATAAGACTCCAAAAGAGTTTAGATGACATCGTTAACCTAGTGGGCACTATGACTAGAATTATGACCGAGAAACCTGTTGACTATCCCTGCTCGAATTATGTGTCCCACTCTGTTTTTCAACCTAGACCCGAGTTTAAGCCACAACGACCTCACTTTGAGCCACCTTATCATCTGCCTACCTTTGATGGTTCTTTGGACCCTTACTATTTTAGGGAATGGGTTAGACATTTAGAGGACTATTTTGAATTGCGTGAAATCCCTAATTCTCGCCAGTTTCGCATTGCTAGGTCACACCTGAGCGGTAATGCTCTCCAATTTTGGATGAGGTTGGAAGATCATAAAGAGTCTCGTGGCGAATACCCCACCTCCGATTGGAAAAACATGAAATGAGAACTTGGATTAAAATACACTCCCCCTACTAGTGGTCACCCATCCTTTAGTAACATCAGGGTTGCTGCCCCACCCTGTAGGTCCTCTCCAAAACTTAAAGGCCGACCCTCTATTGGGTCTTCTGATAGATCAATCTCTTATAGCTCCCCACTTGGACCCACTTCTAGCCATCACATTCAACCTTTAGACTCCCCATTCCTTGACCCTGCAGGTATGATTGTAATAAAGGAATGCATTAAAAAGAAGAGGTCCCCTGAACCTGAGACTAAGTGCATCCATTTCGTGGATGCTAATGATATCAATAATGACGAAGAATTCTTTGAGGATGAAACAAAAGTGATTGAATCAGACTCCCAGCATGACCTAAATCCTGAGCTAGGAAAATTAGAACCTTTAAACGTCGACACCTTAGGCCACCCCGATCCTAGTCTCCTCGAGGATAACTCTTTGGATAAGGTATGCCTGGATGATAGTAATGTGATCTTGAAAGAAGCCAATCTGACTTCGAACACATTGAAATTAAATTCGGAAGATCCTGACTTAGTTGTAACCCCTACTGAGTTGACTTTAGATAATCTTGATGATAATGATCTCGAGTCGGAAGTGGTTAAATTGAATTTACTACCTGATTTGAACCCCAATTTAACTAACCCAGAGTCTATCAATCTTAAGGTTATACCCAAATCTGATTCTATTGATGATAGAAATATGAGTTCGGAAGACAGTGATTTGATTCTGAAAGTTTCTGAGCCTAAATTGAATAATGGGTCTAATCTTATTTTATTGGAGTCTATTTTAGGAATCACTCATCTAGATTTACATTTTAAAGAGTGTGACTTTCGTGATTCGACTTATCCCACCACTCCTCAAACCGACTTTAATGTGATAGAAAGTCTTAGCCCATACTTTCATGTCACAACTTTAACTGTCGTGCCCACTTCTGGTATGGATACCATACCCAATTTCTTAAGTCTCATACCTGCTGGTGACTCGTTTGGCTATCCCATTATGACTGTGAGTCAGGAGCCATCACCTTATCTTGTTCCTGATTCATTCATGTTGCCCGATATAGTCTTGTCCTTCCCTGTTAAGGACCATCTCTCTCCTAGTGGGATGAATTTACTAGATTACACTATTGTCCCTAGGAGACTACCTACGACCCTGACTGAAATTTCCTATAGGAATGTCTTTTTAGCTAAGGATGTCTTCATTGCTCCCCCCACACCAGTTCCTTTAGACCGAACACTTTAGACCCCTCTTTCGTGACCCATCCACCAGTTCTAGCAACGTGTCGTGTGAGTTAGTATGTTGTGTGTGTGTGTTGTAGTCTGTTGTCTTCCTTTTTGTCTATGCTTTAAACTTTTGTAAGCTCATGAGTCTTGTCATTCGTCATGCATACCCGATCTCTTGCATTTGCATCGCATTTACATGAATTGCACAAAGAAATTAATGAAAGAATTAAACAGAGTAATGCTGGCTATAAACTTAACGCAGACCTCAAGAAAAGATTTAAAGAATTTGAAGTAGGAGATTATGTGATGGTTCGGATTCGTCCGGAGCGGTTCCCATAAGGAACCGTTAAAAAATTACACGCGAGAAGCGCGGGGCCTTTCAAAATAATTTCCAAAATTAACAGTAATGCTTATGTGCTAGACCTTCCCGAAGGTTTTAACTTTAGCCCCACTTTTAACGTTGAAGACCTTGTAACCTATGAGGGACCAGAGTTTAACCCCACCAATCCATTACTTGATGAGCCTTGTGAGTCCCCACCTGGTGAGATCCCCAGCCTACCTCCACTCCCAAAATTCCCCACATGACCTACCGCGGAGAGGATTAAAGCAATACTTAGGGATGACATAATTTCCACTAAGGACGACGGTCGTCGGAGGTATCTGGTTCAATGGGCAGGAAAGCCGGAGACGGAAAACGTGTGGATCAACCGAGATGAGGTACAGAGACTAGACTCTGACTTACTAGAGTGGTACGAGAGCTCTATAGATGCTTACTCGGCGAGGTCGAGTTTTCTCACACCTGGGGAGAATGATGAGGACATCGTCAGAGATTGCGACACATGTACCATCAGGAGATGCCGGAGATCAACGGCCACGATCATGATCTTTATTTTCATCATTTTATGTAGTAGTTTATTTGATTTATATGTTTTTCCGTTTTTGCCCTTATGGGTATTTGGTCGTTATTGTAGCCCGAGGGGCATTTTAGTCTTTTGCTTTCTTGTCATTTTGAGGCCTATTTATATGGCCCTTTTCTTATGTAATAGCTTAGTTTTTGATGAAATGAAATTTATTACTTGTTCTCTTTGTGAGTTCCTCCCTCCAAGATCTCTTAGTGAGTTCGCCGGAGAAGATTAGATCTCTTTGTGAGTTCTAGTTTTCGTACTATTTAATCTTGTGGAAATTCAAGGTGAAGACGATTGAGGTTAGTAAATCCATAGTCATCGAATCCCTAGAATTCCATTTCTCCCTCCCCCTTGCTCTTGCCGCCGTCTCTTCCAAGTAGCCCAAAACCGCCGGCTTGAAATTCAGCCGCCACCGGCCAGCCTCCCACCGGCCACCTGCCGGCCAGCCTCCCGCCGGGCAGCCCAGCAGACCTTTCCCGACCATCCCTCCCAACCACTCCCCACAGCCTCTCCCACTTCAGCCCACCGGCACACCCGTTTCAGGCGTTGAAATCCCAGGCCAAGGCATTAAATTCTTTCTTATTTTACACCCCTTGCTAATTGGAATGTTGCCTGTTCTATTCCTTCTCAATTAATGGAATAATTCCAACGTGTCTAGAAGCAAACTAGTTAGGAAATCCTCCTGTAACAGCAAACCGGTGAAGTAAATGACAGATTTGCTAATTCCTTGATTTTCTCTAGAGTTGCCAAGTCACGGATCTGAGTGCTCCCTCAACTCTCCATGGGCCGGCCACCTCCTCCTCTTGTCTCTCTCCAATCCCCACTTAATGACTACTTAAATGCCCCTTTAATTCCCCTCCCCCTCTTTCTCTAATTTCAAATTTAAAAATCTGACATTGAAATTAAAACTGCAGTTTTTATTTGGAATCAGGATTAAACTCCTTTGGCCGGCCACCTCACTCCCCTCTCTCTCCATTTAATTGCACCACTAATTGCAATTAAGTCCCTAGTTCAAATTTTGGGTTTGAATCAATTCCTTTTGGATTAAAAATCTGAAATTTAATTCAGATTTTAATCCTAAACCTAATCACCCAACCGCCCTCTTCACCCTAGCCAACCACCTCCCCTCTTCTCTCGGACGCTCCACCAACTCCCGGCAAGAATGCATGGCGGAACCCGAATGGAACTTTGGGTTTGTGCATGATGACCATGGTCAAGTGGACATCCTCCAATCATCATTCTTTGACGAGCAAAGGTCAAAGGGACGTTGGATCATTGACGGCCGCCCACCCGCTCCTCCAAATCCAGCTTTTACCCCGGCGATGAGTCCTCTCGGGATCACTTGTCTACAAGTGGCATCGCTAAGTCTACTTACGATTCTCCTCCGCTAGCCACCACTTTCAAAACGAGTGACGGACCTCAAGGTGAATGATCTAAATTTTAAATGTGTGGCTTTAGTAGTAGCTATTTGCATTATCTAGTTTATTTTGGTTATCTTTTGCAAGACTCTTGTAATTCTTAAATGTAATCATTGTCGTTAACTTAATCTATCACGAATTTTCTTGAATCCAACTTGAGTAAGCTAGATTTTATCGTTAACACTGCAAAGTTAAACTCTCATTAATCTCTAACGTGCAATTCATGTTTCACCGCATGTTGTTTCACATCAGTTGTGCTACTTTTACAATAAAATACTTTTCAAATTAGATTTTCTTTAATTCAAATATCAACCATTCCTAATAGAAGTGTTGTAGTATATACGTGAACAATATCAAGTACAACGTTAAGAAAAATACCGAAGATTATAGCTACGATAAGTAGTGGAAGTAGTGACATAAATTCTCATTGGCTTAGATATGTACCGACCTTGTTAAAAGTCGAGTGATCCACCTCCTCCCAAATTCTTAGATGAAATATAATTGGATCTATTTTGTCTGATGGTGAGCCTACCACTTAGAAATAGGCACTGAGCCGAGAAGACTGGTTTCGATTGCCTACCTATCCCGACACTACTCAACTGGGGCCGTGAACTACGAAAAGCCTGTCAGGCAGACAAAAACGTTCAAAAGCAATTGAACGAAGTCGCTCCAGTCAAAATGCTTTAGATGAAGACGAGGGAGAGGCGGTGGAGCAAAGTTCCAAGATTCAATTGCACTCCTTGTTAGATCTTGTCTAGGATAAGGACATACATTCTCGCTAGTTGTTGCAGTTTCCTTCGCTATCGGTATAGTGCTAAGCAAGTAGGCTAGTAGGTCAAATCTTTTCATTGAAGTTGCTAATTTCATTCCGAATCTTTTTGCATTGTAGGAAATCCTTCAACATAATTGAGGGTGAATGATAAGGGAGAGTACATCTTCTTATTCTTTCTCTGGATAAAAACATCTAGAATCTCATAAGTAAGAGAGGGACAAATTAGCTCATCTAAAAGGAGAGGAACAGAGAAACTAGCCCGAAAATAAAAGAAGAGAAAGGGACGAGACTTCTACAAGCTCTTCAAAACAAGCTAGCAGTCTTGCTTGTCTTTGCCCTTGCCTGTCTTAGCTTTCCTCTTTGGACAAAATATTCTTGTAGACAAAGACTTTTTAGATTTATGACGATCAGAATTTCTTCGAATATGTCCTTGAATTTATTCAAGAATTGAGAAAAACTCAGATTGGACAGTAGTATAGTCGTTACATTCATAGGAACGATGTTCCTATTTCTTTTTGTTTCTAACAGGTCAGGTGCTCTTTTACCTTGGAAAATAAGAAAGTTACATCATGGGGAGTTAGTTGCACCCACGGTCTCTATTCGTGATAATCTTTCTCGGTGATCTTCATGGAAGAAGATCTCGCATCCCTGAGAGAACTCCTATGTTCAAAAATCCCAACGGATCCAAAGAAGAGTTGGACTACAGGCTCATGCTCAAATGGTTAGGTTAATAAAACCCAGATTTCCCCAAAAAAACTCTTGCTCAAATTCGATTCGGGCTTGAAAAGCAGACATATGATCACCTCCTTGATGTGAGAATCACTCCCGTGGCTAGATCCACTTGGTTCACCATTAGCCTCTGGGGTCTTTAAGTGAAAATCCAATGATCAGGGCTAGCATGAAGAACATTCAGTACAATTTCATTGTTCCCTTTCGCCGCTTCCCACATCGTACGTAGTCCTCTTAAGTATATTCTTTTTCTTCAAGGCCCTAAAGTCAACCATCCAAATGATCATCCAAAACCATGAGAGCATCCAAATCCACATCTGAATCCGTCGCGCTAATTGACCTAAGGATGTGATAGAAATGAATGGAGGCAGCCAATTCCCTTATGTAAGAAAGAGAATAGAGCTGCGGGATTTCACAACCTCATGCCATCAAAAGTAAGCTCTTTTGGAAGAGAAGGTCAGTATATCATGATTTACTGGTTGCAGGTGAGGCAGGTAGATCATTCCGGTAGGAGGTATTACTAAGATAGGCTAATGTGGAACTTGCTAAAAATCAAATGGTTGAATTATTGAAAAATTAGACTATTCAGGAATACACATTGAATATTGAGATTATGCATTAAATTTTTGGTAGTAGATCCAGAAGAAATGAAACAAAATACGGCAGAACTAGGACAGTTATTTTATGAGGTCTACCTAATGCTAGATGCAGAGGCGCATAATAGATCGATATGAACATCATGAGTTGTACCGCAATAAAACCAGTTGTTGCTGATACATCTTTAGTCTAGCTAGCCCTAGAAGGTCACAGATTGAGTCATTCTTATATTTTCAAATCGATTCTTTTATTGGACAATATTTATGGGGAATCAACTTCAAGCACTGAAGCAAAAGCAAGGCACGCAACATTAAGGAAAATATCTTCTAGATTCTCCAATCACCAGATTGTGGGAAAGAAAGATGACCCTGACCTTCTTTCCTCTATTCAATACATAATGATTGAGGCCAACTTTGGTTCGATCAGTTCATCAATGATCAACAAGTATAATATGATGGTTGATAATCTTGTACGTCTTTCATGTGTATCGGTGGGTTTTCCCCTGCAAATTAACTTGGGTTACAAGAGCACTTCTTCTTAGGCATAGGGTCAAAAGTGCTCGCACGTGCTGTCTGGGGAAGTGGGGGGACATCGGTTGATCCATTTCATCCCAATAGTGTACATTTGGAGCACAATATAAAATTCATCTTTCTTGCAAGACTTCTTCAGATAAGGGCAAACTCCAGAGACTGCTTCGAAGTTAGATCCTTACCTTTAACCTTTACTCAAGAAGAAAAATATTCTAAAATGACTATCTTTTAGTCAAAAATATTTTATGATGCACAGTGTTTGACTTTTCCCTATTGTGGTCGCTTTCTCATTTTTGTACTACACCAACCTCTCGATATGTCCGAGAAAAAAGAAATGTTGGAAATTGACTATTTCTTTGGGTATCTGAGAACCCTATCTTGTGCACCTCTACAATAATTTTTAAGACAATCAAAGGACTTCTTTATTGAATTGTTATTATAAATTGGTTCATTTTATTGCATTTAAATTGATTCCATTGTTTCATATTTTGCATATTAATAGATTCATCACATTACTGTATAAGGTTTATGATAAGGCTTTATGTTATTGATAATTGAGATGATATGAATATGATATGAATGTTATCTTGAATTCTTGTATGTGCACGTTGAAATGATGGAGCTCACCCCCTGATTGTACTAGCTGTGGATGATGTACTCGTGCATGTTAAAATGATAAAGGATATGGAAAAGAAAAACGGTAAAGGAGTGCCTTTATGGTACTAGACAGTTGCTGCTGTGACGGTTGTAATATATACGAAATGAGAAAGCTAAGTATATTGTTATGAATATGGATATGAAAATCAAAGATATGATTTTATGATATGTTTAATTGCATGTTTTTTAAAAAATCATTTTATGTTATGTTTTAATGAATTTGACATCCAACATATTATGTAGTTTGCCTTGATTACTGTAGTTTAAAATTGTGTTTTACTTACTGAGTTTTGACTTAATATTAGTTGTTAACATTTTTCAGGTAAGTTTAAGTAAATCAAAATTGTAGTTTAAAATATTATGTAGTTTGCCTTGATTACTATAGTTTAAAATTGTATTTTACTTACTAAGTTTTGCCTTAATATTAGTTGTTAATATTTTTCAGGTAAGTTTAAGTAAATCAAATGAGTAGAAGGGGTGGCAATATTTATCGTAGGAGAGGAGCGCCTGAGGAAAGGTAATGTTATGATTATGCTTGATTATATGTTTATGTGATTTCGAATGTGATGTTTTAGAGAGGCTCTTTCAAATGATAAGGTGATAGTTATAGAAATTAGATAATTTAGCCTACCATCCGACCTCCGTTCCCGCCTCACCTACGCGAGCTCACCGGACCGGGTTGTTACAAAGACGAACCTTTGAAAGGAATAAATTCAAACCTTCCCACCCTCCTTTATCGCTAATGAAAACAAAGACAGATATTATTGGCTTGCTTAGCTAGCTGCTTTGACTAGTGGGACCTAAGTTCCCCTTCTAAACTGGGCTGAGAAATTGATTCAAATTATGTAAATGGCAGGATGATTTATCGACTCAAATTAGACATAACCAAAGATGTTAGGCCTCACTCCTTATAACAAAGTGGTCACTAAAGAAACTTGAAATTCTTTGAAAGGAAAGGTGTGAAGCATTGAAATTAGAATTCGAACTAAGAGAAAGAAGCTCAATCACCAATACAAATGATCGCCCGCTGCACCTTCTCTTATAGGGGGCCAACAAGTTTTCTTTGCCCTGGAGGTTTGTTTGGAACCCAGAGAAAAATCCGAAAGAATATCTAAATCTTGAAAAGCTCTGGATATTCAGTTACTCAATCTATGGGTGCATTGAAAAGCTTTCTTCCCATGTATACATGATTTGACAGAAGAATCGATATTCAGAAGAATCCACAGAGAGTCAACTGATGCACCTATACTATTGAGAGTTGAGAGAACGAGAAGATGGGTCTAGTTTACTACTACTAAGAAGAAAAGAACCTAACAGATGATCCATCCGGATCTACTACTGGATAAACTTCCCGTAGTCTCTAGAGCACGGCATATATAGAATAGATCAAGAAAAGAAAAGGCAACTTTAGTTGTGCAACAAAGAAAGAGAGAGAAGATGCAACTTTGAAGGAGCAAGATAGATAGACCTTTCATTCGCCTGAATTATCACATTTCAGTTTCCCATCTAGGCTCTCCTACATGAGATTATTGAAAAAAAGGAGAAAATGAGCTTTTGGTGTGTCCCTTTTGCTGGTTTAAAAATTATTGAACTGAACCTGCCGCACTATATCAGTTTAAGCCTAAGTATCCCTAAACCCAATGGGGGTTTTCTATTTGGACTTGCTCCCCCGTCGCAATCGAATGAGAATGGATAAGAGGCTTGTGGGATTGACGTGATAGGGTAGGGATGACTATATTGTTGGAAGCAGCTAATGTGAAGCACATGGATACAAGCCTTCGGCCTTGAAATGAAAGACAATTACGAATAAGTTTTGTCTATGAATAAGGAACTTATAAGTAATGCAACTATGAATCTCAATATTTCTCTCAAGCTTTTCTTCGTTTATGGTTCGATTTTTCGGTGTTCTAAGCATAGAGGAACCACACCAATCCATCTAGAACTTGGTGATCAATCTCTACTGCATTGACGATACTATAGGGAGGGTTCTGCAAAAAAAATAGCTCGACGCAAAAATGAAAAAAATCGTAACACATTTGATTTTACTTTTGAGTGGCAACATGGATTCCTATCTCCGACTGACGAAAGCACTTGACCCCAGCTTCAATGCTTAGCGCCTACATGCACTAGCCTAAATGTATGGGCGCCTTAGCCTTCCTTTGAAGCTGCTTGCTGCTCACACTTAACTTACCTGTGGTGTGGAAGTGAGTAAACGGTTAAATCAAGTAGGACAGCACCAACTACCTGAAGATGGAGGCATTATTAGCTCACTTCTCTCGGTTTAGTCTTCCAGCCATAAAAGTGTAGAACAGACTCATTTGATGTAGGGATCGAGGTATGAGCTTCACAAGAAAGAGTGGATGCGAGTGGTTGAAATCATGTATTAAGTCAACTCATTCTTTCTACCTATTCTTTTTATCAGTAAAGAGGTGCCTCGGGCTCTTTTCCAAGGGGAAGAGGTTATTGAGAAGCAGGAAGAAAAGAAAATATCTCTTTCAAAGCTACAAGCAAGCTGCATATCTTTTCTTTCTTCTTTTTTCAAAGAGGAACTAATGGGCCCCTGCTGAGATTCATTCCTCGGATCATCTAGGCTGGTGTGATTGAGTCAGGCTTGTTTGGAATTGGAATGGAAGCAGAGGGCCTCCAACCAAAAGGCAAGCAAGTTACTGCCTTCCGCGAATTGTTTTTTAAGATATTCATAAACAAATATAACATGAATCATTGATCGCTTGTTCGTGAACGAGCTCATTTGGTATCTCGAAAATACTAATGTATATATTCATGATCTTGCTCATTTGATAGCTCAAGAATACTCATTAGAATTGTTCAAGAACGTGTTTGTTTGATTAGGTTAAAAATTTGCTAAATATATTCATGATCAAATCTTTTCATTGAAGTTGTTAATTTCATTCCGAATTTTTTCTCATTGTAGGAAATCCTTCAATATAATGGAAGGTGAACGATAAGGGATAGTTTATCTTCTTATTCTTTCTCTGGAATAGATATATCTAGAATCTCATAGGTGAGAGAGGGACGAAGTAGCTCGACTAAAATGAGTGGAACAGAAAGACTTGCCCGAGAATAAAAGAAGAGAGGGACGAGACTTCTATGAGCTCTCCAAAACATGCTAGAAGTCTTGCATGTCTTTGTCTCTGCCCTGCCTTAGTTTTCCTCTTTGGACAAAATATTCAGGTCCAACGTAAAAAGGCACCCTCCCTCTCTATTCGTCATATCCTATCCAAGACTCCTACTCGATTAAGCTAGGTCAGAGGGGTATAGCACCTCCTCCCCAATAACCATCATGGAAAACCCTTGGAGGGACTAGCTACATGGCAAGTCCGCTCCTATTTCCTCTATCTAGTCCGGAATGAAATGACAAAGATTAATAAAAAATGGCTTGGTGGTATGTTAAAAAATTGGTCTACTAAAGAAACAAGACTTCAGAAGTTCAGGGGGATCATAGAGTAGAAGAGAAGCTTGTATGGATGACTATTGGAAATAAAAGACTATTGTATAATACATGAAATATTTTATCCACATAAGAAAATTCATACATATGTACAGAACAAATGGGATAATTGGTGAAAAGGTCATTATCAATACGATTTCTCTAAAAAAAGTCTCCATTAGAACCTAAAGAATGGCTTAATAGAATCAATAATCATCATATGCTTCAAAACAAGGAATCAAACCAATTGGATTTATATAAAAAATATCAATTACTTTATTCCATAAAAAATGACTATGCAGCAAATTCAGTCATCAATCACTATCTTTGTGTGTTTATGGTGTATGTTTCGAGCTGATGTCAATCGTTCTCAAGAAAAGAAGCTCGGGAATTCAAATAATGAGATGGCGATACCAAGCCCTCAAGATAGTTTGGCTATTCTTTTGGGATCCTTGGATTAATGGCCAAGCCCTCGTTGATTTTGTTTACATAGATAGGTTATCTTATGAGATATGGCTTGTGATAAAGGTACGTAGCAATCTAACAATTCCTGGCTGGGAGGAGTTGGAATTTACTTAATCCTATCACACCTTCTGAATTTGGAATCAAATAATGTTAGTGTTGTATTTATGGATAATGGGTTGATGATAAAAGAAAAGAGGGAATTTGGGATAATAAAAAATTTTGGCTCGACCCGGGAAAGCGCGGGCAAAAACATAAAGGGGTCCATGTAACTGTTGTGACCGCCCATTGAGAAGCGAGTTCGCGTCTACTAGAAAAGAAAAGAGACTACCCACTGAAGATGACCACGCCTCTGCTAGACAGCATGTGAAATGGGCGAGAGAGTTCTTGATGTAGGCAAGCCGTACCTTCTCCCCCCATGCATCCAATAATGATGCTTCAGTTCCCCTCCTTTTGGTGGCTGTTGGAATTCTGCTGATTGCTTCGGTTTCTGTTTGAGGGGATGGCTGTTGGGTTTTATGGCTATTCAAATCCTGGGTTGGCTGTTGGTATTTTGGCTGTTTGATTCCTGGGCTAGTTGTGCCTCTCTCTTGGGTATTTCCCATCTTTTGGCTGCTCCCATTGAAGGCTTGGGCGACACCTTTTTGAGGGGATGTTTGGATTCCTTTTCCCTATTTATAGGGGGTTATTTGCTGCTGCTTTAAGGAGAGTTTTAGAAATGAGATATGTATGATTTTTGGAAATTGAAACCTGCGGGTTTGTTTATTTTAGTTAATTAATCATATTAACATTTGTTATTGATATAATCATATGTTGTTATTATAGTTTATTAATATTAACTATATTTTATTATAAGCTATTAGTTATATTAATTGTATTTTGTTATTATTATTATTATTTTTAAATTATTTTTATAGTTCATATATATATATGCTTATGTGCCTCGATACACGTGCCCTCGACCTCGTCGGTCGCCAAGGTATAACCCTTCTAAACACTAAAACTCCGAGAGCCCGCCCTCGACACTTGTAGTGCGGCGAGTAACCACCCATGCGTGCTTTCCTTAGCACGGTGGGAGGGAGCTCGTCGCTATACTTGTGGCGAGGCAGGTAACACCGTTAAGTCCTTTTTCGGTGTTTGTAGCACGCCAAGGGATCACCCATGCACGCTTTTCTTAGCATGGTGGGAGGGAACTTGGTGCGGTGCTTACAATGAAGTAGGTGATCCCTATGCACGCTTTTCTTAACACGGCGGGGCAACTAAAAAAACTAATTTTTCAAAAAAAAAAGCTTTTAATAACCCATGCACGCCTTTTTTGGCGTGTTAGATGACAAACAAAAAAAAATCACCGCTGCGGTGTCTCACAAACACCAACCTTGCACGTCTTTCTTAGCGTGGCGGGTAGGCAGTCTCTTAATTTTTCCCCTAAATAGGGGAGACACCGGGAGGCTGCCAAAATTTTGTCCGAAAAAGGACAAGGACTAGAGCAAAAAAATGAACAAGAACTTTGACTTAAGATTGTAGTTTGGGACAACTACAAGAAACTTGAACTCAAGCTTTCTTTGAACTCAAATTGAACAACAAGAAACTTGAACTTGAAAGTGATACAAGGGACTTGGTGAATTACAAAGGACTACACTCAAACTTGATTTGACATTAAATGAACTAAAACTAAGCTTGAACTTGAATGTGGACCGAAGCTAACAAGAACAAGAGATGCACTTGTACTCAAACTTTAACTCTAATTTGAGCAAATATAAACAACATTCACTCAAATTGAACATCAATAAAACTTGCAAACGTCGAAGTTAAACTTCAATGAATCATAAAGGGGCTAACTTGAATGGATTACATAAAATGAGCTCAAGATATCTGTTGGTTGCTTCGGTTTCTGTTTGAGGGGATGTCTGTTGGGTTTTCTGGCTGTTCGGATCCTGGGCTGGCTATTGGTATTTTGGCTGTTTGGTTCCTGGGCTGGTTCTACCTCTCTCCTGGGTATTTCCCATGTTCTGGTTGCTCCCATTGGAGGCTTGGGCGGCACCTTTTTGGGGGGCTGTTTGGATTCCTTTTCCCTATTTATTGGGGGTTATTTGCTGCTCCTTTAAGGATAGTTTTAGAAATGAGATATGTATGATTTTTGGAAATTGAAACTTGCGGGTTTGTAATAGCTTGCAAGCTATTATCTTCTTCCTCCTACTTCTAATTTGTCTCAGTCTTCTAACCTCTTCTTCTATATCCATGGTTCCCGCCTCAGTTGTATCCTTTTTCTCAAGATTCACTGCATTTAAGTGCCAAGATATTTGAAGCTAAGAAGTTTCAACTCATGTCCGAATTTGAACGAGAAAAGGAGATTATCAAAAGAAAATATGTCATGAAAATTCATAAATCGGAAATGTCGGATCTTCAAAATTTTGAGTCAAATTCATCAGGAGATGAGATTCTTCCGCCAGGGGAGAATTGATGTAGGCAATTTGTACATTTTCTTTCCTACCTATTTCTTCTTCCGGTCTTCTATCTATTTCTTCTCTCCACGAGTAACTTTCCATTGTATCTTTCTTCTCTACATAAAGCGTGAGTGTTGTTGGGGCCGGTTTGTTGGTATTTGTCGGACGAATGCCGACAGGTGTTGGATCAAGATTGTTGTTGTTAACCCATGGTTTGAATATTCTTTAGAGCACCTAATTTTTCCTAATTTTATCGATGCATGCGAGGTGACCTTTAAGGTTGTTCTGAGGGTAGTGTTCTTTATAATTTTGTCTTTTCTTTCTAAGTCCTCTTTTATGTTTCTTGCATCTATTTGTTTTCTTTTACAGTGGTTTATTTACTTTTCTTTGTTGAGTTTTGTTCAGTTTGTCCCTAGTGTTCTCCTTCTTAGCTTGCCATCAATTGATGTAGGCAAGTCATACCTTCTCCCCCCCATGCAGCCAAAAATGATGCTTCGGTTCCCCTCCCTTTGGTGGCTATTGGAATTTTGCTGGTTGCTTTGGTTTTCGTTTGTCGGGGTGCTATTTAAATCCTGGGCTGGCTGTTGGTTTTCTGTCTGTTTGGTTCCTGGGCTGACCATGCCTCTCTCTTGGGTATTTCCCATGTTCTGGATGCTCCCATTGGAGGCTTGGGCGGCACCTTTTTGGGGGTTATTTGGATTCCTTTCCCTAGGGGCTGTTTGATGATGTTTTAAGGAGAGTTTTAGAAATGAAATATGTATGAATTTTGGAGATCGAAACCTACGAGTTTGTAATAGCTTGTGAGCTATTACCTTCTTCCTCCTACTTCTAATTCTTCTATCTTCTAACCTCTTCTTCTCTATCCAAGATTTCCGCCTCACTTGTATCTTTTTTCTCTAAATTAATATAAGTTATATGTTTGTAACTTTGTTAAGTTTATGTTTTAAGGAAGACTTTTTGTTTGCAATCTTAATTGTGTTTTTTTTATTGCATCAGTTCTGTCCTGAATGGGAGAGTTGTTAGGTCAAGAAGAAGAAAAAGAAAGTCCCACAACACAAAGGAACCTTGGACAATGGGCACAAGTCTTTCTTTATTCAAGTTTTTTTAATATCTCCATTAGAATTAGCAACTCGGTCAGGTATGTGAGGGTGGTGGCAAGCATCAGATATTCGCTATAGGAAACTATATAGATCAAAGGCCTCTAAAACTGGTGTATGAATGGTTGATGAGGGTCGAAAGTTGAGATGATTGGTTCATGAGGGTCCCTTTAAACTTAAAGGTCTGGATGATCAACTCTGCAAATCAGTTGTTGGAATCCATAGGTATTCAAATCATTCATTTCAAAAAATTGAAAATCTTCGGGCATAAAATATAAAAATCTCTTCGACAAAATTTCTTCAAATATGTCCATGAATTTATTCAAGACTTGAGCAAAACTCAGATTGGAGAGCAGTAAAGTTCAATTTATAGGAATGATGCCCTTATTTCTTTTTTGTTTTTAACAGGTCAGGTGCCCTTTTACCTTCGAAAATAAGAAAGTTACCTCATGGGGAGTTAGCTACGCCCACGATCTTCGTTTGTGATAATCTTTCTCGATGATCTTCGTAGAAGAAGATCTTCCATCCATGAGAAAGAAGTCCTATGTTCGTAAAATCCCAACAGATCCAGGACTATAAGCTCATGCTCGAAAAGGTAGGTTAATAAAAACCAGACTTCACCAAACAAAACTCTTTCTCCAACTCGATTCTGGCTTGAAAAGTGAACATACGATCATCTCCTTGAAGTGAGAATCACTCCCGTGGCTAGATCCATTTCCAGGGTCTTCAAGTAAAAACAAGTGATCGGGACTAGCAAGAAGAACATTCAGTACAATTTAATAGTTCCCTTCTGCCGCTTCCCTAATCGTATGTAGTCCAGTTAGGTATATTCTTCTTCGAGGCCCTAAAGTCAACCATCCAAATGATTATCTGAAGCCATGCGAGCATCCAAATCCACATATGAATCTGTCACGCTGATTGACCTAAGGATGAGATAGGAATGAATGAAGACAGTCAATTCTCTAATGAAAGAAAAGAGAATAGAGCTGTGGGACTTCACAAGCTCATGCCATCAAAAGTAAGCTCTTTCGAAAGAGAAGGTCAATATAACATGATTTACTGGTTGCGGGTGAGATAGGTAGATCAATCGGGTGGGAGGAATTACCAAAATAGGCTAACGTGGAACTTGGTAAAATGAAATTGTTGAATAATTGAAAAATTAGATTATTCATAATACACATTGAATGATGAGATTGTGTATTGAATTTCCGGTAGTAGATCCATAAGAAATGAAACAAAAGATACAGTAGAACTATGACAGTTATTTTATAAGGTCTACCAATGCTAGATATAGAGGCGCAAAATAGATCAATATAAACATCATGAACTATCCCGCAATAAAACCAGTTGTTGTTGATACCGCCTTCTCAGGCTAGCCAGCCTTTGAAGGTCACAGATTGAGTCATTCTTATATTTTCAGATCGATTCTTCTATTGGACAATATTCATGGGGAATCTACTTCGAGCACTGAAGCAGAAGCAAAGCGTGCAGCATTGAGGAACATATCTTCTTGATTCTCCAATCACCGGAATATGGGAAAGAAAGACGACCCCGACGTTCTTTCCTTTGTTCAATACATAATGACAGAGGCTGACTTTGGTTCGATGAATTCATCAATGGTCAACAAGTATAGTATAATGATTGATGATCTTGCACGTCTTTGCTTTGAAAGTCGGGTTACAGGAGCACTTCTTCTTAAGTATAGGGTCAAAAGTTCTCGCACGTGCGATTTTTGGGAGGGGGCATCGGTTAAACCATTCCATACTAATAGTGTATATTTGGAGCTCAATATAAAATTTGTCTTTCTTGCAAGACTTGTTCGGATAAGGGCAAACTCCTGAGATTGCTTCGAAGTATGATCCTTGCCTTTACCCTTTCCTCAACAAGAAAAAACATTCTAAACTTACTATCTTTTAGTAAAAAAAAATTTATGACGCGCAGTGTCTGACTGTTCCCTCTGGTTGTGGCTTTCTCATCCTTGTACTACACTAACCTCTCGATATGCCCGAGAAAAAAGAAATGTGGGAAATCAACTATTTCCCCGGGTGTCTGAGAACCCTATCTAGGGCACCTCCACAATCATTTTTAAGATGATCAAAGGACTTTTTTCATCCATCTCCGCCTTGAGTGACCATCGCCTCATCCTTATTCACTCAGTATTGGTGGTCAAATTCCGTAGAACTATGAGTTTGAAGACTGATTCGATATTAGTAATGAATTTCTTACCTCTATAGAGTCAGTCTAGCTAAGCCTCCCCCATACTACAAAACCTTATAAACTAGAAAAAAGCCAAATTTTTCATTTTCATTTTCACACCAAACTGATATGTATTTTTATTATCACTTACGGTACTAACAAGGTCAATTACAAAGTTATTAACCGATCAAAACTTTAATACAACCCTTTCTAGTCCTACTAGAGGGGGGACCCCATATTACACCCCTAAAGTCACTAAAGTCAATCGTATTTTCATATTCTTCATTAAAAAGTTAAGCAAAATATCTCATCCACCTTTGATGAATATAATCTAATAAGAAATGTACTTTTTGATCTTCATCCTTAATACACTTCACTTGAAGTAAATCCTTACTACTCATATCTATTTGTTTGGCTAACTTATACATATATATTTCTCCCTTCTTAGTATCTAATCTATTATATAAATTATTAAAAGCTAAGCTCTTTGCATCGCAAATAGTTTTCTTAGATTCCTTACGAGCCCCTTTATAACTTTCCCAATTATCAGAAGTTTAACATCTAAACCAATTTTTATAACAAATGTTCTTATTTTTTTTTCATCTTTTCTAATATTCTTAATATCACTAGCCACTTTTTCTCACATAACATTGGAATCCTCATGCATAAACAAAATATGATCTAAAATCTTACTCTAAAAACTAATTTTATTAATATTTTTTAAATACCCCCATCTAATCCTAGAAATCATTTTACTTTATTTTTTATTTTTTACCGCTTTATCTAAAAGTCTAAAACTAATAATCGATATTCGGTACATAAATTTTCACTCGAAATAACTTTACAATATTTGCAATCTAAACGATCTAATTTTCTTTACTATATCCATTTTTACAAGTGATAATATACTCATTTCTTTTCTTAAATAAGGTATTAGCTTTTAAAAAATCATAAGCTAAATAAAAAATATAATATGATCTTACCAACTTCATTTGTCGTTCCAAACACATGTCCACTATGAATATTTTTAAAATCATCTACCTCTCTACCAACATGTCCCTTTAAATCTCTTCCAATAAAAACTTTTTTCAAGCAGTATCTTTTGTATTAATTCTTCTAAGTCATTCCAAAATTTTATATTGAACATATATCCAAATCTACTTGAGGAGCAAAAGCACATATAATATTAAAAATCTTAGCATCAACAACAAACTTTAAAGCCATGATTCTATCTCTAATTTTGTTAATTTTTATAATATTATCCTTCAAACTCTTATCTATAATAACACCTACACCATTTCTAATACGACTCCTACCCAAATACCCTAGTTTATATCATATATCAATCTCTTTAGCCTTCTCTCCAACCCATTTAATTTCCTAAATACATAGAATATTTATCTTCCTATGAATCAAAATATCTTATAATTTCATTAATTTTCCTATAAGGGAGCATATATTCCAAATTTCTTATCCTACTTTTAGTTTCATTGACTAGCTTCTTTGCCCACATCCGTTATTGATGTGGGAACCCTTGTTTATTTAACACTGCACCCGAGCGCCGGTACAACGGACCTTACACACTTGTCGTTGTATTCAGACCATACAACGCACCATTTCCAAGGGATGCCCTAGCATTAACATAATTTTTTAAAAAATTCATGTCATGAGTAGTCAACAAGTTTTACGTTGGCTGTCGACTACCTAAGACAACCCTCCATGAATCGCCCATATAGGAATTCAAAAAAGAATAGATTTTATTCAGGTCATAATCTATATTGGACTTCCCAATTTATTAATAGAAGGACGAACACGGGGAGTCGAAGAATTACAGATGAATGTACAACAATCAACATAAAGAAAGATTCATTTGATCTGCTCTAAATAGAACTATTTATCTTTTAATCTTTCTACCAAAAATTTTCCTCTTTCCTTTGGCAACCAGGGCAGGTGAGCATTGGATAGGCGCAGCAGCTCTTCCCGAATCTCTCAAAGGCGCTCGCTCATTGTCGTGGGCCCCTAACAACTAGGCCAACAAGCCCAAGGGGAGGGAGCCCTAGCCTTGCTAACTTTCATTCTTATTCACTTGCTCACAGCGCTAGTAACCTTTTGCTCGGTGCGGCGGATTTATTTCATTCAGTGAAAGATCCCCTGTATAATGAGAATTTTATCACTAATTTGGCGACCTGGTATGAAGTTGCTGACTTACTAGCGCCTTTTTGCAATCGAAAGACGAATAAGATCAGAGACGCCATCATTGGGGCAAACGATGCAATAACTTCAGTGAGGGCAAAGCCCAAAATTGCATAACTAAATGATTGATTAGCCAATGATGGATTTCACGCCACAGAATGGATCAAAGAATTGAAAATGATTCCAATACCAACAGTAGCTCCCGCTGAACTAATTGTAGCCGCTCCGACACCCATTGATTTAGCACCTTCTAACATCTCGAGTCTAGAATTATCATCACGCTTTGCTTTTCCTTCGCTCTTTGCTAAATTCTTTATCAATTCCTCTGCCCAATGTTTGGTTTTCTTTCTTCTTACCTCCGTCAATGCCAATTAGGTTAGATTTTTTGGTGTGGTACTCCCTCGCCCTTTATATTCCCACGAATATCTTTTCATAGTGGGCCTATGCATACATCCTTTTTAGTATGCATGAAGGGTTATCCCTAATAGAAGCCTATACTAAGAAGTAGCTGCCCTTAGCTCCAATTGCTAAGGTAATCGGGTACCTACTATTTAGTTCACTCTTACAACAACCCCCTAAGAAGCAAGGGAGTGGGAACTATTTAGATAGTAATACATTGATTTCTTACACGTGCAAAGGAACTATTTCTTGGCAACTTGGACAACTTAGAACAATGTTTGTCCCGCATATCATACGAAAGATCAGGATATTGAAAAAAGGCTTTAGAAAGCTTTCGTCTCAATTCATATTTAGCTACGAGCAATCTACGTTTGTGATCTCTTAGTCGCTTATTTCAGTGCAAAATAACATAAACGGGGATGAACAGGCAAATTTCTCTCACTTATAGAACGATTTCTAAAGTCGAGGATTTCGATGAAAGCAAGACAAGGTATACGCCATCTTTGACATGTTGATTGCTAATAGACAGCTGACTATACCTCCGTGTAAGCAACCTGCCCAAGATCGAGAAAGTTGATGATTCCAACTACTTATTGACGACCCCACATATCATGTGCTTTTTTCTCCCCGGGTAATGCTAGAGTATTCTAATATCACATCGTAGACCTCCACCCTAACTATATCTTCCTAATAAGTGAACCGAAACATAGTGTATGAAATCCTCTTCGATGCTGCAAGGATGAGACGATGTGACATACTACGATCACGTACAAAAGTTATGCACTTCGGCTCAGATAGAACCTCTCAACTGCTCCCTTTAGGGGGTCTCTATGGGGATAGGCCCCAAGCTTTCCCCTCCCCCGCCTAAGACATAAAGGCAATAGTTTGCTGAAACAGAGAAGCGATAGTTCGACTAAAAGCCAGAGTGAATAAATCCGCCATTTCTGGAAATACTCTTTTGTCGTGGTGTATTGTGTATCCCCCTTTGTTCCATTTATGGAATAGAAGAAATAAATGAAAAAAAAAATGGCTTTTTGTTCAAGAATGAAATTTTATCGGAATTGTCCTTATCGATTCATCCTTTGAAACAAGATATGGGTCGCTTAGAGCTTAACTTACTTTCTTCGCTTACGACTTTCCATATTCCTCCCTCCGAAAAAGAAAGATTCTATTCTGGATCTCCCGCCGAAACATACCTCATTCATTCTCACTTCTTTTATGTCACTCTCAGAAAATAACCTTTGAGCAAAAAACACCTCTTGGTCGAGCTATTTCATTTACTCGAATAAAAAACCTTTCTTAAGCATGCTCATGAGTAGCTTCTTTCTCATTGGATCTCCTTTTCCAAATGGATTTTTTTTCCAAAGATGTGATCTTAGAGCTCGCTTAGACTAATTCATTCGGGCAAGACAAATTACGATGTCATGATGCGCCCATTCTTATGGTCATTCCTTCAATACTTATTATTCTCGATGAATGATCTATGCTACCAAAGAAAATCATAGTAAAACGAGTCACCTTTTCATTTTCAAGAACATAGCAAGCTAGAAAAAAACTTACATCTAACTGGCTCAAAAGTCGGCCCTTGCTCAACATCCAATTTTGAATCATTTCTAGTGAGTCGTGTGAAGAAAAACCTCTTCGAGTTTCTTGCCAATAGCAGCCATGGATTGCCTCCTCTCAGAGATCCAGAGTAGACTGAAGTTGTTAGAAATGATTTTTTTTTTAGTTTTAATTTTGCTAGGTGTTTTGGTATTTACATCTAAAAGAATACCAAGAAATTGATTTATTTTAAGATTTATGACTTCCTTTAGAAGTAACCCAGGAGTTTAGATTGGAGCTGGACTTATGGCTTCTTTAGAAAGTAGCCCAGGTATTTAAATTTAGGTTGGGACTTATGGCTTTCGTAGAAAGTAGCTCGGGGATTTAAATTTAGGTTGAGACTTATGACTTTTGTAGAAAGTAACACGGGTATTTAGATTTAGGTTGGGACTTACAGCTTTCGTAGAAAGTAGCCCAGGTATTTGATTTGGAATGAGGCTTACTACTCTATTTTTGAGTTGCCCAAAGTTGGGTCTTACAACGTAACTCTACAGCAAGCAGCCCGGGGATTTTGTTTGAATTTGGGATATGTCTTATTATTTCCCTTAAGAAGTTGTCTGAAAATGGATCTTACAACTTAATGCTTTAGACTAAGATGCCCATAGGTTTGAATTGGATTATTTGATATTTAGGATCATTGCTATTTATTTAGTAATTTTCCTAAAATGTGAGTCATATGACTTCACTTAGAAGTTGTCCTATAGCGGGCTTTATAACCTAATCATATAGACTATGATGCCCATGAATTTGTGTTTTTATAGAAGATCTTACAATTGAAATTCCACATGCTTTTAACATAGGATTAATATCATAATTATTGTATTTCAAAGTATTATTTAAAGATGAAATTCTCTTTTGAGACTTTAGCCTTGGTTTTTTTAATAAGAGTTGTTCATGTAATTAGATTTGGGTAGGAACTTATGGCTTTCATTAGAAAGTAGGCCAGGTTAATTAGACTTAGAACCTTTACTAAAGGTAGACTGAAGGTTTTAGTTAGGTAGGTCTTATTGCTTCCTTACAAGTTGTCTAATGATGGGTCTTACGACCTAGCCCGATAAACTAAGTGGCCCGAGTGATGGGTCTTACAACCAAGCCCTATATACTAGGATACGCGAGTGAGGGGACTAGGGTTGTGTTATCACCTAAACATTTCCCTGAGAAGTCGGACTTACGACTTCTATTAGAAATGGCATGTTTTAATTGGGGGTTAAGGATTAGGTTAATTTTACCTAAAATTTTTCCCTAAGGTCGGGCATACGTCTTTGCTTTGAAAGTTGCCGGGTAATGGGTCTTACAACCAAGTTATTATAAACAAGTCTGCCCATTAATTTGAATTTCATTGTATTTGTTGAGAGGATGTCATTTATTTAGGATTTGTTACTTGGAGAGTTTAAAAGGTTTATGAGTTGGTTTGAATTTGTGATTTTGACACTTCGGTGTTTTGACACTAGCGTCAATGTTTTAGTTGTTTTGTGCTCGTAGTCTTATTTTACTACAGTGGTCCACTACTCTACTCATTTTTTAGTACTGTTAATATACTAGTTTTTTAGTACTTAGCTTTCCTTACTTTTCCAGTATTTTGTTCTATCTGTAGTAAATAGATTTATTATTTTTCAGCATTGATTTAATTTATTTATGATACACTAATTCTTGTTTACTTGTTTGCAAGTAAGTGGTACTTGCAGCTGTTCAGGGAGCTCACAAATTGTTGTAGGAGTCATTATTGAGTTGAAGCTTTGTTCAGAAACACTGGAGAGCTTATGTTTATTGAATTGACGGGAGTTGTTGAGCAGTGTTTGAGAGTGGAAGAGCTGTTGTTGAGAGCATTTGATATCAATTGTATATGTAGATTAGTAAAAAAATATTTTTAATTGCATTTTTTTTATTTTTATAATTGCTCAATTGATTAATAAATTAATTAAACAATTAAACAATTTAAATTTCAAAACTTTTGAAATTCTTTTGTTTTAACTCTCAGATTTTAAATGCTCTCAAATTTTAAATTTGTTTTTTGGATTTTAAATTTGATTCTCAGTTTTCTTTTATTTAAATTAATTAATAAATTAATTTTAATTAATTTATTTTAATCAATTAATTATTTATATTAATCAACTTCTTAATTAAAACCCAAATTGATTTACTCTCCAATTATTTCAAAAAAATGGAATTTCAATAATTTCAAGAAAATATCAGCAGCCTCCCGACATCACCTCCCCGCCTAGGGAGCAATCGGAATGGCATTTGCCATAATTTCTTCTTACCCGGACCTAAGGTCGATGGAGTAGGGTCTTCAATTTGGAACCATTCCGAACAGATCTAAGATATGACGGCCCGAGATTTTCAAATTTAAAGCCATCATACACGGATTAAAAATCGTTGGCGTATGGTCTTCGAATTGGAAATCTTTCTACCTGGATCAAAGATCAACAGCGTAAGGCGTTCAATTTAAAAACCATCTGCCCTGATCTAAGATCGATGACGCGGGACTTCAATTTAAACATTCCTGGCCGGACTTAAGGTTGACGACACAGGTCTTCAATACCTGTGTGAAAGTCTTTTCTCTCTTCTTTTTTATTATTATATTAGATATATATATTATATAAATAATAAAAATATGAATATTATATATTATAATATGCATTTAAAAGAGAATTGGAGAAAAGGTCTGAGTTAGGTCTCCTCAAGCACTTGGATCTTGTCGAAGGAGTATAGTCGAACAGTAACAAAGGAACCAAAGAACCCATTCATTTAATATCTATACCTCCTATGATGGGAGTCGAACATCAAATAAGGGGCGAAAAAAGTGACTCTTGCAATCTCTATTCCTCCCGAAAAGCAATAAAGTCGGGCAGCAATGGAGCAGAAGAAGCGTAGTGTGCAATCTCTCCCCTCCCGCGAAGCAATGGAGTCGGACAACAACGAAGGAGATGAAGAAGTGTCGTGTTCAATCTCTCTGCCTGTGAAGCAACGAAGGAGCGGAAGGAGCGACCGTGCAATCTCTTCCTCCTGCAACAAAATGAAGCCGAGCAGCAATGATGAAAAAGAGAAGATGGAAGTGAACCCTAGATGCCTCCTGAAGCAACGAAGATGAACAATGACGTTGGGGCCGAAGTAGGACAGCAACGAATGAGTCGAAGAGGCGACTCGAGCAATCTCTCCACCTCCAGTAAAGTAACAATGCCGAACAACAACGAAGAAGTCGAAGGAGATCGGGACGTCAGAGCGAAGTTCGCACAGGCAACGAAAACACAGTCATGGAATGAACGTAAGTCCTTCCTTTGTCCATTTTTTCTTTTAAACGACCAAACTATCGAATGGGAGTTACTCTAACGAATTGATGTCTCCCAAATCTAAGCTTTTCTTCTTCTTTCTATTTTTCATTTCTTGTTCTCTATTAAGAATAGAAATAGGAAATTAAAGGCTTTTAATAGATAAGTAATGGAATAGTATATTTAGATTAAAATAATAATATAATATTATGTAATTATACAAATTATTTAGTTTTAAATACAAAGATCATATAAATCGTATTATATCTTAAAATCTAGATCTCTAAAAATTACAAGAAAACATTCATAAAAAAGAATATCAATTTTAAAATATTTTGGTAAAATCGATTGTGAAATAGACACATGACGGTCCTAAAACCCCCACTTGTACCAACAGGTATCAATTTTTTAAGAATTTGAACTAATGCATAAAAATTACGAAAAAACATTAGTATAATTAAAGCACTACAATATCTATATTATGGCAAAGAAGGTTTGTGATTTGGACTTATAATGATTCCTAAAAATTTAATTTGTCTATGTAAAAATCTATGCTATTACAAAGATGTAAATGAATAAATATTGGCTGCTAATGAATTAAAAAAAATAAAATTCTTTCACTTTAGATTTTGGGTAGTCAAACTAACCAATCACAAACTTGCATGCATAAAGTGAGAGTTCACATAATAAAAATATATAAGTATTTTAAAACATATGCAACCAATACACACGCTGACCTTAATCACTCAAAACGCGCACGTACATATACCGCACATATATAAATAGTTCAAGCAATTCCCACACCTTTAATAGGCACACACAATTCAAAAACACATGCATATTCAACATAGACACACCATACATTCATATGTCAATTACACCTAACAAATTGAATTCATCCATTAATCAAGCTCAATCATTTAGTAAATCATATTTAAATAATAATATCAATTTATACTTATTATTTTTGGATTAAGACATCACAAGCATGAGCACACATCGTTTACACACATACACAATTAATATATATATATATATATATATATAATATTTACTTATGATATGCATAAACATACAAAATAAGCATTCAAGAGAGTTACCCTCATGCAAACAGTTCACAGATGTGCACACCACTCACAAACACCCATAGGCATACACTCACACTTGCTAGCAGCTATATAAAAACCTACACGCCAAGATAGAGTTCATATAAATCACACATACAAGTGTTCAAACAGACATACATACAACACACTTAAATAACCATGCATAATTCACACATATTCACATTCATTTAAAGATCACACGTATGTACATGCACATTGTAAATACTAAAATATCTCTAATCATGTATAATACTAACATTGTATGTTATAAATTCTCCCATTTTTACCCTAGGGTAGCACGCTTTGGCAGTGAAAAGGAGTTAGCGTGGCGATGGACTCACATATATATCTAAACACAGCATATGCACAAGTATGTAATTCAAACACAAACAAACATGTATGACATTCACACACACACCAAACGCAAGCACCCATGTGATTACCCTCATGCTTACCAACCGAACATTAACCCACATGCATAAAATGAGTTCACATAGTTCACACATATAATTATTTAAACACTCAAATTCATACAAAATATGCACAAGTGCATAAATCACACAAACATGCACATGAGTACACCATACACACAAAAAGTTCATACAACTCATACATGTTATTACAAAGATTGTAAATAAATGAATATTGGTTGCAATGAATTGAAAAAAAAAAGAAATTCTTTCACTTTAGATTTTGGGGTGTCGCACTATCCAAGCACAAACCCGTATGCAAAAAACGAGAGTTCACATAATAAGAATATATAAGTATTTAAAAGCATATGCAGCTAATACACACATTGACTTGATCACTCAAAACACACACGTACATATACCGCACATACATAAATAGTTCAAGCAATTCTCACACCTTTAATAAGCACACGCAATTATAAAACACATGCACATTCCACATAGACACACCATACATTCATACGTCAATTACACCTAACAAATTGAATTCATCCATTAATCAAGCTCAATCATTTAGTAAATCATACTTAAATAACAATGTCAATTTATACTTATTATTTTTTGATTAAAATATCATAAGCATGAGCACACATCGTTCACACACAAATACACAATTAATACATATAAAATATTTACTTATGATACGCATAAACATACAAAATAAGCATTCAAGAGAGTTACTCTCATGCAAACAATTCACACATGCGCACACCACTCACAAACACCCATAGGCATGCACTCATACTGCTAGCAGCCATACAAAAACATGCACGCCAAGATAGAGTTCATATAGATCGCACATACAAGTGTTCAAACAGACATACATACAACACACTTAAATAACCATGCATAGTTCACACATATTCACATGTATTTAAAGATAGACATATATACATGCACATTGGAAACACTAAAATCTCTCTAATCATGTATAATACTAACATTGCATGTTACAAATTCTCCCACTTTTACCCTAGGGTAGCACGCTTTGGCAGTGCAGAGGGGTTGGCGTGGCGATGGACTCACATATATATCTAAACACAGCATATGCATAAGCATGCAATTCAAACACAAACAAACGCGTATGACATTCACACACCCACCAAACGCAAACACCCATGTGATTACCCTTATGCTTACCCACTGAACATTAACCCACATTCATAAATAGAGTTCACACATACAACTATTTAAACACCCAAATTCATACAAAATATGCACAATGGCATAAATAACACAAACACGCACACGAGTACACCATACACGCAGAAAGTTCAAACAACTCACACATGCCTCGAGATTCATGACCGATCAAGATAATTTTTTATTATGTATCAAGCGTATTATTAAAACTAAAGTTAGAGAGGATTTAAAGAATATGAAGTGCGAAAAAACTACTGGGCCTGATGATATTCTAATAGAGGTTGAGAAATGCTTAGGAGATGAAGGGATTTCTTGGCAATGGAAGTCTCTGTTCTTGGACAATGTTGGCCATTAAAAGAGAAGCATAGTATTAAGTTAAGTGTTGCAGAGATGAGGAAGCTCAGGTGGACGAGTGGCTTTACTCTTAGAGACATGATACGAAATGAGCATATAGGTGTAAAAGTTGGAGTAGCTCTAGTGGTAGATAAGATTAGAGACAGCAGCCTTAGATGGTTTGGTCACATAAATTAGTGGCCTTCCAATGACTAAATTAGGAGAGTAGATAATTTTATAATATAAAGATTTCTAATTTAAGAACTTTTTGTATTAAAAGCTGTAATAAAATGCAATGAAAAAATCATCCCAAATAAGGTTTAAATATGCTAAATTATTCGAACTGCACATATCACTAAAACATGTACTCTTATTAATGACTTGATCGCTCAAAGTCACAATCCCCTCACTAGGTCTATTACTACTCAAATTACACTCCATATATTCCGTTTTAGATCTACTTAAGCGAAAACCTTTAGACTATAAGGTTGACCTCCATAATTCAAGTTTACCTTCAACTCCCTCTCTAGTCTTATCAACAAGAAGAATATCATAAGCAAAAAGCATAAACCAAGGTACATCCTCTTGCAAAAGTCTAGTGAGAACATCCATGACTAAAGCAAAAAGATATGGGCTTAAGGCTGATCCTTGATGTAACACTGCCGTTGCCAGGTCTCAAGTCCTGGATGAGAAAAGTGGAGGGTTGTGTTAGGTAGTCGACAGCCAGCGTAAAACTTATCGAACAATAATGACATGAATAATTTTTTCCTAAAAGTTAAAAAATAGAATTATAGAAGAATAATTCTTTCCTAAATTTTAGAAATCAAAATCATAGTAGAAGATCACAATCAATCTCTCCTTTTATTCCTAAAAAATTTTCCTAAAAAAAATTCCCTAATTTTGACTTTCAAATATTCAATGCTCCCCCTCAAGCTGGAGAATAAATATCATATAATCAAAGCTTGCAAAATAAGTCTTTTAAATTTACACCCACTATACTTAAAAACAAACAGCCCCATAGAGATGCCAGATTCAGTAATCTAAATAAGCTATGCATTAGTCTATTTTAAGGAAGTTTGTTTTCCATATAATAATCACTTCTGCTTAAAAATGGTCTTGCTGCTTCTGAAGAAAAGTGTTGAAATGTTGGAGTATTTGTTGTAAGAAAATTGTAAAATTTGTTTCAAATTGAAATAGGTCTATAGCACACAAAATAGCTTTCAAAAAATCTGTTTTCCACAATAGTTTTATATTTACAAACCCTTATGCTTTGTTTGTAATATTTTTTTCTAATTGTTCTTGTCAAGAGGTAGTCATCGTGCAGATAGATGTTCGTTGTGTGAGATTGGTGCTACTTTAGTTTAGGTATGCCTTTCCTGATTGCTTGTTCCCTTCTCTTTTCCATATAGTGCCCGCACTCCGAAATAAAATCTTCGTCTTCGATCTATCTTCGCAGTAATAAAGAAGTCGACCAATGTATCTGGGTGCACGCATAAAGGCATGATTCGTTCCACGAATCTCAATGCACAGACAATATTAAACTCATTCTCGTTGTACAAAAATGGAGTTCTGATTTGAACAGCAAAATAAAAGAATCGGAGTGGTGAGCAGTGCGAGAGGTTAGGAAGCAAAAGCTCGCTCGAAAAAGGGAAAGGAAGCAAGAGCTGCGCGGAAGAAGATGAGTGTGAGATAAAGCGGAGGAGATGAAGGACTTTACCTCTCTATGTTTTATCTATAATAGGACTTAGACTGAGAATTCTTCCTCTTAGAGCTATCCCTCATATTACAATGCTAGACACATGAAGGAACAATTGAAAGGAATAAATTCAAACCTTCCCACACCACTTTATCGCTAATGCAAACAAAGATAGATATTATTGGCTTGCTTAGCTAGCTTCTTTGACTAGTGGAACATAAGTTCCAAGTCAAAACTGGGTTGAGAAAGTGATTCAAATTTTGTAAACAGCAAGATGATTTATCGACTCAAATTGCGCAAGAACCAAAGTGCTAGGCTTCACTCCTTATGACAAAGTGGTCACTAAATATATCTGAGATTTTTTGAAAGGCAAGGTTCGGAGCATTGCAATTAGAATTAGAACTAAGAGGAAAAAGCTCAGAGTAACCAATACAAAAGATCGCCCGCTAAAGTTTTCTTTGCACTAGAGGTTTGTTTGGAACCCAAAGAAAAATCTGAAAGAACATCTGAATCTTGAAAAGCTCAAAATATTCAATTATTTGATCTGCGGGTGCTTTGAAAAGCTTTCTTCCTGTGTAGACATGATTTGACGAAAGGATCGATATTCGTAAGAATCCATAGAGTCGACTGATGCATCAATACTATTGAGTTGAGAGAAAGAGAAGATGAGACTAGTTTGCTACTCGTGCTAAGAAGAAAAGAATCTAACAGAAGATCCATCCGGATCTACTACTGGATATACTTCCTGTAGTCTCTAGAGCATGGACTATATAGAATAGAGCAAGAAAAGAAAAGGAAACTTTAGTTGTGTAACAAAGAAAGAGAGAAAAGGTGCAACTTTGAAGGAGCAAGAAAGATCGACCTTTCTTTCGCCTGAATTATCACATTTCAATTTCCCATCTAGGCTCTCCTACATGAGATTATTGAAAAAAGAATAGAATGAGCTTTTGGTGTATCTCTTTTGCTGGTTTACAAATTACTGGACTGAACCTGCCGTACAATATTAGATCAAGCCTAATTATCCCTAAATCCAATGGGGGTTTTCTTATTTGGACTTGCTCCCCCGCTGCGATTAAACGAGAATGGATAAGAGGCTTTTGGGATAGACGTGATAGGGTAGGGATGGCTATATTGTTGGAAGCGGTCAATATGATGCACATGGATACAAGCCTTCGGCTTTGAAATGAAAGATAATTCCTAATCAGCTTTGTCTATGAACAAGGAAGCTATAAGTAATGCAATTATGAATCTCAATATTTCTCTCATGCCTTTTTTCGTTAATGGTTTTATTTTCTTGTGTCCTAGGCGTGAAGAACCACACAAATCCATCCCGAACTTGGTAGTCAAACTCTACTGCCGTGACGATACTATAAGGGGGGTTTTGCAGAAAAATAGCTTGACACCAAAATGAGAAAAAGCGTAACACCTCTGATTTTACTTTTGAGTAGCAACATGGATTCCAATCTCCGATTGATGAAAACACCTGACCCTAGCTTCAACACTTTGAGCCAACATGCGCTAGCCTAAACATAAGGGCGCCTAAGCCTTCCTTTGAAGTTGCTTGTTGCTCGTCGTTACTTCACTTGTCTGTGGTGTGGAAGAAAGTAATCGGTTAGATCAAGATGGATGGCTCCAATTACCTGAAGATGAAGGAGGCATCATTAGCTCACTTCTCTTGGTTTAGTCTTTCGGCATGAAAAGCATCGAACAGACTCATTTGATGTAGGGATCAGAGAATGAGCTTCAAAACAAAGAGTATATGGGAGTGATTAAAATCATGTATTAAGCAAACCCATTCTCTCTATCTATTCTTTTTATAAGTAAAGAGGTGCCTCGGGCTCTTTTCCAAGGGGCATAGGTTATTAAGAAGCAGGTAAAGAAGAAAATATACCTTTCAAAGTCGTAAGCAAGCTGCATATCTTTTCTTTCTTCTTTTTCAAAGAGGGGACTGATGGGCCCCTATTGAGATTCATTCCTCGGATCATCTAGGCTGGTGTAATTGAGTCAAGCTTGTTTGGAATTGGAATGAAAGCAGAGGGCCTCCAACCAAAAGGCAAGCAAGCTACTGCCTTCTTCGGAAGTCCTCTCTTTTCTTTTAGGAATGAAGAAGGTGAGTTACAGTACACGGACGGGTTCGTTTATAGCGTTCTCTATTCTTTTTCTCTTGAAAAGCAAAGGTGCTCATGATCATCCCTATTCCTTAGATGGGACGGACAAGCTATAGCAACAGATAGAGTGGCAAGGAGAAAAGCTAAAGCTAGATATATGTCTATGAGAAAAGTATGGTGACAACGATCACTACATAAAATCGAATTACACTATCTGTCAGGTAGGCAAGTGTTATAGTGGAAGCGACCACTCGACTACTGAAATGTGACCCATCTAGTGCTCATTCCTCTAACATATGAAAGAAAGATAGAAAAAAATTCCGACGCAGGAAATCCTTAAATAACACGGATTCCTATTTATCAATGATATCCAATGATTGAGATAATTTGTTGAATCTCATGAAATCATTTCATAGAAGTTCATTGATATCTTCTTTTTCTAAAGCAAATCGACTTCAATTCTTGAATGATCCACATCACTTCTGATTCTACTGTAATAAAAATCTCGGATCAATAGTTTTGATCTTCCTTCTGAAGGGAAAGGAAGAAACGGAAGAATTCTGATTGCAAGTTTTGTTTTGGACAATCAAGACCTGAGGTTCTCGGATTGAGATGGGCTAATTGAGCATAACTCTATAGTGACAACAAGTCATAACAATAAGAAGAGAAAGTCACAAAAAAGGTCCTTATTATACTTAAAAACTTAAAGAAAAATAGAAACTAGCAGGCTAGCCTCTAAAATTTCTATTCTAAAGAAATAGAGAAAATGCTCTTATGAAAACTAGCACCCAACCACCTTACTAAAAAGTTTGTATCGCACACAACGCGAAAACGTGGAGACGGTAATCCCATCTTCTACCATCAACTCAAAAGAAAACCATTTCGTCACAACGGAGCATAACTGCAACTCAAACTATTACCAGAAAGACAACTAGACTGGCACGCCACCTATACAAGCACGCGTACTCTTTCCAAAGCTACCTACACTTGAGAATTACTACGCATTGGAAACAAAGAAGACAGTTCGAAGTTTCAAGACCCATTTTCTTATAAAGAGAGTGCTTAATCTTGTAGAATACATTTCCACTTTATCCAATTAAATAACTATTCGCTGAGGTTTTCCTCCATACCTGACCCAACTTTCAAAATCCGTATATGTGCAGGAAGCAAAAATTCGTTCTTTAGCCGGCCGATGAAGCTACCGGATAGTATCCAAACTACTGTAACTGAACAACTCATTTCTCTCAGGTTAGGCAGGAACATGCCGAGCATGTTCTTGTTCCCTCTTCCTCTACCCTATCTCGGGTAAGCTACATCCATACATAATATAATCTTCTTCTTTATTATACTATCTACGAAATCTTAGTCCCAAGAGTTATACATAAGTGGACTTAGAAAGGGCGGTCCTATATCAACTTAATTGATAAAGGCAGGTAGTACGACTGACTTTCAAAACCTATCTTAATCATGACATTCGTAAAGGTTGTAGAGCCTACACTTGGTTTCAAAAAGGTTGGTATTAGCTTTAGCACTCGTAAAGGTGTCTCTCTCTTTAATTAAAAACTTCAAACGAAAGGGCTAACAACAAAGAGCTTGCTTGAAAGCTCTTAGAAGTTAAAAGCCACTGAGAAAAACTATTGTTCTATACCAAGAAAGACTTTAACCACAGCCATTTTCCCCGTGTTTCTATGATCTTGATCCTTTATTATCAAAAATTAGAACTATTTCTTTTTTTATCTTTTGCGGTTTGTTCAATTTGATTCTTGATTTTGATTGTCTTATCAGAAAGATTATTTCATTCTTTTTTCTATTAGTGAATAATTTAATCAATTCATCTTTCAACTTAGAACAGACGATTCGAGAAGAAACTTAATTTTTTTTTTTGAATTTTTTTTGTTTTCATTCGATTCATATACTTTTTCTTTCCTTAATTCAAATAAGAAAATTGGATTTACTTTCTCCAGTTTTTTTCATTATTAATTTGATAAATTTGAACGACCCCTTTTGTTTTTTTTCTTTTCTACTTTTTAGGAAGACTATATTCCGCTTGAAAGCCTAGAGCTGGACTTCTTCTTGCTTACTCAATCACAAGTGGAATCACACTAAGCCAGAGCCAAACCAGGGTGGGAGAGATAGGAGAGTAGGGACATGGAACCAATGTCACCAACTGAACTAGCTATCCCGAATCTTTGAATAGATAGAAAGAGATGCTCTTCCTACGGCGCAAGAGTGTATTCGCGAAAGGAGCTAAGAATAAATAACTTTCTTCCAACCCGGAAATCGTAGTAAGCCGGGTTCCTGCTCCTCTTCCTTCGCTTCGGGGATGAAGGTGAACCAAGGTACACAACATCCCTTGCTTCTCGTTGCGAACAGCTCCATGGTGGAGGATTAGCATTGGTCCCCTATGTTCAAGTGTTATGCTTGTTCATGTTGTTACCACTACCATAGAACCTCCGCCCCCAAAGCGAAGGAAGAAGAACAGGAACAAAAGGTTGTCCTCTCCTGGCCCAGCAGTTCCGGGTTGCATGTCTGATTGTCCAGGCGGTACTAATAGTATCTAGTACCTGAACCGGTGGGCTCACTTTTTTAAGAATGGGGAAGAGGACCAAAACATGCAACTGAAAGACTCTACTAAGACAAAAATATAGGTTGTAAGGAACGTAGAGGAGGTAGGATGGGCAGTTTGGTTAGATCTAGTATGGATCGTACATGGATGATAGTTAGAGTAGGCGGCTCTCCTAGGGTCCCCTCATTTGGGCCGCGATTGCTGCTCACTAAACGTGGCTTACATAGTGGTTGGCATTCGTAGACTTCCCCGGAGATGACTAGTGCCTTTGGAAACAGTCGTGACGCTTTGGTGACAAAAGTAACCAGGGTGATAGTTTGTTTATGGATGGATTCCGTCGTAGTCCCTGATTCCCTCCAACTCAATCAATATCAACAACATGTCATGGCCATGACGGTTAGGCTGGGTTCACTTTCTCAGGAAAAAAAAAAGTAGGTTGAGGGGCTTCTGCCTAGGATTTGTTCTTATGATAGTGAAGACATAAAGAACCTCTTCTAATACGGAAGTGTATATGATTTAGCCTGCCTGACAAAAAGAAGCACTTCTGATGCCGCTTAACATGATCTTCATTCGCGCCTATGATAGATTTGACACGAAATAGAACCATCCTGCTATATGACAATTTATTTAGTGAAACTTGACTTGTGCACGGGAAAGAACTAACAACTAGAATGGTGATTCTACTTCCCGACAAAACTCTTCCTTACTCAAAAGAAGAAGCTATCTATCTTGAAGTCAGAATGATCTAATGGAATCTCAAACAACAGGGGTCTAAGTGAATTTTTATGAATCTATCTCTCTTTTCTCGGAAATCAAATTTATCACATCAACCAAAATGAGTATAACCCTTATGGTCTTGACCACTTACCTGCTTTGGATGGGACTAATGAAGAAACCTGTGTTCAGTAAAGGCATGTGTCAGCGCAGATGAGCGATGTCGATAACCTACTAAACTAGTTTTTTTCCAAGTGGATTGAGGTGATCTCTTCCATTTCAATCAAAGCAAGCTGAACAAGTAAAAGATAGTTCTTAAGATCCGCAATTCGGATATCGATATAGTAAGGTCAGATGCAGGGAGACTAAGGGCTGTGGTTCGCACAAGCCTCCTCTAATTGAGAAGGAAAAAGGATACATTCCTGGATTCGAACATTGGTCTAGCAAGACAAGAATCTACTGTGCTACCTTTACACTGAAGTACTTTTCAAATTAGATTCTCTTTAGTTCAAATATCAACCATTCCTAATAGAAGTGTTGTAGTATATACGTGAACAATATCAAGTATAATGTTAGGGAATATGTCGAAGATTATAGCAACGAAAAGCAGTGGAAGTAGTAGCATAAATTCTCGTCAGCTTAGATCTATACCGACCTTGTTAAAAGTCGAGTGATCCCCCAACTCTCAAATTCTTAGATGAAATAGAAATGGATCTATTTTTCCTAATGGTGAGCCTACCACTTAGAAATAGGTACTGAACCGAGAAGACTGGATTTGATTGCCTACCTATCCCAACCCTACTCAATTGGGGCCGTGAACTACGAAAAGCCTGTCAGACAGACAAATACGTTCAAAAGCAATTGAATGAAGTCGCTCTGGTCAAAATGGTTTAGATGCAGATGAGGGAGAGGAGGTGGAGCAAAGTTCCAAGATTTAATCGCACTCCTGGTCAGATCTAGTCTAAGCTAAGGACATCCATTATCGCTAGTTGTTGCAGTTTCCTTTGCAATCAGTATAAAGTTAAGCCCATCAAGCAAGTAGGCTAACATGTCAAATCTTTTCATTGAAGTTGCTAATTTCATTCCGAATCTTTTCGAATTGTAGGAAAACCTTCAATATAATGGAAGGTGAACGATAAGGGAGAGTTCATCTTCTTATTCTTTCTCTGGAATAGATACATCTAGAATCTCATAGGTGAGAGAGGGACGAAGTAGCTCGACTAAAAGGAGAGGAACGGAGAGACTTGCCCGAGAACAAAAGAAGAGAAAGGGACGGGACTTCTACGAGCTCTCCAAAACAGGCTAACAGTCTGGCTTGTCTTTGCCCCTGCCCTGCCTTAGCTTTCCTCTTTAGACAAAATCTTCTGGTCTAACGTAAAAAGGCACCGTTCCTCTCTATTCGCCATATCCTATCCAAGACTCCCACTTGATTAAGCTAGGTCAAAGGGCCTCTTCCCCAATAATCATCCAGGAAAATTCTTGGAGAGACCAGCTACATGGCAATTCCGCTCCTATTTCCTCTATTCGGTACGGAATGAAATGACAAAGATTAGTAAAGTCCTCACTTAAATCAGAAGAAGCCAGCTCATTTCATTTCGAACCGCAGTGGACACCTAAGAAGTGGAGAGAAGAAGTCTTGCAAAAAGCAAGAGATCAATCATAAAAAATGTTCTAGAAAGACTGTGGTGAAAGTGAAACAACCGGGAAGGATAATATTTCGCAAGAATGGAGTTCTTTGATTTTATTTGTGTGAAAAGGAATAAAGGAAAGAGTCGACACATTATTTTGTGATTTCTTGCTTCCAATTTCACCAGGTTCATTTCCTAGAGGACATAAATTGCAACATCATTCCCAGCGGCATGACAGGACCAAGACCCAGACGGGGCTTTCGCGACACCCCCTTCCTACTAGATGCTCAACTGTACATCACCCTAGTGACACAGACTAGGTAATGAGGAAAGTCGTGAGCTCGTATACTCTTGTTCAATCCCAATCTTTTTTTTTCAGAAATATTCAATTCATTTATGAATTTTCATTTCAAGAACTTCAAAAATTGAACATTGCTACGCACCTCGGACTAAAAAAACATTGTTCCAATGACAGAAGAAAAAAGCAAAAAAAGTCAAGGGCGCGAGCGTACGCCGTATGGAACGAACAGAGATAGAATCAAATCGATTCTAGAAATGTCTTTTTGGATCTTCCTTGGCTATTCACAGAACCTGAGAAGTGAATGAATAATCATCAGCTTCTAGATGAAATCGAAAAATTTCTTGGGAATCCTACAAGATCAATTCATTCTTTTTTCTCTATGATAGATGGTTAGAACTTCATCCAAGTTAAAATCCTCCATGATGATCCAAAGAAACGTGTAGTTTCTGAACCCATTGAGATGATCCAAAAATTTCGCTATTTTGATTTTACTAGTCCTTGGGAACAACGTAGCGATGAAAAATTCAAAAGTAGAATAGGTCCAATCAAGGGGACAAAGAAATAGGAAATGTTATTTGCTGCTTGCCCAAACCGAAATATTTGGGGATGATTCCATACTAGAGTTCGATGGAGGAACATTAGGGCACACTTGGGGAAATGCACCCAGTGCAGTAGCTAATCAGGTGGCTTTAGAAGCATATGTACAAGCTCAAAATGAGGGACGTGATCTTGCTCGTGAAGGTAATGATATTCTTCGTGAAGCTAGCAAATGGAGCCCTGAGTTAGCCAATGCCTATGAATTATGGAAAGAGACCAAATTTGTTTTTGACCCAGCGGATAAGCTAGGATTGGATTTCACTTGACCAATGGTTGGGAACCAAAAAGAAAGCAGCGAATTTAGAAGCATCAACAACAATAAGGGCTCAATGTCATTATTTTAATAAAAAATGGCTTGGTGTTATGTTAACGAATTGGTCTACTAAAAAAACAAAACTTCAGAAGTTCAGGGGGAGAATAGAGTAGAAGAGAATATTGTATGGATGACCATTGGAAATCAAAAACTATTGTATAATACATAGAATATTTTATTCACATAAGAAAATTCATACATATGTAATGATTATGCAACAAAAGGAATCAAACCAATTGGAACCTAAAGAATGGAGAAATAGAATCAATAAACATCGTATGATTCAAAACAAGGAATCAAAACTATTGGATTTATATCAAAAATTCCAATTTCTTTATTCCATAAAAAATGATTATGCAACAAATTAAGTCATCAATCACTATCTTTGTGTTTATGGTGTATGTTTCCTGCTGATGTCAATTGCTCTCAAGACAAGAAGCTAAGGAATCCCAATAATGAGATGGTGGCGGCAACCAATCCCTCAAGAGAGTTCGGCCTTTCTAAAAGGATCCCTGGATCAATGGCCAAGCCCTTGCCGAAATTGTTTACATAGATAGGTTATCTTATGACATGGCTTGAGAAAAAGGTGCATACCAATCCAACAATTCCTGGCTGGGAGGAGTTGGAATTTACTTAATCCTATCACACCTACTTAATTTGGAATCAAATAATATTGGTGTTGTATTAATGGGTGAAGATTTGATGATAAAAGAAAAGAGGGAATTCGAAATAATAAGGAATTTTGGCTCGACCCGGGAAAGTGTCGACAATAACATAAAGGGGTCCATGAAGCTGCTGCGACCGCCCACAGCACAACAGGTTTGGTATCTACTACATAAGAAAAGAGAGAATCCAATGAAGATGACCACAACTCTGCTAGGCAGCATGTGAAATGGCCGAGAGAGTTCTGTCCTAAATGGTAGGGTTATTGAGTCAAGAAGAAAAAAAAGAAAGTCCCACAACACAAAGGAATCTTGGACAATGGACGCATGTCTTTCTTTATTAAAGGCTTTTTTAGTATCTCAATTAGAACTAGCAACTCAGTCAGGTATGCAAGGGTGGTGGAAAGCGGCGGATATTCGCCATAGGAAACTATATAAATCAAAGGCTTCTAAAACTGGTACATGACTGGTTGATGAGGGTTGACAATTGAGATGACTAGTTGATGAGGGTCCCCTTGAATTTAAAGGTCCGAATGATCAACTCTGCAATTAGTTGTTAGAATTCATAAGTGTACAAATCATTCATTTGAAGAAATTAAAAACCTTCTAGCATAAAGTATAAAAAACCTGAATATTCTGACTGTCAAAGAAAGTGGGAAACGCTTTGTTGAAATAGAAAAAAAGAGAACCCACAACTTCCTTATTGACAAAATGCAAACTTGAGCACGTGCGATGCACATACGAGCTGGAGCAGAGCGGGACATCGGGGGTTTATATCCGCCCCTGAAAAATAGAAAAGGTAGATATAAAATGATGAAGACAATAAAACCATTATTATGTTTCCATATTAAAGTAAAGTATAGTACTTCATTTTTTTCTTTATCTTATTGCCTGTTGGTGTTACAAACGTACCTTTCAGAATCCTTGAGAGGAAGATGCAGCTTGGATTGCCATCAGGGGGCTGCTAGAGCAGCCACTAACATGATTAATGGCTAATGCGTCTGCCTTGTCATTCCATTTCCTTTGCACATTGCAGAATTCGAGTTGCTTGAACTATTTCATGAGCTTCATAGCCATGGTTAATTCTGGTTTGCGTACTTCCTATGTACCCACTTCTTCCCGTCGCATCCGTCTTCAAAATGACGTAGTCACCAGGTTTTCACTTCTCAGTGAGGGAAAGATTTGTCCCCGGGTGTACGTTGCAGATTAATCTTATGATAAGAAAGACCTTTTCTTATTCAATATCGCCTAGCAATAGCATCACAGAACAGTAGACAGACACAATAACATATGTAACTATTAGGGAGGGGATGGAAATTCTAGTATACACTACTTAATACCTCATTCCATAAATTGTAAATTTCCCTCAAACACAATTCAGGCTTGAAAAGTGGATATATGATCATCTACTTGATGTGAGAATCATTCCCGTGGCTGAACCACGTGGTTCGCCATTAGCCTTTGCCCTCGCCTTTTCCAAGGTCCTCAAGTGAAAATGCATTGATCGGGACTAGCATGAAGAACATTCAATACAATTTCATCATTTCCTTCTACTGCTTCCCTCATTATATGTAGTCCTCTTAGGTATATTCTTCTTCTTCGAGGCCCTAAAGTCAACCATACCTCTTAGGTATATTCTTCTTCTTCGAGGCCCTAAAGTCAACCATCCAAATGATCATTTGAAGCCATGCAAGCATCCAAATCCACATCTGAATCTATCACATTGATTGCCCTAAGGATGGGATAGGAATGAATGAAGGAAGCCAATTCCCTTATGAAAGAAAAGAGAATAGAGTTGTTGGACTTCATAAGCTCATGCCATAAAAAGTAAGCTATTTCGGAAGAGAAGGTAAATATAGCATGATTTACTGGTTGTGGGTGAGGTGGGTAGATCATTCGGGTGGGAGGTATTACCAAGACAAGCTAACGTAGAACTTGCTAAAAAATGAAATGGTTGAATAATTGAAAAATTAGATAATTTAGGAATACACATTGAATGATGAGATTACGCGTTGAATTTCTGGTAGTAGATCCAGAAGAAATGAAACAAAAGATACGGTAGAACTAGGAAAATTATTATATGAGGTCTATCTAATGCTAGATGCAGAGGCGCTTAATAGAACGATATGAGCATCATGAGTTGTCCCGCAATAAAACAAGTTGTTGTTGATACCTCCTCGGGCTACCCAACCTTTAAAGGTCAAAAATCGAGTCATTCTTATATTTTCAAATCGATTCTTCTATTGGACGATATTCATGGGGAATCTACATCGAGCACTGAAGCAGAAGCAAGGCGTGCAGCATTGAGGGACCTCTCTTCCTGATTCTCCAATCACCAGACTGTGGGAAAGAAAGATGACCCCGACCTTCTTTCCTCTGTTCAATACATAATGACTGAGGCAAACTTTGATTCGATCAATTCATCAATGGTCAGCACGTATAGTATGATGGTTGATAATCTTGTACGTCTTTCATGTGTATCTGTGGGTTTCCCCTACAAATGAACTTTGGTTATAGGAGCACTTCTTGTTAGGTATAGGTCAAAAGTACTCGCACGTGCGGTTCTGGGGAGGGGGGCGTCGGTTGAGTCATTCCATCCCCATAGTGTAGATTTGGACCTCAATATAAAATTCGTCTTTCTTGCAAGACTTGTTTGGATAAGGGAAAACTCCAGAGACTGCTTTGAAGTCAAATCCTAGATTTACCCTTTTCTCAACTAGAAAAATATTTTAAAATGACTATCTTTTAGTCAAAAAAATTTATGCCGTGCAGTGTCTGCCTGTTCCCTACTGTTGTGGCTTTTTTATTCTTTTACTACACCAACCTCTCGATATGCCGGAGAAAAAAGGAACGTGGGAAATCGGTTATTTCCCAGGTGTCTGAGAACCCTATCTTGGGCACCTCCGCAACCATTTTTAAGACGATCAAAGGACTTTTTCATCGCTTGAGTGACCATCGCCTCATTCTCATTCACTCGGTCTTTGTGGTCGAATTCCGTAAAACTATCAATAATGAATTTCCTTACCTCTATCGAGTTAGTCTAGCTAAGCCTCCCCCATACTACAATAACCTTAGAAACTAGAAAAAAGCAAAAACTTTCATTTTCATTTTCGCGCCAAACTGATATGTACTTTTATTATCACTTTCGGAACTGGCAGGGGAAATTACAATGTTATTAACCGATCGAAACTTTAATACAACCTTTTCTGATCCTGCTGGAGGGGGGGACCCCATATTATAGCAGCATCGCTTTCGGTTCTTCGCTCATCCAGAGGTGTGGGACAACTTTGCTCCACACCTTTCCTGTATCTTTCTTTCTATCAAGAGGTAGTCATTATGCAGATAGATGTTCGTCGTGTGAGATTGGTGCTACTTTAGTTTAGGTATGCCTTTCCTGATTGCTTGTTCCCTTCTCATTTCCATCCAGTGCCCGCACTCCGAAAGAAAATCTTCGTCTTCGATCTATCTTCGCAATGCAATAAATAAGTCGGCCTATGAATCCGGATGCACACATAAAGGCATGATTCGTTCCACGAATCTCAATGCACAGACAATATTAAACTCATTCTCGTTGTACCAAAATGGAGTTATGATTTGAACAGCAAAACAAAAGAATCGGAGTGGTGAGCATGGCGAGAGGTTACGAAGCAAAAGCTCGCTCGAAAAAGGGAAAGGAAGCAAGAGCTGTGCGGAAGAGAAGATGAGTGTGAAGTAAAGCGAGGAGATGAAGGACTTTACCAATCTATCTATGTTTTATCTATAATAGGATTTGGACTGAGAATTCTTCCTCTTAGAGCTATCCCTCATATTACAATGCTAGACACATGAAGGAACCATTGAAAGGAATAAATTCAAACCTTCCCACCCCCCTTTATCGCTAATGAAAACAAAGATAGATATTATTGGCTTGCTTAGCTAGCTTCTTTGACTAGTGGAACCTAAGTTCCCTATCAAAACTGGGATGAGAAAGAGATTCAAATTATGTAAACAGCAAGATGATTTATCGACTCAAATTGCGCAAGAACCAAAGTGCTAGGCTTCACTCCTTATGACAAAGTGGTCACTAAATATACATGGGATTTTTTGAAAGGCAAGGTTCGGAGCATTGAAATTAGAATTAGAACTAAGAGGAAGAAGCTCAGAGTCATCAATACAAAAGATCGCCCGTTGAAGTTTTCTTTGCACTAGAGGTTTGTTTGGAACCCAAAGAAAAATTCGAAAGAACATCTGAATCTTGAAAAGCTCTAGATATTCAATTATTTAATATGCGGGTGCTTTGAAAAGCTTTCTTCCCGTATAGACATGATTTGACGAAAGGATCGATATTCGTAAGAATCCATAGAGTCGACTGATGCATCTATATTATTGAGTTGAGAGAAGAAGAAAAAGGGACTAGTTTGCTACTCCTGCTAAGAAGAAAAGAATCTAACAGAAGATCCATCCGGATCTGCTACTGGATATACTTCCTGTAGTCACTGGAGCATGGGCTATATAGAATAGAGCAAGAAAAGAAAAGGCAACTTTAGTTGTGCCACAAAGAAAGAGAGAGAAGGTGCAACTTTGAAGGAGCAAAAAAGATCGACCTTTCTTTTGTTTGAATTATCACATTTCAATTTCCCATCTAGGCTCTCCTACATGAGATTATTGAAAAAAGAATAGAATGAGCTTTTGGTGTATCTCTTTTGCTGGTTTACAAATTACTGGACTAAACCTATTGTACTATATCAGTTCAAGCCTAATTATCCCTAAACCCAATGGGGGTTTTCTTATTTGAACTTGCTCCCCCGCTGCGATTAAACGAGAATGGATAAGAGGCTTTTGGGATTGATGTGATAGGGTAGGGATGGCTATACTGTTGGAAGCGGCCAATATGAAGCACATAGATACAAGCATTCGGCCTTTAAATGAAAGATAATTCCTAATCAGCTTTGTCTATGAACAAGGAAGCTATAAGTAATGCAATTATGAATCTCAATATTTCTCTCATGCCTTTCTTCGTTAATGGTTTTATTTTCTTATGTCCTAGGCGCGAGGAACCACACCAATCCATCCCAAACTTGGTGGTGAAACTCTACAGCGGCGATGACACTATAAGGGGGGTTTTGCGAAAACATAGCTCGACACTATAATGAGAAAAAGCGTAACACCTCTGATTTTACTTTTGAGTAGCAACATGGATTCCAATCTCCGATTGACGAAAACACCTGACCCCAGCTTCAACACTTCGGGACAACATGCACTAGCCTAAACGTAAGGGCGCCTTAGCCTTCTTTTGAAGTTGCTTGTTGCTCGCAGTTACTTCACTTGCTTGTGGTGTGGAAGAAAGTAAATGGTTAGATCAAGATGGATGGCTCCAATTACCTGAAGATGAAGGAGGCGTCATTAGCTCACTTCTCTTGGTTTAGTATTTCGGCCATGAAAAGCGTGGAACATACTCATTTGATGTAGGGATCAAAGAATGAGCTTCAAAACAAAGAGTAGATGGGAGAGGTTAAAATCATGTATTAAGCAAACCCATTCTCTCTATCTATTCTTTTTATAAGTAAAGAGGTGCCTCGGGCTCTATTCCAAGGGGCATAAGTTATTGAGAAGCAGGTAAAGAAGAAAATATCCCTTTCAAGTCGTATGCAAGCTGCATATCTTTTCTTTCTTCTTTTTCAAAGAGGGGGCTGATGGGCCCCTGTTGAGATTCATTCCTCGGATCATCTAGGCTGGTGTGATTGAGTCAGGCTTGTTTGGAATTGGAATGGAAGCAGAGGGCCTCCAACCAAAAGGCAAGCAAGCTACTGCCTTCCTCGGAAGTCCTTCTCTCTTTTCTTTTAGGAACGAAGAAGGTGAGTTAGGTTACGAGTAAGGGGCTTTTTTCTTTCATAACGTTCTCTATTCTTTTTCTCTTGACAAGCAAAGGACTGACTGTTGCCCGACGGACAAGCTGGCTTTGAATAGGAACGAGATGAAGAGAGTTAGTTAGTAAAAATACCTTTCTAAATCAAGTTTGTAGCAAGCATCAAGTTAGTAGCCATTGCGACTGCAGGGAACAAATCAACAATCAGGTTAGATTTTTTATTTTTTTGGAAAAAGAATACTCTTTTAAACAGTAATTCTATTATCCCTCATTTTTGCTCCTAGTAATATAATGAAAGTTATTTCTTTCTTAGTGGGGCTTATGCAATCCTAAGCATAGTACTCGTAGTTATCTCAAAGAAAAAGCCATTGACCGGACCAAATAACGACATACCAATTCAAAGAAATTGAGTATGAAAGTCATTGAAAATGAAAGAAGCCTTATCGACCACCGATGCTAGAACAAGCTTTGGTTGGGTAGCATCCCATAAGCCCTATCTCTAGGACCGTGGGTAGTGCACTTATCTGGCTCAGCTAGTAAAGCAAACAGAGCTCGGTTGGGTTTGCTGAAACGGGAAGACGATAATAGAGTCAAGGAAGAAAACCGCTTTACTTATGAAAGATGAAAGAGCATCTATGGAGAGTCAATCGGCTCTTTGCATGTGTCTTGCATATAGATCACAAAAATAATTCATAGTGCTTTCCAACTATTTATGATAAAACGAGCCCAACAAAGCGGAATCGAAAGAAGATAAGAAAGAAGACGTAGATTAGAATTACTTAATCCAATTTAAAATTAGAAAGTCTAAACTTATTTCTTAGTCTTAGCAAAATAGAAGGTACCATCTCCATCTGTAAGACCTACAAGCCATTCAAAAAAATTTGTGCACGTATGACCACTGAAAAATGCACTATGTTTAATCTCTAAAGGGCTCTCCAGTTAAGTAGTTAGTAGCTCATTTTATTTTAATAGTAGTGTTGTGACATTAAAAACTAGTTTTTTATATTATAAAATAAAACCTAAAGGATGAAACATAACTCTAATTAAACGACTAGCCTGCCGACCAAAAAATATTATCTCACAACCCTACTTCGATCTTTGCTCTTGTCGAACGTTTATCAAACTGAACCTTCTCATGATCTTAGACCTTCACTAATAGCAGCCTAGCCTACCGATCTACCCACGGAAACTAGTCTAAATCGTAAAGCTTGATCTCATACTAAACGATTTAAACATTCCAACAAACTAAATGAAAGAGAGTTGAACCGCAATTGTCATCAGTATCGCTACCTCTGAAGTTTTCGAACCCTACTTCTTCGGGTCTCGAAGAAGGCTGCCAAACTATAGCAGCATACGGGGTAGAGAAATTGGTCGACTCATCAGGCTCATGACCTGAAGATTGCAGGTTTGAATTCTGTCCGCGCCTAATCACTTGAGAATGTAAGAGTACACAAAAAAGTTAGTGTCATGGCTCGTTGATAGGTTGCTTTCAAACAAAATGACATGACTTTTTCAAGGCAAAAAACACCAAAAATTGTTCCAAAATCATATATTTTTTATCTTCTTGAGCAATTTTGTTTTGGTTCTATCCTGATGGAATTTGTAGCTACTATAGATCCATAGCACGAAGGGATTCAACCAATTATTCTGATGTGTCTGTCCTTTGGCCTTGGGTTTGATCCGACCAGTGAGCCTTATTAGTTTAGTAAGTCCCACCCTTGCTTGGAATGGAAATGCAGGGTCTAGGTTTAGAGGACCGTCCCCTACAGTACAGGAGAACTATCCCCAATGTAGAAAGATTACATGTCTCCTCCGCCTGCTACCAACTCCTCCGCTCTCTATCTCTCTCTCTCTCTCTCTCTCTCACTCTCTCTCTCTCTCTCTCTCTCTCTCTCTCTCTCTCTCACTTTCACTCTCTCTATCTCTCCCTCTTTTCATTCCTCTATTGCCTCTCTATCTCTCTCCATTCCTCTATTGCTTCTCTTTTTCTCTCTCCCTCTCTCTCTCTCTCTTTCCATTCCTATATTGCTTCTCTTTTTCTCCCACTCTCTCTCTCTCTCTCTCTCTCTCTCTTCATTCCTGTATTGCTTCTCTCTCTCTCCCTCTCTCTCCCTCTATCTCTCTCTATATCCATCTCTCTCTCCCTATCTCTGTCTCTTTCTCTCTTTCCATTCCTCTGTTTGATTCGACCAGTAAGCCTTATTAGTTTAGTATGTCCCACTCTTGCTTGGAATGGAAATGCAGGGTCTAGGTTTAGAGGATCGTCCCCTACAGTACAGGAGAACTATCCCCAATGTAGAAAGATTATATGTCTCCTCCGCCTGCTACCAACTACTGCCAATAAGAAATATCTTTTTTCTGTCTTTTCTGCGGTGCTCTTGACCACCTTTTCCCATCCAAGGCAAAATATTTGATTCTCATATGCATACCTAAGATACAAAGTATTCCCCCGAAACAAGGTATTACTTTTGTACCTACATGGAAGTCTTTACCTAACACACACCATAGTAATGATGATTTGAGTCCTGATGCTGTTCGTAAGGGAATGGAGGGTTACATCTATCTTTTCTTGTTTCTTTCATGAGTTGGCTGTCACTATGCATTTTTCCAGATGAATGACCAGAAGCATAGGAGGAATTAGTACAAGGTTATCAAACTAAATATTCAAGTATAAAACTCGAGTACTTTTATCTTGCTTCTTACCAAAATCTATTAGTTTATTTATTATTTGTAACATTTTTTTAGTTTTTGTTAAAGATGAAAAGGTAGACAACTTACGTTCGAAGACTCAAAGTCTTTATACCACTCCTTTTTTTCATTTTTTGCAATGCAAATAGAGAAGCTTCATCTCAACATGAATAGAATCGTTTGGTCAAGTTCGAGAATCAAAATCTCCATATCCTGTTGAACTAAGCTAACAGGGAAGAGACAAAGAAACTGTAGGGAAAACCCTACAATGAGGCAGTCACTCTGCATAGGTTTAGTACCACACTCACTCAACAAAACTCCTTTTCATACGAATCATAACTTAGATCCTACTCCTGCTGGTTAGTCTGGCACTTGCCCCATCTAAGAAGAGTTGGGTGGGCTGGCCCTTCGTACAAAGAAAGAAAGCAGAGTGCCTTGCATCGCTTGAAACCATTAGCACGTGAGTGACATCCATCTTTTGTGCTTCCTTTGATGTATATAATTGAAGAGAGCTCCTTGCTACATAGAAATGCCCTACAAGACCTACAAGACAGAGTAGCAAATTTGAATTCAAAGAATCGATACAGAAGCACAAGAACAAGAAAGGGATTATCTCCTAAAGGAATGCTATCTGAGGGGCATTTACAAACATCAACTAAAGATAGCATTTTGTTTTCTAAGGTCTCCTCTTGCCTTACTCAAGTGACCTAACAGTTCATCTCGAAAAATCTCTCGAGCCGCTCCGCGCCTCTCCTTGCAATAGAGTATAACAAAAATTCTCCTCTCATCTTTAGTTGAAAAAATTGCTTCTTTGATTCTGACTCTGGCACAAGTAAATAGTTTCATAAAAATTGGTGAAAGCATCAATTTATAAAGCTGATGCATGTGCACATTTATCTGTTGAAATGGGATTCACCGATCTGACTATTTGATGGGTCTGTTGTGGCCAATTTTTGAATGAGGACAAATATATTAATACATATAGAAAAGATTTCATGAAATTAAAATCGTTTCTTTGGCTCAATTTTCGATTAGAAGATGTAGCTTGTATGAATCACTATTGGTTTGATACTGATAATAGCAGTCGTTTCAGTAAGTCAAGAGTGCATATGTATTCATAATTCAGAATGAATTAAATTCAAATGAAAAATGAAAAAAAAAATTATAGTGGATTTCCTACAAATCGTAGTCAGTCTCCTAGTGAGAAGGCTCAACATAGGTATGAGATTAGCTCAATTGAAACTAGTAGAGGTTCAAGTCTTAGAGGTGTACCTGAAGGTATGAAGAATGAAAAGAAGTATACTTTGTATAATCGTAGACCAAGAATCGTAACTCCAACAAAGATTGTCATACTTAGACCTAGACTAACCATAATTGATGTAGCAACTGTAGATCCGTATGGAATATTACCACTTAGATCGAGGAGAACTGCATATTCACCTAATGTATTATTGGTTTTCTATCATAGTTTGAAAAAGTATACTCCACCCCCTTAGATTCGTTACGCAATACAACTGAACTCGTTGGTTCACGAAAAAGCTCCAGTCCACCTCAGCCTACGATAGAAAGAAGAACACGATAAAGGGAGTCAATTAACAACAGCCTTTGCATTTCACAGAAGACTTGTTGAAGCAGATCCTCACGGTATATGTCCTATAGACGGAAACTCAAGGAACAATCGGCTGACCCAATAAAAGAGTCATCGGTGACACCAACTCTGAGAGAATATTTAATAAGATGGGGCTCCCCCAAGAATGGAAACGAATTGGATTTTTGAAATAAAGCTAAAGAGAAAATGGGCGGATCTCCATGTTATGTTCCAAGATAGCCAGAACCACCGTTGGACCAATAATTCACCGGGGCCGCATCCCTGCAGATGCAAGTTCTTGAGGTGATGGAAATCAATCTAGAGGAAAAGTAGCGGGTGACATGCATCTATAAAAGCTAGGATACGGAAACAACAAAGCGACTAACTAATTGAATACCAATGCACGACCTATCTGATTTCATACACATGCGGCAGGGGTAGCCATCTCGGACTAAGATGGATAAAACAGGGTTGAATGTGGGATCAAAAATTCTTAAGCTTGTTCGGAAGGGTTATATAGAATTTCATTCTGCTGGTGAAATGATTGCATCACCAATTAGACAAAAGACTAGTTAATCAAAGAATGTTGTTTGGGATGCTACCTTTTTTTCTGAAACCAACTGGCTCACAGGTAGTGCTAAGGGTAGGATTGACTGGTGGAATTAAAACTACTTGTACGAATGCTGGTACAAGGGCACTTGCTAAAAATGGCTTTCTTTAAGAGAACTCTCCCACGGGATGGAGTGGATGGATTTTCCCTTACTTGTTAAGTGGCTGGCGTGGCGAGAAAAAGAAGTGTTGGTTCCGGGCACCATGTATGCTGCATGCTCTTGTCATGCTGGCTCCCCAGGCTGGGGGATGATTTCTTTTGGTAAAGATAAGGAAGGCCTACCCGTTGACCCCTCTCTTCATTCCTATAGACGATAAAATGGTGCTCCCTATTACTAGGAAGGGCGTATCAGACTTTAGACAATTAAGGTCTGTCTTATATAAACGAGCAAATTGCCCTAGATCTTCAAGGCTTGTTCTAGTTCTGGTAGGGCTCCTGTTCTATCTAAACGGGAGCAGGGTTCGCCGTCCATCATTCAGGAAGGCGCACAGCATTGAACTGGCGTAAGTTTAAGATGCTAGTTAAGCCGTATACAATGAAAGCGCTAATGAAAATTCTATCCCTAGTCTACTGTGGGCTATGCTTATGGGTCCTGGTATTTTCGGTCTGATCTTATCAAAGCTTTCACTTCAGACAACCAATTGAACTATGTTATTTTGTGAACCTGACCTCTTATAAGGAAGAGTTTTTTTTAATGGAAAAGAATGACACCTTGATTTCAAGGATGATGCTTCAAGCTGAGTTTGCCTTGTGTAAAGTCCCAAACTAGTGCCCCGTTGTTTAGTGGAAAGACACATTTTGGTATCCCATGCTCCGTGAATCTGCTTTCCTATTACCTAAGATCTTGATCCCAAAAAGAGTCTTACCATCTAAATTGGCAGAGGAAGAGACGAGCACTGACTCCGTCTGATTTGGCTATTCGATTGGTGGGTCATAATTGGGTCGACGAAGCTTTAGCCTAGCTGTGCATTGAACGAAAGCGATTGACTTGCTTAGTTTGAAGCAAAAACAAGATTACTCTATTCCAGGTTTTATCAATTTCTAGCATGTTGAGCAGCAGAAGAATCAGTCTAATCTAAGGTCAACCATAATCGGAATCATAAGGAATGTACCTGTTGGATAGGGAGCACCCACCATTCAATTTGTTGATCATTCATAGGAGGCAATGTCACACAGTAGTACGAAAAGAGCTTCAAAAGGCTAGTCAGCACAAGAGAAAGCAGAAGGATAGCTAGAGAAGTGAGGATTGATTCTAGGTTACTGAACTCTGTCTTTGAAAAACTAGTCTATAACCTTCTTTCCTTGTAGAGAGCCCCCGCTCCCTTAGAAGTGAGTCTTTTTGGAGAGTGAGCAACCACACTCTCCTAAATGTGGTTCAACATCCAGGGCGCGCTCTATGTCAATACCATATTTTAGTCTTTCGTGAACCCATCCCAACAAAAAAAAATCATTAATTACTACAAATACAAAATAAAAGGGGATTTCGCAAAAATGTTGCGGAGACAGGATTTGAACCTGTGACCTCAAGGTTATGAGTCTTGCGAGCTACCATACTTCTCTACTACGGTTGAACAACTGGGAACTGATGGATGGAGAAAGATTGACTATGCCCCTCTACCATATTTATACAAATCGAAGTCTATTTATATAAAAAGGTAACAGGGCCCCTACATTTTATAGATCATATAATATAGAGATCTATCCAAATAGGAAACAAGATTTTCTTCTTACCAACTTGATCTTGTTGCACTTGGTAACAGGCTTCACTACATAAAGGTCTTTCCCACGCATGAGGGAAAAACTAACACACAAAAAAACAAACCAACTTAGTCTAATGTAAACAAACCAACTCAATCTATTTGCTGTTCAGAGACTCCCGCAGCAGTTCGCTGCATCTAATCCCTCTGGGAGAGACTGTTGTTTCCCGGAACTTTTCGGAATCGCTGTCCCAGATTGGCTACTTGCTGTCCAGAATTTCCCAAGTGTCAAAATTACTGTCTAGCAATCGTAGCAATCTCCTATTGTTGTTTCACTGGCTTTAAAGTTCATATTGCTATCCAACGGCATCGAGAAGAATCTAGGTTGCTTTCTACTTCTGCTCAAGCACATAAACACCCCACCGGAGCTTTGAATGTCTTGTTTATTTGGAGTGATCTTTCCTCCTACTCTTTTATCTTTTAGTCGCTCTCAATTGTAATTATAATTGACTCATGGAAAGTTGTGTTAATTCTTCCCGCTAAAGCCTAGTATTTAGTAGGCGTTGTGTGAGAGATCTTTCATAGCACTACTCTTATTGTTATATTAGGGATTTCTTGTTGAAACCTATTTCGTTTGCAACGTCAAGAGTAATTGATTTTTATGTGATTTTTACTTCTCGCAAGTAACTTGGCCTAAGTTTGTGTTTACCGCTCTTTATGTTTTATTTCATTGTTTAACTCACCATAAAGCTTAGTTAACTTGCTCTTAATCATCAAGCATGCAAAATCCTTATCTAAATCATATTTTCATATATATCCTGCATCAGCTTTGCTCTCGTTTTATAAACGCGAAGGGAAGCTTAGTCGAGGCGAGATTTCAGGAAATGACGTAAACAGCGTCGAAAGAACAATAACTCAACGGAATTTCTTGCAAATTTTGCGGATTCGACAATCTGATGTGCGGGAATTCAGGGATTTGACGGAGGTAATGCATTTTTTTCTTTTGTTTTCACAGCAGAGGTCAACAAAGGGGCATTTATTGACCTCAATATATGTGTCACCTATTTCAATGTTAGGATAAGCTATGATCCCGCCGGATCAATCTAGTATGCAATCTTAAAGAGCCCACAGCTATGGATTAATTTATTGACACCTATATTGGAGCTCTTCATTTAATCAGGGGGAGAATATGAAATCCATCAAGCGCCAAGGTAGAAAGATCGTTGGAGTGTGCTAGCATGTTGTTTAAGTCTGTGGGGCTTATTTGACTGATACATTAGGGCGTCATACACTTCACATATGATCTAAGACCTTAAAAATCCTATTCTACTTTCAAGCTTTAGTACATTATTATTTATTTCTCTTCTGTTAGTTCGAAACACTTTTTATGGATGACTACAAAAAAAATATAAAAAAACATGATTAATGAAATTTTACAGCCATCTAATGGAAATCCTAGCTATTGCCAGCATAGGTCTGAAAGGCGATGCAGTCAGATAACATGGGATGTGATGAAGGATATGAAAACATATTTTGTTTTTACAGAAAGAAAATTCAAATATAGGTATTATAAACAAAACATATAAGAGCACACAACAAAAAGTAAACAAATATTTTATTTCATTAATATAAATCACAACAAGAGCATATCAATGAAGGAGGAACAACTGTAGAATTTCAGGAGATTAAGTTCATTGTAGATCTAGTTCTGAGTACTGGTCTGATTTCGAAAGCATTGTATCATATGGCTGCTATTAAATTTCAAGAGCGCAAGATGTAGTTACATGAATTACATGACAAAAGATTTATTAGATCCAGTGTTTCATGGTAAGAAGTGTCAGTTTTGTTTGTGAAAGAAGAATGAAGGAAGTATGAGATTGTGCATCAACTTCAGAGAGTTGAATAAGGTGATTGTGAAGAACAAATATCCTTTGCATAGAATATATGATTTGTTTAACTAGTTATAGAATTTTACAAGTGTTGGTTAGACTATCATCATTGGAGTAGGACTTATTAGTAGTTGGTTCTCCTTTCATATTTTAAGTTTTTTTAATCATTTATTTATAATTCTTGGAGTTGGGTAATTTTTTCTTTTTTTGTTTCTTTTATTTTCTCTTTTAATTTTTGCTCTTACTATTTCATTAATGTACTCTTGTTATGATTATGTTAATGAAATAAAAATATTAGTTTACTGTCCATTGCCTAATTGCATATATTCTCTTTATATTACTTATTTATTTCTTTGAGTATAAAATATAATTCATATCACTTTATCCCGTCTCATGTTACTGCAATGCACCATCTTCCAAACCCGGCTCATGACAATAGATTTTCTTGTTTCCTTCATTGGTAATTTCTGTGCTGCTTAAGTTTTTGAAATTCACTTTGCTTGCTAATACACACGTTTGAAATTTCAACCTTTTTTAGTTTGCATTTCAGAAATTCCAATTTTAATAGATTAATGTTTCCCCATGGATTAAATTTCCGTTCTATTCTACTTTTTATAGTAGGCTTTTCTTACTAATCTCTGTGTGATGGAATTTAGTTTTGTTTGTATATTCCTCAAATCATTTCCCTTTGTGTAGGTAAGGGACAAGATTATTGGCGAAATGAGAATATTTCTGAAGAGATGCCATCTTGCCGACAGATGTTTAATATTTTTCATCCATTTGATCCAGTAGCATACAGGTTTGTCTATTGTAGCTTGTTTGGGAAATTCATCTCTCTCTAGTCTACTTTTGAAGTAGAATACTATTTATAGATTCACTTTTTATGTTTGGGAACAATCATACATGTGGTGTTTTGTTTTGAGTTTCACTTCTTTGAATTTTTAGCTTTATTTAAAGCATCGCGGCATGTATTATATGAATTTTCTCTGCATTTTCATGCAGAGTAGAACCACTTATTTGCAAGGAATACATTAGCAAGCGCCCTGTCATTATACCATATCACTGGGGAGGAAAGCGGTTGCATATAGGATTTCAGGTGAGTATATCTGAAACCAGTTTAAAAAGAGTTTCTCTATAGATAGATATTTGTTATGCTGTTACGACGAATTTATTTAAGCTAGAAAATATGGGCACAAGAATTTACTGAGGACGTGGCAGCTCGCTCTCAATTGTAGTTCCTTGCGTGAAACCATCTCGACTTAATGAATAAATCTATCTATAGTTTCGTCATCAGCACAAAACAAAAGGGAAAAGTTAGCCCAGGAAATTCCACCGGCGGTAGACTAACGCATTAAAACTAAGGATGCAGTTCCTTGCGTGAAGCCGTATCAACTCCAGCGTCATTTAGCAGCACCGACTTCAGTTTAAATTAATTTCAATTCTGAATGTTTCATGTTATAATATCAGGGTGTGCGAATGTCTAGTGTTATGCGAGGTTTTGTTATCAGGATTTGCGCAAATGCTAAAACATTCTAACCCTTCCAGATACCGATAGATGCATAATATAAATGAGAATCACGATGGCAACTAGAACAGGCTCACAGCAAGCAAGAGAGAGAGAGACTTCTACCTTCTTCCGCATCAAGTGCCGATCTCGTGCGCGAGGAGAGTCTTCCGTATCGTATCGATGACCGATCTCGTGAACTGGGAGTCTTCGGCAACAACAACGGATCTCGTGATCGGGTTCAGTTCCGCATGGAGGGCCAATAACGTGAGCCGGGTGAGAGATGGAAGCCAGAGGGCCGAGGGGAGACGGGAGGAAAGAAGAAGCTATGGGAGTCTTCCGTATAGTATCGAGGACCGATCTCGTAAGCTGGTAGTCTTCGGCAATGAGAGCCAATCTCGTGAGCAGGTTGAGTTCCGCATCGAAGGCCAATATCGTGACCCAGTTGAGAGACGGAAGCCAGAGGGCAGAGGGGAAACGGGAGGAACGAAGAGGTAATGAGTTTGAAAGCGAGATTAAGGTGTATTTATAGAGTGCCGAGGGGAGTAACGGACTAAAAATAAATTAGGAAAGTTTGAGATTTGATTTCATTAATTGAGATTTATTAATTTCAATTCCGGATGAATCACTATAGCTGTAAAATTGTAAGATATCGCGATATTAATTAATTTCAATTACTAAATTAATTTAAATTATTATTCAAAGTTAATATTAAAATTAAAAAATATATGATTTTATCTATTTAAATGAATCATACATTTTTCATTTTTAGTATATATTTTAAATTTTTACATATAATTCTTTGATTTATAAAAATAGCCTTTAACATGTTTTATTTTAAAAATACAAATTAATTTTTTAACTTTATTTATTTTAACAATTTATATATCATTTTTAATTTAACTTTTAGAATTAAATTCATTAAATATGCATACCTATCAAAGCCCATTTATTAACTAAACTCATATTTATTTTATATGTCAATATCATAACATCTACAAGAACTATAACTATAATTTTATTTTTCTTTTGAATATTATATATAATTTGTATATTATAAAATATTAGAAATTATATTTCTTTATTAGATATAGATGAGAATTTGATTCTTAATGGGACACAATGGAGAAATAGGATTCATGTAGCCAACCCCACATAGTGGGATAAAAGCAAGTTGTTGTTGTTGTATGCAATCATCCAAATAAATTCTTAATTATCATGAAATATATACAACGGTCTTTTAATTCGCTCTCCTCGGACGTCTTTTTTAATTTGAATCTTCATGTTGGACACTATCCTACGGACTGGATTATTACCCTCAGATTGCATCATAGTGACAGTGCTTCTTTGGAGCGGATAATCAAGGTCTGAACGATGGTGATTAATACATTCTATAGCCAGCAGGAAAGGATGCTACTCGGCTACTTAATTGTCGATTATTCCATCCCGATGTTCAACAACAATGTTATGATCCTATATTTGGTTGTCCTCTTCAGGCTTTAAGTGGTTTTAGATTTCTTCATTTAATTATTTAGCTTTCTTTATTTATAGTGTACAAGACTATTTAGTCATCGACCTTCATGTCAGCAGCGGAAGTGATAATTTGTTTATTCAACAAGTTTTCATCAGAGTTTGACACATTATTATAATTGATATCAACAGAAGCGGAGAGGTCATAGTCGTCAGGGAAATATTTCCTTCGACGCTTTGACTAAATGTTTGTTATGCTAGGCAGTATATATTGCAGGGTTTGCTCATATGCATGACCCTTTTGCCAGGAGATCTCTTTATATCGTGCAACATTCATAGGGCTTGTTTGAGCATGGATTAACAGAGGGAGTCCAATATATTTATGCTAGGGGGTTTTAGAGGATATGCTTTAAATGTCATCTATAGCTACTTGGTTGTGCTATTTTATATTTCATAGCTATGGCATGATTTTCCATCCCAGTACTCTTCCTATTGCAAGCCTGATTATGAGTGGGAGGACTGTTTCTCTAGCTCCATCAGTTCTTGCACCACAGTTTGGAATAGATTTGTGCTTAGAGATCCTTTGGCATTACATTCACAGTTGGGTTTACATTCATGTCATTGGCACTTTTAGCTATCCTTTGCAACCTTATGAATTTCATTTTCCTTCTATGATTTAATTGGCTAGAGCAGCCTTGTCTACATATCGAGCTCAGATTAGACTCCAATCAACACAACATCTCTTCAATTTCTACCACCTATTTTTCTTCCTATATGCTAAAAAAAGCCTGATAAAAAAAAATCATTTTCAAATAAGTGATTATAAATGTTTCTATTAAATTTTCTGTTGGTAAAATGATATAATTGATCTTTTTATTTTATTACAGTTTATGTTCCTATATTGTGCAAATTTTTAATGTTTTTAAGCAATTAATGTGATTTATCCCATTGCTTTTTGGAATTGCATGAAAATTTTAGAATGCCTAAATTCTCAACATTTCTCGTCTCATCTCATTTAAGCCTATGTATTTTTGGCCCCAATACCTATCATTATTGTTTTCCAATTGTTATAGATGCTTGAAGGATTTTTCATATTATTACTATTTTTTGTTTATGTTCTTTTGAGGTTTTAGGGGTAATGCATTGCTCCTTTTGCTTTCTCATAATTTTAATTTCTGATCTAGTATTTTTTCCATTAGATTTGTGAATTGATGGGTGGCTTTTTTATAATTCACAATTCTTAAATCTTAGTTTGGGCGGATTATGTTAAAATAACCAAATTGAAATTCGATTGAAATCCTTAACCCAATCTGCATAATATATGTAATTATGCAGCGAATCTATCAATCTAAGGCAGAAGGAATTTTAATTTGTTTTTGTTAGGAGAAATATTACATTTGTGTGATTTGGGGAACTACTGATTCTAATGAGGTTTTTTCAATTTGACATAGCTACAGTGATAACAACTTTTAAAAATGCTAATTTCTCATAATAGTTTTCCAAATATTTATTTTACAAATAGAAATTTTTATTTTTATCCGCGTATTATTAAAACTGAAGTTGGAGAGACTTTAAGGAAAATAAAGTACGAAAAAATTGCTGGACCTGATGATATTCCAATAGAGGCTAGGAAATGCTAAGGAGATGAAGGGATTTCTTAGCAATCTTAACGAAAGAAAGGGAATGGAAATCTTTATGCTCGAAGAATGTTAGCCACTAAAAGAGAAGCAGAATATTAAGTTAAATGTTAATTGCTCAAGTGGATGAGTGGCTTTACTCTTAGAGACATCATACGAAATGAGTATATATGTGAAAAAGTTGGAGTAGCTCTGGTGGAAGATAAGATTAGTGAGAGCCGCCGCAGATGGTTTGGTCATATAAAACAGCAGCCTTCCGATGACTCGGTTAGGAGAGTAGATTATAAAGATTTTTTATTCAAGAATTTTTTTTATTAAAAAACTACAATAAAATGCAATGAAAAAATCATCCCAAATAAAGCTTAAATATGCTGAATTATTAGAACTTCACCTATCACTGATAAAACTTCAAATTAAGATATAATTAAAACTAGAATATCAATAGGTACACCAATCTTTTGTTAACACTACATTAGAAATAATATATCTCTTATTCTTTTCTAAGTATTCAGAACTTGAATACTTAGACATTTAATTATATTTAAATAGACCATACTTTTTCAGTTCTTACTACAATATTTAATCAACTAAAAAATATTTTAAATCTACACACTCAAAGAAATAAATAAGTACTTGCTGGCCTTACCTTCAATAAATTTTAGATGACTTTATAGTTAAAAAACACTGCATTATTATAAATAGAGAAAGAAAAGAAGAAAAAATAAATTGGCAAGCAACAAAGAAATAAATGTATTTTAAAGAAATAAGAAGCTATTATTTTAAATGATTTGTAAACTTTTTTTGAAAAAAAAAATAAATATGAGAAAATTATTCTTTAATTCTTAATAATTTTCAATAATATTGAAATAAATGTAGGGAGCAAGTGGCTTATGCAGCTTGTAACTTGTTCTATTTAAAATTTTTGATATATATATATATACACACTTTTTTTTTTGTTCCCTAAAAAAATTATAAACTAAAAGGCACGTAATAATTTTTCTTTAATAAAAAGGGGTTGTGAGATTTACAGTGGCAAGAACAGAAAAAAAAATTTGTAGCATCGGCAATAAGGTATGTCCATCAATTGAGCGAACATGTATAAAATTTTATATATTTTTTATGTTGATCTTCTATTCTGCTATAGATTTTATTATGATTTAATGTTGAAGAATTACAAGCTTAGATCCTTTAATCTAATCCAATATGAAGTAATCATAAATTTTTGGAATTATGTTCACATATTCCTCAATAAGGTTTATACTCTCTTTCATATGCCAGATCAATCAAATCTAAGGGCAATTATTGAACGAATTAATATTGTTCTTGGACAAAGAAGGTTCTAATTATTGGGATGAATAATCACATATTTTGGAATGTTTCTGGTGAGTCTTCTCTAAGGTATGCATTTACTTCAGTATCTACATGAAAACAAAACAGTGGTTAGATCAAAAGTGTGAAAACAAAATGCCACAAGAAAAAGAATCATGAAAACCTCAAATCCAAACACAAAATGTCACACTTATAATGATAAAGAGGAGATAAGAAAGAATGAATTTAAAATCCGAAATTCCATCTTGAGGGGGCTAGTAAAGAGGATGGTGGCATTTTTTTCTAGGAAGATGCTTGAATAAAGGATAAATTGCTTAAATCATAGAATAAAGATAGCTTTTTATACTATTTTATAGTTATTAGAATTATAATTTCTTCATTAAAAGTCATAGATCTTTATTCTAAGAATTTATTCATTAAATTATTAAAGAAATTCAAATAAACAATTTTACTCCAATTACTTGCTTTAGGGAGTCCCAAGACAAAATTCATGCTTCTTTCCACAGGTAGTTGGGGATAGGGAGGGGTGTGTAGAGACCCATGTTTTGTTTTCGTTGTTTGGCTAACTGACAAATGTGACACCTTTTAACCATCTTGCTAACAACATGTTTGAGGCTTGGCCAGTAGGAAAGATATTCCACATATGCAATAGTTTTTGTCTAGACAAAATGTCTGGCAAGGCCTCCCGCATGTAACTCCCATATAAAGAACTTCCCAAGGGAAGTGCTAGGGATGTAGAGCTTCCGGTACTTAAACAAATACCCAATTTCAAGGAAAAAGTCGTTAATTATTAACTTACCTCAATCATCATAAGAGAATAGGTGTCCCTGAAATCAGGTCAATCCTTGTGATCATCTATGATTCACTCGAATCCAATTAACTCGGCATTCATTTCTCGAGTTATAATCATGTAACGACTTAACGTGTTCGCCGCTTTATTTTCTAATCCCGTTTTGTGTTGATTGTATATATTTGTGTACTCTTGCAAAAAATTCGACTCAACAACCATGTCGGGTGTTAAGTTTCTTTTGAGAGTTTATATAGTGCAATGCCTCATGATCAGAGAAAATAACACTCTTGCAAGAGCAAATAATGTCTCCAATATAGAAAGGACTGAATGATGACATAAAATTTCTTATCATACATAGAGTATCACTGTCTAATGTCATTCAATTTTTTCCTAAAGTAGACTACAGGATGCCCTTCTTGGTTTAGGGCCCCACCAATGCCTACAACGGATGCATACAAAATTCCTTCAAGGACTTCGAAAAATCAAGGAGATGCACCATAGGGGCTTCTACCATTTTCCTCTTAATTTTTTCAAAAGCCTTAGAAGCACGCATGGTCTAAAGAAATCGCCCTTCTTTAGATAGTCAATTATTGGGGTAATTTCTAATAAACATTCGAGAAAATGTGGCCAATCCTTGAAAACTTTGAACATCTCTAATATTTTAGGCTCAGACCACTCATTGATTGCTCACATCATTTCTGGATCAACAAATATCCCTCGAGAAGACACAATAAATCCAAGGATCCGCTAGGAAAGTACATTTCTTTGGATTGGCGTAAAATTGTTCTCTACTCAAGATTTCACAGACTTGTTTGATGTGTTATAGATGCTGTCGAACTGAATTGTTGTATATTAAAATGTCATCAAAGTACACTACCAAACCCTCATAACCCTAGAAAGGGACAATGAACTTGAGTCATAACCCTCATAAATATGCTAGGCGCATTGCTAAGGTCAAAAGGCATAATCTTCCATTCATATAAATCATCCTTAGTTTTGAATACATACTTCTATTCATCACCCGGACGGATCTTGATTTTGGGGTAGCCTTCTTGAGGTTAATTTTTGAAAATAGGGTGGCTACCATCATTATGTCTAGCATATCATCTAAGAGAGGGATGGGGAATGGTATTTCACTGTGATCTTATTGATAGAGTGACTATTAACAAACATCCTCCAAGTGCCAGCTTTCATGGGGGTTAAGAGTGCTAGCATGGCACAAAGGCTTAGACTCTCCTTAATGAATCCTCGATGGAGTATGTCATCAACTTGCCGTTTAGGATCAGCTTGATTTTAAGGATTCATACGATAGTGAGGAAGATTGAGCAGGGATACTCAAGGTACTAGTCAATAGCATGTTAGATGTCTCTCAATGGTGGGAGATGATTTGGAAAATCATCAGGGAACACATCAATGAAAGCCTACAGGAGGTGTATGAACTCTTTAGGGACAGGTTCCTCTGCTTCCATGGTTACCTCACGAACTACTAAAGCATACATGGGTAACCCATGAGTAAGTTCAATATCCAACTCCTTAGCTGTGAGGATGTTGAGTCCCTTGTTCGGCTTCATTCGAGTGGGTTTAGGCTCATCCTTAGAGGACTTGGGTTGGAAAGGTAATAGATTAATTTTCTTACCATCATGGTCGAGCATACAGATGTTCGACTTTCCATAAATATGAACGTCATTGTCAAACAACCAAGGTAGACCAAGGTAATTTGACCAACTTCTATAATGAAGATGTCACACTAAACCTTTCCTTTATATCCCAAAAACTCAATGGGCATAAGACTTCTATATTTCACTTTCAAAGCAGTGGAATTGATCCAAGCAACCTTGTGTGTGATCGAGTGGAGAACTTATTTCAAGTTTAGTTTAATAATCATTGTAGTGGATACGACATTAATGCAACTGTCGCTGTCGATACAGACCTTACAGTTCTTATCATTAATCTTGGTGAAAGAGTGAAAGATGAAAGTATGATGCTAATCGTAACTCGACATAGGTGGGAACAAGGCAGACCTAACAATTTGAAGCTCAAGAGAATTCAACTTTTGCATGTAGTGAATCATGGCAGTGCCATCATTCTCACCAACAAAATCTCCCTCATCATCAATGTGATGAACTTGGATGGCTTTAGGTTCATTTTGGTCCTCCACAACTTCTTCAATCATGGTGATTTTGAAAGGGCAGGAGCATAACATCAGCAAGTTGGTCCCTAGACTGGCTTAGTTGGCCGGCTCTAGACTGGCTTACTTGGCCGGCTCTAGTGAATCACGACAGTGTCATCATTCTTACCAACGAAATCTTCCTCATCATTAATGTGATGAACTTGGCCGGCTTTAGGTTCATCTTGGTCCTCCACAACTTCTTCAATCATTGTGATTTTGAAAGGGTAGGAGCATAAACATCAGCAAGTTGGTCCCTATACTGGCTTGCATTCTTGTTGTTCAAGTTTTGCTCATTTTCATAATGAATAAACTAAAATCGAGTAAATTACCAAGTTGAACATGATTTGTTCACAAAGATCAACCCGGACTAATAGTATCAAACTATTGATTATATGTTTGTTTGTTTTTGGTAGGGGAGCACAGATTAAAAAGAAAAAGTTGGAGGATAACTTCTAATAGAGCTAATATTGATCAATTTAATTCAATCCTTGGAAGCTTTCTTTCTATATTGGTCATAATAAGTGCACCTTGGTAACATATAACATCAAATTATATAAAACAAAAATTAAATGACTAATTTAGAACCTAAACATGAAGGTGATTTGTGCAATTTGCTTTCAAAACTAATGTAAGAGGATAACTTTACACCAACTTTATCTCAAAACAGACAACCCCGTAGTGGCGCCAGATTTAGTGCTCTAAATAAGCTATGTATTAGCCTGTTGAAGGTAGTTTGTTTCCCATATAATAATCACTTTTGCTTAAAAGTGGTCTTACTGCTTCTTAAGAAAAGTGTTGAGATGTAAGAGTATTTTTCGTAAGAAAATTGTCAAATTTGTTTAAAAAATAAATAGGTCTATATCACACAAAATAGCTTTCAAAAAATCTGTTTTCCACAATAGTTTTATATTTACGAACCCTTATGCTTTGTTTGGAATAATTTTTTCTAATTGTTGTTGTAATAGTTAAAATCACCAAAAGAACGAGTATATATATGGGTGAAAAAAAATCCTAAAAAGGTGTAATATAAATTATAATCGAGAAAATACTTTTTAAAAAATCATGATATCAAAAACATGAAACACTCTGAAAAAAATAAAAAGCTTACCGAATTTACCTAATACCAACAAAGATGAAAACCTCTAAAATAGCTACCATATCATATACAAAAAATATCATATGATTTGATGATCAATACTAGGGGTGTAAATTTCGGGTTGCGGGTCGGTACAGGTCAAACCCGTAACTGAGCTGATTCTATTTGGGTTGACCCTAACCTGACCTATTCTTGCAAACGAATCGATTTGTTCAACTCGAACCCAACTCTTTGGGTTTCCTGGTTGACCCGACCGATGCGATACGGATTAAAAGCATTTTGATGAAGAAGCATGCGAAAGGGAGGAAGAAGAGCGCGAAGATAGCGAGCTGCGAGCTCCCGTCGCAACTTCCAATCAATCGAACAGACCTGACAACGAGGCAGCGACAACGGACCAATGCCGCGGTGCGTGGGACAACGGTGATGGCGGACGCGATTGACACGGATGGCTGATGCAACCCTATCGGCTTGACGCGTATGGCTGGTGGATGCTACTAACGGCTGACGTGGCAACACTTCAAATGCAACTGACGCGAACGGATGGACAAAGAATGTGAAACGACTGGTCTAGGTTAAATCGGGTTGATTTCGGGTTTCCGGGTCAACCCGAACCCAACCCAATTTTATAAAAGGGTCGAAACCCAAACCCGAACCCGCTCCATTTCTCAAACGGGTTGACCCTAACCTGAAATTTTCGGGTACAGTTCGGGTTGAGTTTTTGGGTCGTGTCAAATATTGACACCCTAATCAACACCAATAGAAAGCCCATCAACCATTAAATAATCAATGAAAAAAAGTGCAAGGAAGCCAAGCAAACCAAATAATCGAAACTTCTCCTGAAGCCGCAAAGAGAATCAAATTTGTTATATTATGCGATTAAGTTGTCATGAATTTGATGATGTGGAAATAAGACCTTAAGAATGATTTTCTTGCGATCAGAAGCTATGGCAGGAATACTGGAACTAGCCATCAAGTGAAAACTATTCAAAATAAAGTTGCTAGATTGCCTTAGAATGTTGAATGCTGCACAATAAAGATATTTGAGCTTTGTATAATATTGGTCATAGCACAAGCAATAAAAAGATGAAAACTATGACCAATCATTCAGAAATAGTTGATGAGATTCAAATGAATAAGAAGTCTATGAAAAAAAAAGTGTTAGAATAAGTTTTCTAGTCATTATATTTGTTTTAAGAAAATTGTAATATAAAAATTTATTGCTTAGTCATTCATATATTGCATTAATTTCAAAGCAAATCCAATAATTAAAAAAATAACCAGCTGGTGCAAAAAAATAGCCACTTCTTTGAAAAGATGCTTAAAATCCATCATCCCTTTGAAGAAGGTCATCTAGATGCTTAAAATTAAAGAATAGCAACTGTAAATTCTAATAACATGTGTTTTGGAAGTTCATGTATTATTGGTATCTATGATGGCCAGCCAAAGAGGTTTAATTAATTTATTTTTTAAATTTATTTGCTCTACAGGATATTCAGATAATTATTTTTAGTAAAAATATTAGTTCATTTCATCCCCTTTTATCATTTGCTATTGCTAGAAAAATCAAATCATTCTTTAATTATTAAGTGAAATGTAAGCCTCCAACAAAATCAATAAACTGCAATACTTTTTCCCTTTCTTACTTTCCATAGAAAGTGACTCTGCAACTGATTCTTTGTGTACACAAAAAAGGTTTAATTAATTTATTTTTTGTTTTATCAGAAAAGAGGTTTTTAATTTTATTCCTGCTTAAAAATTTCTCTCCCTCCTCCAATGTCTTCTATTATGACTTTATTGCTTAAGAGAAAACAAAACTTCTGCCATTCCAATTAGAATATTATACCTCCATTGTAATTTACTCTTGGGTTTATTTTTAATATTATGCTGGGAATTTATTTTGTACTTCTTTTATCAACATATTCAACAAGAAAATACATAACAGAATTTTGGTAAACAACTAGAATCAGAATTCCTTCCACCCTCATCCAATTGCCTGAATAGAATTTCTCAACCAACCAGAACTATATAACATTACCAATTTCATGCCTTTGGCTGGACCCTAAAGCTTAAGTTAAGCCATTAAAAGGGGCTAAGGCGTTTAACTGGTAAAGAAATATAAGCTGCTCTAAGTTTAGAAGAAGACTATTTAATTGATTTCTTTATTCAAGTTCATCCTCTTTTTTTTTTAAACCCACGGAGGGGCTTACTCGTTGAAATAAAAATCAGTTACAGAAAACATCGGCTCAGTATTGCTCAAACGAGCTACAAAACAAGGAAAAAGAGAACCTACAAGCCAATTAATTCCACTACAAAAAAGAACAAGTAACCCTAGTAACATGCTACTGATGCTAAAGCACAGCATCCAAAAAAGAAAGATAAAAAAATAGGCTTTAAGCTCAGTCTTTCTATACAAAAAGTTGAGACCCATCCTCATCAGCTTCCCCTGCAAAAAAGTAAATCTGCAAAAGAAGGGGCTACACACAACAAAAATGTAAGCAAAACCAATTTGAGAAAGAAAGTAATTCGAATAGCAATCAATAACAGAGGCCAAAGTGAAGCCAGTCTTAGAATTTAGATAGTCAGAGCTCAGAGTAAAATTAATACGCATAGCCTCATTAGGATTGTCCAAAAGCCACTCAATCTTACCTAAGGCATTCCCGCAGCACGTTCAGTGACATAAAACCCTACTCAATCTCACCCCATCCGCCTGACAAAGATAACCAAAACTCCCCAGGAACCGATCACCATACAATCTGGAATTCACACAAAACGAGCAATAAAAGCAGCTGGAAGGCGAGATGAGCAGGCCGAAAAGAACCATGAAAATAAGCTTCAATAAATACCAACTAGACAGCCAAGAACCCAAAGTATTAAGGAAACCCATAAACCAATACCCAAGCTCCAGCAAATAAAGCAAGAGATTGTGAAGACAGCCCAGCATCCACTCACCCAAAACACCCCAGGTTCGAGAGCAACAAATGGACAAACCTTCAGCATCCACAAATTTAAAATCATTGCTCAAATCCAAAAACTCAAGAATAGTAGCATCACAGAGGCTATTATAAACCAAACAATCATCAAAACCACCCCGCATCCAGTCCCTCATAAAAAAACATACAACCAATGCTCAAGCTCCAGCTACCGGGAACAACCAAGCTGCCCCAAAAAACAGACCAGTCAAAATAAACCCAGCTCCCAGAAAAACGGGAAACCATAGAAAAAAACCAAAGAAAGTTAATTGTTAACATACGGGATGCCACACGCATCAAGGTAGAGCAAACCATTAATATGAGCAGGCAAAGAGGATTTAACAAAATCAGTGAAACAATCCAGACTACTGCCATGGGTAGCAAGCCAAAGAGCACAGGAATTACCAGCCTTACCAATATGAGAGAAAGAAGTATTCATAAAAACCAGCAACTTCTTGATCTCCCTAACAATATAAAAAATATTCGGGCTGCAGCAACTATCCTCCAAAACCTGAAACGGGGAGAAGTTAAAATCCGAATCCACCTCCACAACCAAATTAATTAAGTTCAAAGGGATGCAAAGTTGGATCCCATACAGAATGGCCATAGTAATAGCAGAATCAATATTACCATTATGGACAGGACCAACAAAAGCCATAACCAAATTACCATTAGAGTCCCTAATCAAACCACCATAACCAGCACCATGTTCCGAATGAAAGTCATCGACATTAAGTTTAAAAAAATTTGGATGAGGTTTAGTCCAGTAAATAACATTGATATCAGCCGGATTCCTCTTCCAACCAATCCCCAAAGAAGAAGTAATATGAAGACAATTCTTAAAATTATTGATAGAAAGCAAATTAACAGCCATAAGAGAAACCCATTGAATAACATTAAGATGATTCATCCTAACACCATTAAACAAGGAATTATTTCTATCCAACCAAATAAACCAAAGGATAATAGAGGGGATAACATTGCGAATATGACCTTTAGTATCAACAAACCAAGACTTAAGATAAGCATTAAGAGAAATGTGAGCGTTAAAACTATTCAATTGAAACATATCATCAAAATAGACCCAAGTACTAATAGCCACAGGACCAGAAACAAACACATGATGCATATTTTCAGTGTGATAACAACATTGACATTTCGAAGCAAGAGAGAAGCCTCTCTTTAAGAGATTATCCCCGTAGGAATGAATTTATGAAGGACTCTCCAAACACAATGAATTTAAGTTCATCCTTCTGAATCAACTTGTCCACAGATGCTTGATTTAAAAAAGGATCACCACCAACTTATATTTTGAAATGGGTTAATTATTTGATTGTTAAACAACAAACCATGAAGAATATCCCAGAGTGTACTGTTTTGCATGCAATCATACAATAGAAGATTCTCATGACGAGAGGCTAACGAGATTTCTGTACCTGATACTGTCAATGGTTTCCAATTCAATCTCATATTCATGCTGGTTATGAGGGTACAATCTATATAGCCTTTTGATAGCCATAGCCCTCGAGTTGTTGAAAGAAAGATCCCTGAAGACAAAGTGGGTACAAGATCAACAAAACACAATGCAGATTTTATAGTAATACTATAATGAAAAAAAATATTAACATACAATATACTTAAGCTGAAGCAATTGGTCAGTTGAGATGGTATCCCTCCATCAATATTGCTTTTGTTCAGGATCCTTCAAATACTCTATTATTAAAACCACATATTCTAACACTAAAATAACATGTGCCCTTAAGATTTGGAAGAATAACTAAAGAAAATTAAGGGAAATGGACTTACAAAGCATTAAGTATCTCATAAAACAAAGTAAGCAAGTCTTCAAAATAAGAAATTTACTATCTACTCTGGACATTACAGCACCTATACAATAGGTGAAGGCAACCAAGCGTAGTATATATAAGTGCAGTAAGTTCAAAAGATAGAGCGAGGCTAGTAATTTTTTTTGAATCATCGCCTCAATTTGCAGAACAATCATCCAAATATTATAAAAAAGAACACCGATGAATCAAGAAAGCATTAAGATCTATTTACTTTGGTTGGGGCAGTAAAAAAGCAATTTTAACTTTAGAATAAATTTTGTATGAATATATTCTAATAAAAAATAGAAAATATAGATGTCAATAACTGTCACACAAAAGAGAATGTAGAACAACAGGAGTGTTATTTGTGCTCATAAAATTTTATGTTGATAATAGTGGAAGCTAAAACATATTAAATTACCAACAATATTGCACATTTCAAAAATTGACTATATCGAAATATAAAAAGCAATGCAATACATGCTACCTATCTGATTGCAAAGTTGGATTAAGGAATACAACTATCCAGTTTTATATCCGCTAATTTTGGATATATATATATATATATATTGTATGTATAGTGAACTTGAGAAGTGAGAACTTTCCTTCAGGTTTTAGTCCCACATCATCTAGATAATATATGTTAGCATTGTTTTTGTCTATATAAGTTTTTTGGCTCATTTAGGAAAAGGCACACACACACACATATATATATATATATATATAAAATAAAATTTTTATCTTTATTTTAACATTAAATAATATAACATGAAAAATATAGATATAATTTTATAATGGAAAATTTGTATACGTTTCATAAGTACAAGTATATCTAAACATATAAAATAAATTAGAAATTATTTATATTAAATTTAAAAACATATATATACGAACTACTCTTATTTTAAATATGAATTATATTATTTATAAAATAACCTCCAACTTATTTTTAATTTAGATATTTGATTTGTAAGATAGGATGAATTAGTGTTTAAGTTTAAGGTTAGATCATCATATTACTATATAAATTTTATTATTTATTACATCATTCGGTTCGACCCCGATTCGATCCCGGTCGAACCATTAAACCACTAACCCCTCCTTCCGGTTTTAAAAGCCTTGGATTTTATCACAAATCCATAACGAATAAGGTCACAACATACATCCACCATATATTTATGAAATTCAAAAAAATAAATACCCACCTGAATATACAAGATTATGTAGGTTGTCTTTGCTAACACATTTGAATACGTTACTCTTTATTTCGGCGAAGTTATTTGACACCAATAAGGCAAGCAAAGCATTATTGTGGGCAATAATGCAAGTTGAAAGGGTACTGCCTTAGCTAATAAGATAAATGAATGAAGAATTGTTAATAGTTAAGGATACAAACAAAATTATCACCCACATGAGGCATGCAAACACAAAGATAACATAAATTGTTAAGGATATTATGCTCGAACACACAAACACAAGCACATAAAAAATTATAAAGAAAAGGAAGTATTAATCATTATGGATATTAAATGAAACAATAGCAATGGCTGCATCAAAAATAAAATTTCCAACTTCGAGCATGAAATTTTCTGCAGAACAATTTGACACTCTCCGCTGAGCTAAACAAAACTTGCAAAACATCTTCACCAAGGGATTGACAAAGTTTGTCAAAAATCTATTCTCCATTTAGGCATGAAGTTAAAAGACATTGAAGTTAAAAAATGGCTAGCAGAAAACATCCAAAGGCGTAAGTATCATGATATTCTTCATTTAGGTATCCAACTAAATATTTTATTTCTATAAATGCAGCAATTGAAGTTAAAAGACGTGCTCAAAACATTATGATTCAAGAACAAAATTACCTGTAAACTTCGACAGCAAAATCAAGTGCAAAATTTTTTATGAATTTCCATGAGTAGTCTCTCTTTCCTTATATCCAAAAAATGTGCTTAAATTATTATACCATACCAATATTAGATATAGATTAAACATTAATCAACAAAGGAGTCAATTTCATTAAAAATAAACATATTAGAGTGCAACTCAATAATTCAACCTGAGTATACATTAATTACTTATAAGGTTCACATTTTACTACAAAAATAAAGCAAAGACAAATACATCCAAAATCTAAATAGAATAAAAACAATCACAATCCAATATCAAAGAGCAATAAAGAAAATACAAAGTGATTGATTGTTAGAATGTATGAAACTATGAAGTTGTTGTGTCATGATTTCCATAGCAATAACACATAAAGAGCTCGTCGTTCAGGGCAAATTGACAAAAAAAATTTATCGCTTCGTTGGATCCTCGAGCAGCTTAGTTGAAAATAAATATAGTGGCATATCTTCAAATGCTTCAGTTGTTTGTTCAAGAACTTTATTGGTAGCCAAAAAGGGATAATGTCTCATTTATTGACTATAAAGCATTAGTTTCTGAGGTAATGTTTGTGCAAGAATAGACAAGTTATGTAATTTGACTTCTAAGAAATATATAACCAAATATTTTTTTCCTTCTATCGGTTGAAGTTGTAGATGAAAATCGTTTCAATTGGTTACAGTCACTAATGCTTTCGAGATTTTGTGAAGGATCTTCAAAAGAATCACTACCTATACGAATGTTTTCAGAATCTGCAGTAACATTTTCATTGTGAACTCCTTGGTTTATAGTCCAAGCATGATCTCCAGTGGCAACAACACCTAGGAACATCAGATCTAGTTTATCTTCAAGTTCAGGATCAATGCCACAATACCGAATTTTGTTTTGCATTTGGTACAACCTACAAAGATAAACTTAGTTTAAAGAAGTAAAAAATATAATATGAATGTTGAAAGAGCAAAATATATGAAAGTAATATTTACTTCTAATTTTTCTTTCCACCAATCATCCGATGCATCAAGGATTTTTTTCCTAGGATCCCAACCCAGTCTAGTGGATCCACGCTCCAATTCTTTCCATAATTTCCAATCTTTTTCAACTGATCCCATTTATTTTTTAACTTAACTTTATCGTACTCTCTTCTAATTTTCTCATAGAAATTCTTAATTAAATTAGTCCAACCCTCTTTATTGCAGTGTATAGTCGGTCGATTGCCACATTCAAAGTCTTGTAGACATAAATCACATAATATAATTTTTACATCTTTCTTCCATATTGCAGATGGCCCGCCGTCCTTTGGTTAACCCATTAAATTTCTTAATTGCTGTAATATAAATTTACAAATTATAAGAAGAGGCAATACACAAAGCAATATAATCGATGGATGTTGGTAGTAGTTAAAAAAACATGAAGCATCATGCATCTCCATCTATCGAAAAAAATTAAAACATAAGCTACTGAATAGTAACATATCATAAAACTACATCTTAAACCAAATGAAAAATATAGCCACTGCCACAAATTTGTCTTTCATTTTAAGATCTGCACTGTTTTTGTGCACAAACAATTATTGTAAGAAAAAATGTTGGGTGTGTAGAGATTCAAAATAGAATCCCAAAGCATTCCAGGAGGACATCCTTGTGCCCAAATAGCAACATAAATAATTATGTTTGGTATAAGTAATAGAATAAAATTGCAATGAGATGCCACCACCAAGGAACCTTCGATAGATTCAGTCGCTGTAAGGACAACTAGCTTTCATTCAGCAATTCATATCGAATCTGTCGGGCAGGTGCCAGCCATTTTCAAAGTTAATGAAGAAGTATGTTCGTTTCAAGTGAGATGAAGAGTGTCAGGAAGCATTTGAAAGTATCAAAAGATATATGTTGAATCCGCCCATTCTCGCATCGCCAATTCCGAAGAAGCCTCTTATACTGTACACAACAATACTAGAAGAGTCCCTCGAAGCATTATTGGCCCAGAATAATGAAGAAGGTAAAGAAAATGAGTTCTATTACATCAGTCGAAGGTTGATTGGAGCAAAAAGCCATTATTCTCCTATCGAGAAGCATTGCCTGGCATTGATTTTTGCAGTTCAGAAACTTCGCCACTATATGTTGTCTCACAAAATTATGTTGAATTCAAAGATCGATCCGCTGACTTTCTTGATGAAAAGACCAGCGTTGACAGGTCGTCTAGCTAGGTGGGCCAGGGATCGTCAACAAACCGAATTGGACCTCCGCTTAGTTTCACCCAAGCTTCATCTTGGTCATGGAAAGATCACCCATGTTTGGTTTTGTCCTTGGGATTGTAGCCAGGGATCGTCAACAAACCTTAGCTATTCATTGGATCCTTGAAGCAGCTGTCAAAAGACGAATAAGCTACAGGAAAAGCTTAGAGAAATGTTCATTTGGTGAGATACTGAATACTTACCCAAAGAGGGGAATTACACATCAGAGAAGGCAGAATCTTCATGGATTGGCTTCCACCAATCGAAGTTTCATGCATTTCATATGGTAAACTGATACCACATAAAGAACTCTTCCTCATTCAGTCATCCTCTTAAGTCAGAAATGTTTGACTAACGCCTTTCTTTTTCATTATAAAGACACGAATAGAGAGTCTTATTATGAGGTATAAGCATCAGTTACGATATTCCGGATCCAGATACCAGCTTTATGCCTTACTATGGATTAAGCATTGAGCTTATTGAATCAAGCTTTGAACAAGGAAGAATTAATGTTCTATCCGTAAATTCCTAAACCTTATTACACTTGGGATACCGTGGCTGACAGTTTTCCACGATTGACCTTTCACGTGATTGATTGCCTTGTTGAGCTGAGACGCACTACTTGAATCCCTTACCTGGGTCTGGTTTTGATTGACTAGCCCGCCTGACATGTTTACTCATTCACATTCATATTGTCTAAGTCAAATAGATCAAAAAAGGATTAGGGTTGAATAACCCTTTACAGAGTCGACCAATTTCCTACTGATGGACGACAACTACTTAATGGAATATTATCCAATCTTCATCCTCATCTTCAATGTCATCTCCAATTGATATGGGAATCGATGGTATCAATATAGTGAGTTGTGGCCTGTAGGATCGATAGGAGAAGAATAAAACATTGCTAAAATCATAACATAGCTTATTTAATCTTCATCCTCGTCTTCATGTGCTAGACAATTTATGTTTATGCTTTTGTCGTTGTACTAGACATTTAATGCTTACTTTTATTTTGATATTATAAGCTACAAAGCTACAAATGATGTTGCTTTCATTTTTTTGTAATTTCAAATATTATGCTTTGATTGCTTTCTTAATTTTTATTTATGATTTATAAATAATAACGACATGTCTGCGCCGTACCCGTATCCTATATTTTTAAGAATTGATGTGTCTCGTGTCCGTATCGTGTCGTATCCATGTCGTCGTATCCGTATCGGTGCAACATAGCTTCTACCGCTATTCTCACTTCTAGAAAGACTTTCTATAAAAATGGAATAGAAAAGAAACATAATATAGCTAGCCCAAGACTTATCTATAAAAAAGGGCACTGCTAACGAAGTGTCACAACCGGGCCCGGTATGCTCGCATAGGCAAGGTGGGAATGAAAGTCAGATGGTAAAATTTAAAATATTTCAAATAACATATCAATCCAAATAGGAAACAAGATTTTCTCCTTACTAACTTGAACTTTTTGCGCCTGGTAAAAGGCTTCACTACATAAAGGTCTTTCCCGCAAGCGGGAAAAACTAACACATAGAAAACAATCCAACCCAATCTAATATAATGCTTTGGAGGAGATTAGATAACAAGTTAGTTCGAACTAATTTGGCCGATGGAATGAGTTTCTTGGTGCTGGAATTAGCACCTCTTATCCTTACTCGACAAGGAAGAAATGTGAAGAAAGATAAGACAGAATTTATGATTGGATCAATACTAGTAACAGATTGAGCAGCAAGACAATCGATCTAATATAAGGTCAACCACAATGGGATTCATAAGGAAAGTACCAGTTGGATAGGGAGCACCCACCGATCAATTTCTTGATCTTCCACAGCGACAGAAAACTCAACTATATGTTGAATAAGTAGTTTTCTTTTCTATTAGTTGCAAACATGTGTTTACACAAGATTAGTTGAGTAGGCTTGTGTTAGTTATTTTCTAGAAGAGAAAGATAACGTTTTTCTTTCGAAAAAAAAGACCTCCTAGGCTCGGAAGATCGCTTCGCCTCTGCTATAAGAAGTTTTAGTATGTCCCATTTTGACTTTAGATTAGGTTCGAGCACTCTACCTACTTCGTGGAGCTCACCTTAGATCTAGGTTCTAAGGCGGATCATCTAGTTATGACGTAAGTCCTCACCTCTTGGATAAGTTAGCTTCACCATCAAAAACGTCAGGTCATAAGTCATAACTTTCAAATAATTTGAACAACTTTCACACTTAAAAGAATCTCTGATCATGGAAAAGTTAGCTTCGCCATCTAAAACGTAAAGCTGAACCATTGGATAGACTGGAACACCACTGGTTGTCCCAGTATCTAGCGCTCCCAAGGTTTAAAATTGCGTAAATAAGCCTCAAGGCGGTTTTCGTCCGTGAGGCGAGGCGTAAGCCTCGAGGCGGTTTGAGGCGTAAGCCTCACAGACACAGAATTGCGTAAGTGAAAAAATAAGGATTTTAGAAGGAAAATAATGGCAATATTGTATCTTACAATAAAAACATCTAAATGATATATGAAAATAGTGGAAAGTAAGAAAGTAGATGCAATAAAATCATGTCCCAATGTACAAAATCACAAAATATTAGTTTAACAAAACTCCCAAAGTACAAAAAACATATAAAATGCAATCATATCCCATCACTAAATGGGTCTTCAAGAGAATCTTCTTCTTCAATTGTATCTATGAATGTCATGTCATCATCATCTTTAATATGACTCACTTTTCTCTTCCCTGTTCAATAAGAGAAAAGATCATTAGCATGTTAATTGCTCATTTGATATAAATATACTGCGATAGCATATAAGAAGTTGTGGAATACCTTTACTTGATTGTTGTGCTGCAGAGCTAGTGGATGTGTGTGATGTGGTACTAGTAGATGTGCCCATTTGATCTGCTTCGCTTCTCAAGACATCAACATTTAGATCTTCTAGCTGTAAGTCTGATAATGGCAAATCTGTCTCATCATCTATGAACCACTCATTATCAGATGACACATCATCACACACCAACGGGTCCTCATCATCCTTCAACCCCTTATTCCTCAACCTCCTATCTTTTAACCTCTTGTTGTGCATTATATATACGAGGGAGTTCATTCTGAGTGTAGATAGCCGATTTCTTCTCTTTGTTTGCACTTGACTATATGTACTCCAGTTGCGCTCACACCCAGAAGAAGAACAAGTAAGGCCCAACACTCTTACAGCAAAACTCTGTAACTCAGGGGTGGAATCACCAAATTGGATCCACCATTCAACTGTTTTCAAGAAAAAATATAATTAGAACTGAATAAAGTGTCTTGCATTTACCAAAAATAACTATACCTGGAGATCGTTTGGAAATGGTTGCTTTTGCTGCATTCAAACTAAAAAAACCCTCTTTATTCTGGAATAGAACAAGTTGTAAATCTGCAAGCTCCCTATCTTCCTGCTCCGGTATTAGTCTTTCCATACAATGATATAGACCAAGCTTCACCTCCGGATTTGAAGATTTCTTCTCTGAATATTGAAATTGAGGATTGAGATAATATGCCGCTGCATGTAGATGACGGTGTAACTGCACCTCCCACCGAGCATCAATGATATCCCAAATCTCCCTATAACTTGCCTCCTCTCCTCCCAAGTTGTGTGCAATCAACTCCTTGGCCTCATCCATAGCATTATAAATAAAACCCATAGCTGGTTTCTTCTCTGCATCCACTAAGCGTAGTACTTGCACTAAGGGTCTCGTGCTCAAAATGGCATAGGTCACAGTAGCCCAAAATTTATCATTCAGAATTATCTTTCTTATTTCCTTCCCCTCACTTTTCTTCCCCCAAGCAGAGTTAAGCCATTCAGTTGATGTAAACATTGCTTCCAAAGGTTGCCTCACCTCCATCAAGCTCTGCAGTGTCAAATAGGATGTGGCAAACCTATAGATTCACAGTGCACAAATGTAAGAACTAAGAACATACAGTAGGAATGATTTGAAATGTACAAAATTAAGAACATACCTAGTGGTTGCAGGACGAATGATTTCTTTCTTTGAAAACTTTCTCATCAAGCTTAAGACCCAAAAGTGATTGTAGATGAACTTTGTAATCTTCTTCGCCCTAGAAAGAGCACTCTTGTGCTGAAGTAAGTTACCAAGATCCTCCAAAATGAGATCGATACAATGTGCTGCGCAGGGTGTCCAATATAGGTGTGTCCTCTTCTCCATCAACATCTGACCAGCTGCTTTGTATGCACTGGCATTATCAGTCACTACCTGGACAACCAATTGCTCCCCAATCTCCTCAATAACCCCATCAAGTAAATTGAAAATGAATGTAGCATTTTTCACCTCATCTGAAGCTTCAACCGATCGTAAAAACACAGTGCCATAGGGATTGTTCACAAGAATGTTAATCAAGCTCCTGCTCTTCATGTCAGACCATCCATCTGACATAATGGTTACACCAGTCTCAATCCATGTCCTTTTAATCTCATCAATGCTACGCTCTGTGTTCATCAGCTCCTCCTTTAAAATCCATGTTCGCAACTCATACATAGAAGGTGCCTTCAACCCTCTCCCATACAACCCTACAAACCGCAGCATATTGAAGTAGGCAGGCGACGTAGCAACATTAAAAGGTATGGCATTTTCAAAAAAAAACCTCCCAATATCCATGCAAACTTGGCGTCGACCCTCTCTAGTACCGGCCGCAGGCATCATTTGTGCTTGTCCTCTATCCTCTTCTGGATTAGTCATATACTGATCCATAGGACCCCGTGCACCTCTGTTATGTATAGTGGAGGAAGAGTCCTTTCCACTCTCGCTCCCAAAATAAGCGCCATGTTCGACCCTATCATCAAATTGCTCCTGTTGCAAGTGTTTTGCCGTGGTACTTTTCTTCATATAAGCAATAATTTCCTCCTTCACCTTTTCCGGCACATTTGCACATGGTGCTACATTTTTATGCGAGCATGATAAGTGTTCCTTCATGCGGGTAACACCTCCCTTCACCACTTTTTCGCAAAAATTGCATTTCAAATAAACATAGCTCTTCTCTCCGCCACCTATGTCAACTTGTACACTATATTTCCAAAAAGGGTCCCTCCGCAATGACGCAGACGCCTTTTCCTTGCCTCTAACCATGATCCCTAATTCCTTGTACTAACAATATGACATATTTTTTAACAATTATTTGTACTACCAATAATAAAAAAACATGAATACAAAAATATACCAGTCTGCCGGGGGTCCAAGGGGGCGCTGCCCCCTGGCGGGGTTCGACCTGCCCGGTCAGGTCGCGGGGTCAAGGGGCAGCGCCCCCTGCGTACCGAGCATGTATTATATTATAAGAGAAATTTTGAAATTATTTTTATTGTATATGCTCAATACCGAGCGTACTGAGCATGTATCGCTCAGTACCGAGCATGTACCACTCGGTACCGAGCATGTATTGCTCAGTACCGAGCATGTACCGCTCAATACCGAGCATGTACCGCTCAGTACCGAGCATGTACCGCTCAGTACCGAGCTTGTACCGCTCAGTACCGAGCTTGTACCGCTCAGTACCGAGCTTGTACCGCTCAGTACCGAGCATGTACCGCTCAGTACCGAGCGGTACTGGTTCAGTATCGAGCATGTACTGAGCGGTACCGAGCATGTATTGAGCGATACCGAGCTTGTACTGAGCGGACGAATGAAAGAAAGCCGAATCAGGAGTTATTCAAGCTTTCGTTACTGCACGTCAAAGCCAAGGCCACAACACCGCGTACCTGCTCTTCCGACCTAACCGATGCCTGAACGTTTCCTGCACTCACAACTTCAGCTTCGTTTCTTTCCCTGCGTCGTCTCCTTCCGACTTCGTCTCCTACACTCACGGCTTCGTCTCCTTCCCTCACAGCTTCGTCTATTTCCCTCACGGCTTCTTCTCTAGTTCGTCTTTCAATTCTCACAGGAAGCCCTAATCCTATACGCGAATACACGACACAATGCGGACGCCTCGTCCGCTTTTTTAATGGTTGATTTTAAGTAGGTAAGACCATTTGGATGAGGCGTACGCCTCACCCATAATTGCGCAATTGCGCAATTGAGGCGCGCCTCACACAGGGTGAGGCGTACGCCTCAATCAGTGTCCAAATTGCGTGCGCCTCAAGGCGCTTTTGGATAGAATTGCGCAGAGGCGCGCCTCTTATTGCGCAATTTTAAACAGAGAGCGCTCCCTACCCTTTTTCCTTTAGATTTTGAAAGGAATTGTTCCTCTTTGATCTATCCCATTTGGAACTGCAATTGAACATCCTTGACATACAAACTTTGAAACTTCATAGGGACAAGAGTCATATGCTTTAATCAATAGTATTCTTGAGAGATAACCGTAATGAAGGATGTCTAGTCCAAGAGTAGTTGAAATGAGTTGCCCTAGAAACCACCCAAGAACAGAAAGAAGAGAAGGCGTGAACTCTTTCACCTAACCCTCGAAATCTAGCTCCTGCTAATGCCCTTAGTTCATTCCAATTCCCATTTATAGAACAAAATTGGATTCCATCATCTGACTAGACTCTATCGAATCAACGGGTATCACACCTTAAAAACCTGGATTGCTAAGGGAAGTGAACGAAGAATTCATGTGTAAAGTATATAGCTGGTGTTCCTTCTGAACCTTGAGAGCATCAACATCTTCATTTGTAGTTGGTGGAACTGTCAAACCCTACTTGGTTTTCGGTTGAGTCGTCCGCATGGCCTGTAGAGTGATGGCTTGAATCAAGGACATCATCGGTGAAATGCCTAAGACACTTTTTTTTACTTTAATATTTGCTATGCTCATTCCTTTCTCTTTCTTTGTGATAGAATGCCTCTCATTCATGTGTTGCGTTGGCTTCTTTATATTTTGCTACTAATACAAAAAAAAATTCTTGTTGTGCGCTCCTTACAGATCCAATCTATGTCTTTTTTTTCTTGCTTCGGGATCCGACTACGCACTTCTTTCTTACTTTGTGTTACTTGTAGCTCTATCTTTTGACTTGTGAAAAAGGTGAATACCAACTTTCTTTCCCTCTTCAGATGGTTCTTGGTTGTTCCCTAAAGCATTTCCCGTTCGCCCCTTGGCTTCGTTCAATCAAAAAATTTCTCTAAGCTTCTCGCCTACTCCTACTCTTTCTACTTCTATTTTCGGCTTCACCCCTGCTTGCCTCATAACATATTCTATCTGTTGAAAGCTACATCCACATGAAAAGTCTGCGAAGCATTGCTAAAAAAATGTCATAACACTATCAAAATGGCTAAACAAAGAACAAAAACTAACAGATCGAACTCCTACCAATAACTCAGATTGCTCGGGGTTAGATAATCTATCAAATGCTGGAGTAGCTAGGCTTGAGGCTTCCATTCTATAAGATAGTCATGGTGCGTAGCAAAGAAAAAGCTATTGGCTAACAATTCACTAAACAAGATAGCTGCAATTGAGCATACATTTCAAATCAAGAGTGAATGAGATCTATCCCACCTCCAACTCCAATAGGAACTCCTAGTCTTAAGCTTGATCTATCTAGCTGAAATCGATATATCATTTCACTAGGCAATCCAATTGCCACTTCACTAGTAGCCACAAAGGGCGAAGGAAAGTCGGATGAAAGTGATCCTAATAGAAGCTTGGGACCAAGGTTGCATAGAAAAGAAGCGATGGAACTTCCGCATAAATTGATTTAAGAGTTTGACCAGATCAATACGAGAAAGAAGAAAAGCACGACCAAGGAGCGTTGAACTTTGTTATTGTTTCTTTTCAAATAGGACTAGCTCAAAGAATGAACATAGTTTGCTGGGATATCATCCCTGTCGCGCGAGCCTTTTCTAGCACTATTTTGGCTCATTGAAACTCAGACACCACTCTTTTCTTTATTTTGAACTGTCCGTAGTAAGTTTACTTTTTCGTTCTATACAAAAGAATTGGAAGAAACCTACGTGCTTCTAAAAAAACTCCCACTCACGAGAGCTCACCATTGAAGATTTCATGCATTGGGAAGCTATCCTTTACCTGAAAGTGAAGTACTGTGAAGATGGTGAACCCTTCTACTGGCCAATGTGTCCCTTATGAGATCACACTTAATGGATACTTTCCCCGAAAAAAGAAGGAGAGGAAAGAGTGACGAGCTTACAGGAGGTAGAAAATGTGGTTAGTCTTCAACGACACAGGGTCACCATTTCGACGTTTCATTAAGTCTATTGAATCCATTACTTCTTGCCTTCAACTGAGTTATATATGAGCCAGATCCCAAGCTAGTGTAAGGATCCAGTGAAACGAGAGTGGGAAAGGGGAGTTGCTTGCGGGGAAAATGAGTCCAATCTCAGTTCTAGCCGGGAGAGAAGAGACAATACTGCCATGCCAGCCTCCCAGCAAGTGAGGTGAGAGACTAGTGAGAGGTAAGGGATTCGATTTGTTCCTATTCCCGTCCAGTGATAGGAGATCAAACAGTTAGAGTATAACCATGAAGAACCAACCAAACCAATGAGAGGAGTCTATTTAGCTCTAGCTCCATCAGGTTATTCTTTTCTCCTAAGCAAATGTTTCGCTCCTACTCCTATTTCACAAAGGGAAGGCCATACCCCCGGCCTTATCCTAAGCTTTCTTTGGCTTATACCTAAAAGAAATCCCTTTCTAGGCCTTGGGGAATCTCAAGTTTTGGTTGACTCAATCTCAGGTGATTCCTCGGTTGAGGTGGGGGGTGAGCTACGTGAATTCTGTTCAAATCTTGAACTAGACTTAAGCTTCCAACAGTCCATACGGAAAGTTGAAGTATGGCTGCGAGCCATTAGAGGAGATTGAGCGTACATATCACAATCTATCAATAAAGCTTTATTGAGCTAAGTTCCCAAAAAACTCATCGAAAGTTTGCAACAACTAAAACCACTGCGAGAATTCGCAATTGAAGGAAGATCAATGTCCACTCCAAAAAAAGGATCAAACAAATAGCAACAACATTATTCACACCCAACCCAAACAAAAGATACGAGAATATGCTCCACCACGCCAAAGAAAAAGATCACACTCACTAATGGATCGCCTGGAGTTTTTTCTCTCCAAATGGAAAAGCGCATACAGATTTCATCCCCAACCAAAGGCATTATCAGTCTGAGCCATATTAGCGAGCTCGTTTGTGAGCTATGCTGGCTCTATAGAGTAAAGGCACGCAACAGTGAGAGAGAGAGGTGGGCTTGGCGATCGACTGCGTCACAAATATTCATTATATACTACAATTCACTGGAAAAGAACAATTTCAATCCGTACACCCACTCTGGCTCAATCTCACCACCCACCTGGGGATGGGGTGCGAGCGGCTGGAGTAATGCGGAGCCATGGAGCAAGGCAGTAGATAAGATAGAAGAAGGGGCCAGGCTCCCGGAACAGCAGAGGAGCATGCTCTTCTTATTGTTGGGTAGCTACTTCTCAGTACCTGTACACTAGTTTTTTTTACTAGTAGCATGCTCTCCTTTTTCCTGCTTTTTAGCATTTAATTTGATAAGATTTATTTGTGATGCTTAATGAATCTCATTAATTTATTGCAAGAGCTAATACATGAGGAGAGATTTTGGAGAACTTGTAGAGCATTTTGTTCTATTAAAGAGTTTCAGCATTGTGGGGAGTTTCATACATGAGTGTTTTGGAGAGCTTGCAGAGGATTTGGAGTGCAGCATTTCATCAAACAATGTTTGGGAGAATTTCAGAGCTATGTTGGGAGTTGATTGTATATATATGATCAGTGGAAGCAATATTTTCTTTTTTTGTTTTGTCTAAAGAAAAATTCAACAGATGCTTTCTCCACATTAGTTGATTGATCAATTAATTTAATTAATTAGAAATTTTTATTTAAACTAACAAATTAATTTAAAATTCATCGCTTTCAATTTTTTTTTATTTTCTGAGAGATTTGAAAAACTTTCAAAATTTTGAAATGTTCTTTAATTTTAAACAGCTCATAAATTTAAATGCTCTCTAATTCGAATGCTTTTGTATTTTAAAAAGCTCTTAAATTTTATATAATTAATTAATAAATAAATATCAATTAATTTTGATTAATTAATTTTAATCAATTAATTTTTTTTTTCAATTAATCAATTGAATAATTAAAATCAAAATTTAATTCCTTTATAATTTCTCTAAAAAGGTTCTGTAATTTTCGAAAAATTTCGACAGCCTCCCAACGTTACCTTTCTACCGAGGGAGAAATCCGGATGTCATATACCGTAATTTCTTCCTACCTGAACCTAAGGTCGATGGCGTAGGGTCTTCGAATTAAAATCATCCCGGCCGGAAGATACGATGGCATGGGGTCTTTATATTTTAAAATCATCCGCCCAGATCTAAGATCAATGGCACGGATCTTCAAATTCAAACCATCTCGATCAGACTTAAAGTCGACAGCACGAGGCTTCAACACTTGCTTGAAAATCTTATTCTCTCTTCATTTCGTTTTATTATATATATAATATTATATTATTTTTTATTTATATTTATATATAACATATATAATTTATTAAAATATAATATATAACATTATATTATCATATATTATACATAATATAAGAGAGAGAAAGAGGGAGAGAAGACCGATCAGATATTGATCGTATGCGGAAGTCACGTACGGGTCTGGGGTGGAAGTCAGCGTTGGGCGTTAGATTTTGGCAGGCTGGAGTCGACTGGCAGGGCTGGCAGGCGTCGGAGTCAGGGGAGGCGAAGCCGAACAGTGATGAGGGATCCAGAGAAGAAACATGTGCAAACTCTACACCTCCTGCGAAACAACGAAGCCGAACAGCGACGAGGGAGCAGATGAAGCGATCGTATAAGCTCTTCGCCTCCTGCAAAGCAACGAAGCCGAACAGCAGCAACGAAAAAGAAAAAAAAAAGAAAGTGAACCATAAACTCTTCATGCGAAGCAACAAAGTTGAACAGCAATCTTGGGGTCGAAGGAGCGGAAGAAGAGATAGTAAGTCCTTTTCGAAATTCTTCCTTCTTTTATTTGATTGTTTTGCCGAATGGTAATTACGAGAACAAAACATTATGTCGTTTAGCTATATCCGTCGTAAGGTGGGGCCAGCTTCGAAGGAAAGCGTTTCTGTTCTTTCTTTTTTCAGTCAACACTTGCATCTTGGAATAACTGACCTAGCATCTTGGAATAACTGACCTAGATCTTGATCTTTGCCTGCCTTGAGAGGAAAAAGAAAAACAGATAGACATTCTTGCATTTCTTTCCCTTCACTGGAGTTAATGCATGCTTCTTTTGAATAGTTATGAGAATTGGATCCACCTGCGGATTTGCTAATTCTTTGACTAACTTTGCCAATGCATCAGCTTTGCCATTTTCACAACGCGTAATTCTAGTGAGAGTTAGCTCAAAAATTTGTTGTATGAGTTTCAGTGCATACTCACGATATGAGATTAATTCAGGCTTATTGATTTTGAAAGCACTTGTTATTTGTTTGATTATGAGTTGAGAATCTCCATATATATGGAGTTTCTTAATTTTTCATATTAATCGCCAACTCAAGACCCGCTATTAAGGCTTCATATTCAGCTTCATTATTAGTATGAGACTCTGTTAAGTTATAGGAATATCGAAGTATTACTTTTTGTGGCGTAATAAATATAAGGCCAATGCCCACTTGGATTGTCGGGATTTTAGGTGACCTTGATGGTTTTATTGATGAAGCCCCATCAAAATAGAGCTCCCATTCTTGCAGATTTTCTCCTTCTTCCACTTCAAGTATTTGCTTATCTAATAATTCATCATTGAGTGGATAATCTGCAAGTAAATGATGGGCTGCTAGAAAATCAGCTAGAGCCTATCTTTCAAGGCTTTTTGTGGCATATATGTTATGTCAAATTGCATTAGCAAGACAGTCTATTTAGCTAGACGACCAGTGAGAGTGGGTCTAGTCATTAGAAATTTTAATAGATCCACTTTAGATATTAAAGTGATTTTATGGGATAACATATAATGCCGTAGTTTTTTTGTGTCAAAGATCAATACTAGGCATTGCATTTTGATTGATGAATATTTAGATTCTGCCCCTATTAATCGTCGATTGATATAATAAAGGGCAGTTTCTTTGACATCTACATTTGTTTGTGCTAGTAATGCTCTGAGTGATTCTTCAAGAGAAACTATATATAGCATTAAGGGTTTCCCTGGGATTGGGGCAGCAATGATTGGAGGATTCAATAGATATTGCTTTATAATATTAAATGCCTCTTGACAAGCATCGTCCCACACGAAATGAGTATCTTTCTTCATCAATCGTGAAAAGGGTTGGCATCGACCTGAAAGATTAGATATAAAGGGCAGTTTCTTTGACATCTTCATTTATTTGTGCTAGTAATGCTCTGAGTGATTCTTCAAGAGAAACAATATATAGGATTAGAGGTTTCCCTGGGATTGGGGCAGCAATGATTGGAGGATTCAATAGATATTGCTTTATAATATTAAATGTGTCTTGACAAGCATCATCCCACACGAAAGGAGTATCTTTCTTCATCAATCGTGAAAATGGTTGACATCGACCTAAAAGATGTCAATCTTCCTTATAATGAACGAAATTGTCTTAGAATTTTCGGAGGTGGCATTTCCACTATTGCTTAAATTTTATCGGGATCAATTTCGATCCCTCTATGGCAAACAAATAATCTGAGAAATTAACGAGATGACACACCAAAAGCGCATTTAAGCGGATTCATTTTCAAATTAAATTTGCAAATCCTTTTGAATATAATTTTCAGATCATTTACATGTTCATGTTGATCTTCGTTTTTTACAACTAAATCATCAACATAACATTCTACATGCTTATGGATAAGATCATCAAAGATTCAAGTTGTCACTCTTTGGTAGGTAGCTCAAACATTCTTCAAATTGAATGGCATCACTTTGTAGCAATATATGTCAATGGGAGTTTGGAATGAGGTATGTTTTTCATCCTCTGTATCCATTTTGATTTAATTATAGCCAGATGAACCATCCATGAATGAGACAATGTCATGATTTGATGTGTTATCGACCATAAGTTCTGCATTGGGCAGTGGAAAATCATTTTTTAGGCATGCTTTGTTCAGATCTTGGTAGTCTATACAAACACGAATTAGACCATTCTTTTTCTTTACTAGAATAATATTGACAATCCAGTTAGCATACTTCTCTTCTCGAATAAAATCAACTTTAATAAGCTTCTTGGTTTCAGCATGATTTGTTCTTCAATTTCAAGTCGCATTCGTATGGGTGCTTGCTTAACAGACGGTATTTTTGCATCGATGGAGAGTTTATGCACTGTCATTTCTGATGATAAACTAGGCATTTCAGTGTAGTTTCATTTGGAATAGTCTTTGTATTCGAGAAGTAACATTCTTAACTCCTCTGCTTTGTCTTGCGAGAGGTTAGAGCTGAGGAATGTAGGTTTCAGATCTTCTTCAATACCCAAGTTTATTTCTTTGAGCTTATCCACGATAGCTTGGCCACCTTCTTCGAACTCTTTTGGAGCTTCATTCAGAGATACTATTAGATCTTCTTCTTGATTTTCTCGTTCTGGTGGTCCCTCCTTGTTTGTTATGCTATAGGAGGTTGCATATATAAGACGTGGATGTTGAGGGTACTCAAGATAGTGGTAGGATGCTGCTTGTGTGAGACATACTGTCAAGCATATCCAAGCCCCCATGTTGTAACAAAACATGGCCAATAAGTCGTTGTGCATGCTCGTTGTGCCAAAGTTCTTTGAAATAACAAGCTCATTTGTTTGTTTGCATGAAAAAGACAATTCTCCCCATGAGCTTTCTCATGATGGGTGAAGGATATTGAGGAATAATTATCCAAATATCTTAATAATCCCTCATCTTCATTTTCTATTTCATGAGTAATGTGATGTGGTATTACTCTTGATTTATAGAAAATGGATCCGCATTCATTGAGACCTCTTTTGAGGGGAACATAGAAAGTTTTTAACATTTCTATATTTGTATTTGATGAGGTAGTCAATGTTTTGGAATGTACCATCAGCATAGGTACTATTTTGATGATATCTACAGATATATGTTCTTCAAACATCCTTATCATTGAAATTGAAACTTTTTGCAATTTCTTCGATATGGAACTGGGTCTTGGGACGTCCCCTTCCTGAGATTTTGTAGTACCCTTCGGCTGATACAGGAATTCTTCTTCGCCTTTAATGGTCGGTTTGCTTAAACATCGTACCTTATTTGTGTGATTAGCTTTGTAACCAAAAGAGATGGCGGATAGTTCACTCTTTCTTTTTCCTATGATCAAGGGTTTGAAAGTTGCAGATATATATCCTCTTCAGTATCACTACCGAGATGAGGCACTGAGTAAATTTGTTTTGATTAATTCTTGTCTTTATCTTTCAACTTTTCTTGCCCAGCATAACGGCCTGAATTCTTTGAAGTTCACTTCCTTTTGACTTTTGAGCTATAAAGTACTTGGCATCATCGTAGATTTTGACTTCGTGCACCAAGAATGGTTGTTCATCACCATCAATGTGATATTCGTCATCGCCTCGAATGTATTTTATACATTGATGAAGTGTTAAAGGCACTATATCATACTCATGGAGCCATGGTCTTTCGAGAAGTGTCATGTATGATGTGTTAGAATCAATGATATGAAATATTGCCTCTGTATTAAGTTCCCCAAAGTTCAGAGGCAAGACCAAAGATCCCAGGGTTCTTTGCCCTTGCTCGTTGAATCCCTAGAGAAACACAGTACTTCTGTTCAAATACTGGACATCCATGGCCAATCCTTTGAGCGTTTTAAAGCTCATTATATTAACAGAGAAACCTGGATCGATCAAAATTCTATTCATTTCAATGTTGTTACTCTCCGCAGTAACATATAATGGCTAATTATGATCTGGAGTTCCCAGAAGCAGATCATTATCATAGAAAGTGATTGCATAAGTGTTCTATGTATGCAAAGTTTCTTTCAAATTTTGTTCGACAAAGAATGTCTAGTACTGTTCAGGATTTTGCAAAGCTTTAATGAGTGTTTCCCGAAGGTTCTTAGACATAAGAAAGGCATCGTAGACACTCAGCAGTGCAGGTAATTTGCGGAGATGAGATAATATATTGTAATCCACATTTTCACTGACAAACTTGGGTTTAGGAGGCTCTCGTGGAATAACAGCTTCGTTGAGTTCAATATTCTACTCCTTATCCTTTGTTTTCTTTTGAGGTGGAGGAATATGTTTACCACTTCTTAGCTGGATTTGTATCACCTCTAAAGATGAACCAGCTTCAGCTTGAGAATTCTTTAAAATATTCATATCCTGAACCTCCTCGGAATCTGAGCTGCTTCCGAGTTTTGGACATTTTTCTTTAGGGATCTTCTTACCCTTGTGATCACTTTCTTCATCAGGAAAATGTAATTCTTCATCTCAATCAGAAAGGTGCTGGTGTACGATGTACTTCCTTAGAAGGCATTTTCACGTCAACTTTATAGATAGTAAGAGGTGCATTGCATCCTCTTGCAGCTCTTCCAGCTCGATGATTTATGACTCGGCAAGTCTCAATTGGAATGCTCTCTTCCTTTTCTGACTCCGAGTCAAGAAATAAATCAGCAATGTATTCCTCTAATTTGACAGGACGCCTTGGAAGTTGCTAATAGTCATCGATAGAATCGATGTATTTTTGAATCATAGTTTTCTGCCTTGTTAATTTCTTCTTTTCTTTCTGAGATTTTGATCTAGGCCTACGATTTCCTTTTAAGGCTTTGAAATATTTTAAAGGCTTTTTCTTGCTTGAACTAAGCAAAGAAGGTAGAGGTAATATAAAAAGGACGCGTTACCTAATTTCAAACCTAAGGCTACGGTGACATAGATAGAAGAAGAGAAGATGGCTGCTATAGAATTAAGAGATGCTTTTGTCATAATCAAGCTAGAACTTCGAATGAAGAAGCTCATTCTAGAAAAATGAAATCTATGATTTTTTTTTTCAATTCTCCTATCCTAAGAATAACCATTATTTGAATGAAATTTCCATCCCTCGAAGGCTGTCATATTCCTTTCTTTTCATGGAAGAGCTTTACTTAAGAGTAAGCAAGGTTAGTGAGACTTAGTGAAATCCTTTAAAAAAGGGTGGGAATGCCAGTTATGAGCTCTCCAATAGAAGAAACTTCTTTGAATCCTTCAAGCAATTCTCCTCCAAATCAAAGCAAGGAAACCGCTAATTTGTAAATTAGAGAGGCATGACATCCTCTGGTGGGGGCAAGAAATATAGGGAGCCTATACCCCTCGCCCGCACAAGAGAGATGCGACGACACAAAAACGACAAGAACCGACTTGAGACGAAATTCAAGATGAGAAGAGAGAAGAGAACAAACTCTTACATTTCAAATTAAAGAAATAAAAACTTACAAACTAGACTCCAAATAAAACGAAAAGACACCCTAAAGTTGCTGCATTGGAGAAGAAGGATACAGGTGGAGTGGCACTTGCGGAGAGACAAAAGAGGTTAGAAGCCCGAGAAGAAAGGTTGGAAAGAGCCCGCAGGATTTCCGAAGGGGATGAGAAAGAAGGGTGGAAAGAGCCCGCAGGATTTCCAAAGCTAACCCGCAGGTTAAAACTTTTCCAAAAATAACATCATATTCACTTCATATCTTTCAAACATAAACAATCCCCCATATATATAGGTATGAAAGGGAATACAAAGAGACACATCACATTAACTAACACAAGAACCTAAACATCACAACATTAAAACACAATTGATTTGCACGAAAAAACACACCCAAGCCAAGGAACCGAAGAGCCATCCACGGGAGCCAAGGAGGCCGCACGGAACCAAGGGGCAACGGCCTCGGGAAAGAGCCCAGGCACGGGAAAACCAGCGGGCAACCGGAATTCCAAGAGGCAAAGAACAAAAAACAAAAACCATGGTGGAAGCCAAGGAGCCACGCATGGGAAAAAGCAAATCTTGGAATTCCAAAAGCCGGTTTGGAATTTCAAGAGACCTACATAATTAAAAACATAAAAAAGCATAAAAAATAAGATAATAAATGAACTAAAATGTTAGCTAATAATGAGCTAACCCTTAGTTCAATAAGTGAACTAAAGACCAAGCTCATAAATGAGCTAAAATTTCAGCTCAAATTTGATTGAACTAGTAGACTCAAGGGAAACCAAAATTCATATTATTTTGGATATGAATTGACCCCCCCTTTGTCTACATCATCCTCTTTACAACACCCGAATCTCGTGAAACTTTTTTGATGTTGTATTGATGGAAACCAGCTATTGCTAATATATGAGTACATGGAAAAGAATAGCCTTGCACGTGCACTATTTGGTAAAATCCTCTCCACCATCTTTTAGACTCTATTTAGGATTAGAGAATTAGACTTTGTTCAACTGCCACTGTGGATCTCCCTTTGTTCCAATTATAAGCTAAACTACACAACCGAATGAGAGAGCACCAGCTAGGCGCATAGAGATAGAGAGCTACTCGACAGAGGAAGTCAATCACTTGAAAGTAAAGAAAGCACTTTCAGCAACTTCTTGCACAAAGGGTGATAAAAAACTTCCTACGCAACTAACTATTATTAATATATAGTTTCATTTACTGCGAAGTAACTATTTCATAAAAATAAAAGTAGTTTCAGTAGTTTTATTTACTTAATTTGATGCTAACACAACTACTACTAAAGAGATTGAATAGTGTAAGTAGCAAGGCTATAATTGACTTTTCTTTGTCTGCCGTCCATGCTTAAGACTTTCTTCTATGAACAATGAATTAAGGTTCGAATTCCTAGTGAGAAATCACTTAGTGCTAGACCTGGTCCTAGAGGATTTACATCCCACTCTAGTAGACTAAAAATTAGAGTAACCATAGGTGCTAGGAAGCATAGACTCTTTGTAGCCTTGTGATGGAGGAATTTGCTCTTGAATTACTAGTTTTAGAGCATCCATGGGATTGTTAAGAGATTATCGATGGTGAAACTCTTTACAACTTATCAATGGACATAACCCTTTTGATATGAATAGTTTATAGGTCTAGGCGTAGATGGTCTTATTTAGACATCTTGTTTGGGCTACTGGATTTATATTCTGAATTTCCTGGCGTGGCCGCAGAGGCCTCCGTTGATTGTGCACGAACAAAATACGAGTGTAAAGGTAGGGTAAGAATGGAGAAATTGACTCTTCCGCGAACCAATAACGTGTAAACCATGTTAAACCAAGACCGATCAATAACTGAACGAAACGAAGTCGAACTTCTCCTAAAATAGTTTCCAGTGCGAAAGAAAAAGAAAAAAAAAAGTAGTTCAAAGGAGATATTCTTTTTTTTCGTGTGAAAGCAAAACTACTATAAGTGTGGGTCCCTAGTAGTCTGAGCAAGACCCGAAAGATTTTTCTGACTATCGTAATTGTGCTTTTCGATTTTGAAAAGCACAATTCATATTAAAGAAAAACCATCTCAAAAATTAAATATCAATCAATAGAAATTTCAAGAAAAAGAAGAAAATAAATAAAATAGAATAGAATCTAAATATATAAAAACTACAAAAAATAGAAAAAAAGGAGATTGATAGTTGCCCCATCCTTTCCATTTTTAGACGAGACGATAGTTTGTAAGGGAACAATGATCAATTTTAGCGCGAATTGTTTGTAAGGGAACCTACCTTCTTTAATCCATTCGACACGTGCTATCTATTTTCAGTCGATACGCCCTACAACTTGCACTTGAATTATTTTTGTACCTATTTGTACAGTTAATTCAATAGCTTTTTTCATTGCCTTTTGAAATGAGACTCTCTTTTTTCATTGTAAAGATATATATATTCTGGAAGCATATTAGGTTGTCCATAAGAATTTTCAATTCTTGTGAATTGATTAGCAGTGAGTGTCCCCCTTTTTGCTCTATCTCTATCGAATGATAAGGGACCATTGATTCCCGTGTCAGACACAAGAGATTTCGAACATCACTTAGAAGATTTCAAGAAGTCCTAAATCCCCTTATCGAAAAGAAAGAAATTTCATCCAAAGCATTCGCTTCTAAAAAAATTTGAACTAATCGTGCCACAATCGAGCATTTTGTCCAATCGCTACATAGACACAATATAATGTCCACTCATAGAGGTGCCCCTAGAGTTCATTTGCTTTTGGTTTAATATAATATTGATAGTTATAGTTGTTTTTCTAGTTTGCCTGTCCTTGATTAGAAGTTTTCATTAACCACTGCCTATTGGAACCAAGTTATTCAATGCTTTTAACCCTATTTATGTTCAATAGGAGAACTAGATGCATTTTTAGAAGCCCTGAATAAAGAAGAGGCATTCTTTAAGCAAAAGGCCAGAGTCTCTTGGCTAAAGGATGGAGACCGCAATACCAAAGACTTCCACGCTACACTTAAACAGACCAAGAAAAGAAAAGAGTTAGGCTTCAACCGATCCCTAATCTAGTGCATATTTGGCAGTCAATTAAGGGCGTATCAATCAACTATCTAACATGGAAAATGAAAGAAGAAATGGTCTCAACAACGGATCAAGCGGTTTCATCCTCTCTTCCGTTCGTGCTCAACTATTCTAGAGGTGGTCTCGCTGTGAGGAAAAGTTGCTTGCTTCCAAAAACAAGGGGCACAAGGACATAGGGTTGTTTCATCAGGATTCACTCCCCTCGGTTGAGTAAGCTTCCTATGTCCTCTATCTTCCAGTCGATCTTACACTTGCGTTTCCGGTCGAAAGCAAGCTATTGCTTTTCTCACCACTGAGAATGCCGAATTGGTCCTTGCAATGCCCTATACTTGGCTTGTTCCCTTTTCTTCGAATCAAACTATCACCTTTTTTTTCTTGAAACCACTACAGGACTTTGTAGCATCCATTCCGGAGTGCTTGTATTCTGTTCAACAACCCAAGGTACCAAGCCACTTTTTATTAACATAATGACATCAAGCCCTTATTGTTGTTGATGCACTACTTTCTTTTTGGTGCCAAAGATTAAGAATTTGTTTCCCCTACTTCATACATCAAAAAGTAAATTACGGGCTTTTGATAAAAAATAACTTTTTACTTATACGACACGATTCCAGATTTCATTTCAATTTCAATCAATGGCATCTTGAATTTCATAAAAATTGGGCGTAATATAATTTTTACATAAGGGCCAGCCTATCCAATTTTCATGCATCAAGATAAATTTAAGGCGAAGATACCACAGCTTTTAGTGTTTTATGATTCACCTCTGAATATTGAGTAGGTAGTTCTATCCTTTTTATTCTGATCTTCCTAGTCAAAGGGGATCCGGAGCAATAGGTCGAATTACTATATAAAGAAGACTTGTAAACAAAAGGACTGATTGTTCGAGTAGGAAGATTTCGGTTTTTCTTGTTTCTTTTCTTCGGCCTAAGACTTGTATTTATAGACCATTATGGTAGCTCTATCGTGAAATTGCTTTGGTTCGATGTTTCATTTCCAGAATCTGAGGGTGTGACTTGTTCTAATTGATCCTATTAATTATACAGAGAATGAACATGTCATCTTTATCAAGATGATTCTACCTCGTCAGATATTTCTTCTAGTGCATGGAGCACGGACTATATAGAATAGATCAAGAAAAGAAAAGGCAACTTTAGTTGTGGAACAAAGAAAGAGAGAAAAGGTGCAACTTTGAAGGAGCAAGAAAGATAGACCTTTCTTTCGCCTAAATTATCACACAACCCTATATATATTCTAAGAATCGAAAGAAAATTTCCTGATCAATGCCTCGCTCCAAGCAGGAAGTACTCGCTTCATTTCATTACGCTCGTTTGGTCTCGCCTCAAAACAATCGACCCTTATTTTCTTTTCAGAAGTGGTCATATTTGCTTCTAATTTGGAAAAGAATCAATTCACAAGCAAGATAGGTACTTCTCTCCTAGTTCTAGGAGAGGCGATAGTGTAACTAAAAAAGAAGTGAGTCTGCCCGAACGGATTAGCGGTTCACAAAATGTCATATTCAGGAAAGGTGGTGGGTGTGCGGATTCATTGAAGATCAACAATACTTTAGGTTTTCAGATCAATCAGAAAGACAAAAAGGTCTAGTGTTATTTTCCTTCTTTATTTTATTTCTACTAATTTCAAGGCATTTTGCCTAATGTAGCAACCCACGGAGCGATAGACAACCGAGGCAAAAAAGACTATGATATTTAACTTTGGAATTTACCCCACTGAGGAAGGAAAGAAAACTAAAATGCTTGTTTCAAAAGAATGGATGAATCAGTATGAGGCGTCAGCTTTTACAAAGCACCTTTCCCTTTGGCATGGGGGCGAAATATCAATCGGAAGATAGCCTTTTAGGGCTATTTAGGTGAATATCCCAGATTCTACAAGAGAAAAGAAAAAGAAGGCTTGGCTAGCTCGCTTAAGCTCAATCTAGATTCAGGTCTTCGCCTACATCCCTCTAAAGAAAACCAGCATTCACATTTCCCGCTAATGCAATCCACTCTTGGTTCGAGAAGAGATTGAGAAAAAAAGAATATAGATTCACTTCAAAGTCCAATGCCACCCACATTTCACATAGCACCCCTGCCTGACCACAACTATCCAAAAAGATATCGCCTAATCCGTAGCCTTTGTCTGCTTTATCCATTTACACAGCAGGTTTGAAAAAAAAGAAGTCACCTAGACCATGTTTCGCCATCGAAAGTGCTAGATGGACTTATGCTTTCTAATTTTGACTCTTCCTATAACTTTTCCTACTATAGGCGACGAGTTCCAACTTCACTTCATTCTTGTCATATACCTTAGGGACACTGAACACGAATCGAATTTCGAGTAATCGCGTACGGGAGAAAGGCCAAGGTTTCCGCCAAGTCCGACTAGCCAAAAATTGCAATAAGTCGATCGCGTAGGTGAATTCAAAGTAGTAGGCCTCGGAATACAGGACTATGAGGTCGATAGCCGGCCGAGTAGGATCAAAGGACTAATTAGAATGGGGAAGAGAGCCTTCATTTCATAAGGAAATGGTTGGAGTAAGTTGAAGTCGTAGGCGCGAAGCGAAGTCGATTCAAAGAAAGAGTTATCGGTTAGCAATCAAGTTTTCTGTCCACCTTGTTATACTCTTCTACAATAGAGATGATAGATGCAAAAAGCAAGCAAGGTGCGGGAAAATAGTTTGATATTTCATAAGCATCTCTATTCCTTGGATGGGACGGACAAGCTATAACAATAAATAGAGTGGCAAGGAGAGAAACTAGAGCTAGTCAATTCCTATGAGAAAAGTATGGTAATAATGATCACTACATAAAATCGGATAACGCTATCTCTTAGGTAGGCAAGCATTATAGAGGAAGCGACCACTCGACTACAAAAATGTGACCCATCTAGTGCTCATTCCCTTAACATATGAAAGAAAGATAAACAAATTCCGGCGCAGGAAATCCTTTAATAACATGTATTCCTATTTCTCCTGAGGATAGTATCAGGGTTTAAAGATCTGGGGTCCTCTCTATGAGTGCAAGCACTCATAATTAATTACTTCTCTTACTTCGTAAGAGAAGAACTCTCAATTAAGGATGAATAAACTTTAGGTATTTTAGTCTCAATTATGAGAAAAATGGAGATAAACCTGATCAACATCCCATGGTTCCGTCGTCCCGGGTATACTGTAGTTCAAGTCTACCAACACTAACAATCATTGACTGTAGTGTCTAGGAAATATGTCCAGAAATTATTATTTAAAGAAGAAATTCTTTCTTAAGGCTTTTGTCTTCATTTTTCAACAAGAGTTGTCCTTGTGACTAAATTTGGGTAGGGACTTATGGCTTTCAATAGAAAGTAGTCCAAGTTAGTGGGACTTATAGCCTCTACCAGAGGTAGCCCGAATATTTCAGTTGGATAGGTCTTAACACTTCCTTAGAAGTTGTATAATAATGGGCCTTACATCCTATCCCTTGTAAGCTAAGTGGCCCAAGTTGTGGGTCTTACAACAAAGCCCTATAGACTAGGATGCCTAAATAAGGGGTCTAGGGTTGTATTATCACCAAAACCTTTCCCTCAGAGGTCGAATTTACGGCTTCTATTAGAAGTGACCAGTGTTTTAATTGGGGGTTCGGGGTTATGTCAATTTTACCTAAAACTTTCCCCCAAGATCGGGCTTATTGCTTTCCTTTGAAAGTTGTCGTGTACTCAGTCTTACAACCAAGTTCTTATAAACAAGGCTGCACAAAAAATTAAATTGTTATTTTGAGTTTGATTATTTGTTTGTATAGACTGTAGTTGCTTGTACAATATTTGAAAATTTGGTCTGTACTTATTTAGGTTGATTTGAGTTTGTGATTTTTGATACTTTGAGGTTTAGACACAACGTCAATGTTTTTGTTGTTCTGTGCTCGTAGTCTTTTTTTCTACTACAGTAGTCCACTATACTACCTATTTTTTTCACCACTATTGCTCTACTAGTTTTTCGTACTTAGCATTTCTTGCTTTCCAGTACTCTATTCTACCTGCAGTAGCTAGATTTATTTTTTCAACATTTAACTTCAGTTATAATTGAGCTGACTTTTATTTGCTTGTTTGCAGGTGTCCGTAGCCAGTAGTTACGGTAAACAGGGCTTGAAGTTGTAGAGGATAGAGCCCAAAGATAGTTGAAGGAACTCGTACAAGAGGGGCTTTGGAGAGCTTGCAGGGGAGTTTGAAGATTTCTGAGTTGTCTGTACATATTTTTGTGAGAGTTGACTTTGTTGTTAAGAGTTGTAGTTTGATTTTGAATTGTTATTAGAGTATATGAGAGCTTTTGTTTTGGAGAGGATGTACAGTTTGTGAGGGTTTGTTAAGATTTGGAGAGCTTGAGAGTTTTGGAGTGTTGGAACACAATCTTGTATATGTTAATTAGTGGAACTTCCCCCCTCCTCTTTTTTTAATGCATTTTTATTTTATAATTGCTCAACTTGATTGATAAATTAATTAACCACTTAATCAAATTTAAATTTCAAAGCTCCCTAATTTTAAAACTCTCAATTTTTTAAGAAGCCATCGGATTTGAAATGTTCTCGAATTTCAAACTTATTCTTGATTTTTTTTTAAATTAATCATTCCATAAATTTTAAATTTAAATTTTTTAATTAATGAATTTAAATCCATTAATTAATTGATTAATTAAAATCCAAATAGAATTGCTCTCCAATTATTTCAAAAAAAAACTCAATAATTTTCAAGAAAATTTAGGCAGCCTCCCCGCATCCCCTCCCCACAAAGGGAGAAATCGGAACGCCATTTGCCGAAATTTCTTCCTACCAGACCAAAGGTCAACGGTGTAGGGTCTACGAATTAAAACCATCCCACCAGAATTTAAGATTGACTGCGTGGGGTCTTCAAATTTTGTTTTATCTCGCCCAGATCTAAGATCAATAGCGTGGGGGCTTCGAATATAAAACCATCCGTCATGATCTAAGATCACAGTGCTGGTCGTCGAATTTTAAACCATCCCTGTCGGACTTAAGGTACAATGGCCCAGGACCTTCGACACTTGCTTGAAAAATCTTTTTCTAATTTTTTATTTCTTTCTACTGTTTTTTAGATATGCAACATCATAGTATTTTTTAATATTATATAATATATTATAATATAATATATTATAATATAATATATAACATTATATTATAATATATAATATATGATGTAATAAAGAGAAAGAGAGAGGGAGCCTAATCGGGAATGGGTCGGAGGCGAAAGTCACGCACGGGCGTCGAGGTTCGGCCGACTGGAGTTGACCGGCGGGGTGAAGTCGAACAGCGACGGGAGGCGATGTCGAACAGCGACGGGAGCCGAAGAAGCTACCCGTGCAATCCCTACATCACCTGTAAAGTAACGAAGACGAACAGCAATGACAAAAAGAGAAGATGAAAGGAGAACCCTAGACCCTGATCCTGTGAAAACAACAAAGTCGAACAGCGACGAGGGATCAAAAGGGCGAAGTCAAACGACAACGGAGTCAAAGGCTTCGATTGAGATGAACGATGGAGTGCGAATCTTGTTTTCAACCGTTACTATCCATCATTTTTAAAGAAGCGAGAGGGAGGTATACATTGATTTGAACGAAAGGTTGCCTTATTTGGAAGCGAATCGTATGAGATGGGACCCACTCGAAGGCAAGTATGTACGTTATATATATATATATATATATATATATATATATATATATATTCAACAAATTGCCTCCCAACGAATTTGTTGTGTGACTTTCACACAATAGATTCGTTGCAATATTTTTGAACATATTCAAAATTTTATGTTCAACATTACTTTTTCTTTCTTTCAATTATTTAGATTGATTAAAGTAGCTCGACCCTTAGATTTCAGAGCCTGAAAGATTTACAAAGTTTGGCCCTTAGGCTTGTTGAACTTTGTGGATTTAGCTCGACCCTTACGTTTATGAGGGTATAAGATTTATAAAGTTCGGCCCTTAGTCTTGTTGAACCTTATGGATTTAGCTCAACCCTTAGGTTTATGAGCACGGAAGATTCCAAAGTTTGACGCTTAGGCTTATTGAACTTTGTGGAATTAGCTCGACCCTTAAGTTTATGAGCATAGAAAATTTCAAAGTTCGGCCCTTAGACTTGTTGAACTTTGTGAATTTAGCTCGACCCTTAAGTTTATGAGCAAGAAGATTCCAAAGTTCAGCCCTTAGGCTTTTTGAACTTTATGGATTTAGCTTGACCCTTAGGTTTATGAGCATAAAAGATTCCAAAGTTCGGCCCTTAGGCTTATTGAACTTTGTGGATTTACCTCGACCCTTAAGTTTATGAGCGTAGAAGATTCTAAAGTTCGGCCCTTAGGTTTATGAGCATAAAAGATTTCAAAGGTCCCTTATTTTATTTGGCAAAGGGGATAAAATTACCTCCTGACTTTTCAGGAGGGGATTGAATTTATCTCCTGCATTGTAGAAGAAAATAAAAATTACCTCCTATTTTTCAGGAGGGGATTGAATTTGTCTCTCTCATTGCGGAAGAATATAAAAATTGACTCCTATCTTTTTTCAGGAGGGAATTTAGATGACTTTGCCTAGTAGGCAGATTTTCATAAATAATATTTTTATGTATCATATTTCTTTAGATATTGACCATTAATTGGTGGCATGCATCTTTAAACCTTTTAGGTCTATGAGTTGATAGGCTCCTTCATATACTATTTCAATGAGGAAGAGTCCTTCCCATATTGGATCAAAATTGCCGCCAAGGCGAAGGTAAGCGAATATATGTCTTCGGCGAACCAGAACAAGTTCACCTTCTTTGAACCTTCTAGGATAATCCATTCTATCATGGGCCCTAGTCATTCTTGCTTTTTAGGATTCTAGACTTTGTTGAGCTTGAAATCAAACTTCATCAAGAGCCTCAAGTTCTTCAAGTCGTAGAAGATCAGTTTCTTCTTTAATTAATTCATATTTAATAGCAATACGAAGAGATGGCAACTCGAATTCGAGAGGTAATATTGCCTCTGTTCTGAAAACCAACGAGTATGAGATGGCCTGTGTTGCAGTTTTATAAGTGGTACGATATGCCCAGAGAGCTTCTGTCAACTTATCGTGCCACTCTCTTTTATTTTTAGAGAGAATTTTCTTTAGTAATTTTACCAAGGTTTTACTAAAATCTTATGCTAAACCATTGGCTATTGGATTATATATCGAAGAATAGCGTCAATCTATTTTATGTCGTTTAATAAATTTATAGATTTTAGCACTTATAAAGGTCGTACCATTATCAGATATAACTCTACGTGGTACTCCAAATCGATAGACAATATTATCTCGAAAGAATTTCATCACATTGTCTGCTTTAACTTCTCTTAAGGGGATTGTTTCAGTCCATTTTGAAAAGTAGTCAATAGCAACAAGAATGAACTGATGTCCTAAAGAGGATGGTGGTTTTATAAGGCCTACTATACCGGTATCCCAACTTTCAAAAGACCATGACGCTACTTTAGGGTGTAGCGGATTGGGAGGTCTATGCATGATATCTCCAAGTACTTGACATTGATGACCTTTATAGCATGGTCGATGCAATCTTGAACCATACTTAGCTAATAGTATCTCATACATTTGATTTTGATTTTCATTTTTGTTCCAGATTGGTGTGCACCACACAATCCTTCATGTACTTCACTTATGACTTTTTGGAATTCACCAGGACCCAAACATCATAGCCATATTTGATCAAATAATCTACGATATAATGTATCATTCACGAAAGCGTATCTTAATGCTCTTCGTGATATTTGTGAAGCCATATATTTATTTTCGGGCAATATCCCTTTCTTGAAATATCTGATGAATGGATCTCTCCAATCATTTTCATCAGATATAGTCAGGCTCTCTTGCACTTCCTCTCCTTTATCATCTTGTATGATAGCTGGAGTTAATGCATATTTGTTTTGAATAGTTATGAGAATTGGATCCTCTTGCGGATTTGCTAGTTCTTTGGCTAGCTTTATCATCGTATCAGCTTTATCATTTTCACTACGTGTCATTCTAGTGAGAGTTACCTCAGGAATTTGTTGTAGGAGTTTTAGAGCATACTCATGATAAGAGATTAATTCAGGCTTAATGATTTTGAAATCACCTATTATTTGTTTGATTATAAGTTGAGAATCTCCATATATATGAAGTTTCTCAATTTTCGTATTAATCGCCAACTCAAGACCCGTTATTAAGGCTTCATATTTAGCATTATTATTAGTGTGAGGCTCTGTTGAGCTATAGGAATATCGAAGTATTCATTTTTGAGATGTAATGAATATAAAGCCAATGCCCACTTGAATTGTCAGAAATTTAGGTGGCCTTGTTGGTTTTATTGATGAAGCCCCATCGAAATAGAGCTCCCATTCTTGCAGATTTTCTTCTTCTTCTACTTTGAGTGTTCGCTCATCTGGTAACTCATCATTGAGTGGAGAATCTGTAGGTAAAGGATGTGCTGCTAGAAAATTAGCTAGAGTCTGTCCTTTCACTTCTTTTTGTGGCACATTTTAGCAAGACAGCCCATTTAGCTAGACGACCAGTGAGAGTGGGTCTAGTCAGTAGAAATTTTAAGGGATGCACTTTATATATTAAAGTGATTTTATGAGATAACATATAATGCCAGAGTTTTTGAGTTGCAAAGATCAATGCTAAGCATTGTTTTTCGATTGATGAATATTTAGATTCTACTCCTATTAATCATCGACTGATATAATAAAGGACATTTTCATTGCTATCTTCATTTTTTGTTCTAGCAATGCTCCGAGTGATTCTTCAAGAGCAGTTGTATATAGGATTAAGGTTTTCCCTGGGATTGGGTAGCAAGGATTGGAGGATGTAGCAAATATTTCTTTATGCTATCAAATGCCTCCTAACAAACACCATCCCATATAAAAGGCATATTTTTCTTCATTAGACGTGCGAATGGTTGATATCTACCTAAAAGGTTAAATATAAACCTTTGAATATACGCTAATTTACCCTGGATTGAACGAAGTTGTTTTAAAGTTTTTGGAGGTGGCATTTCTACAATTGCTTTAATTTTAGAGGGATCAACTTCAATTCCTCTATGACGTACAATAAATCCAAGGTATTTTCCGGATGTAACATCGAAAGCACACTTTAATGAATTCATTTTCAAATTGCAAATTTGAATTCTTTCGAATACAATCTTAAGATCATTTATATGTTCATGTTGAACTTTACTTTTTACAACCAAGTCATCAACGTAACATTCAACATATTTATGAATTAGATCATCAAAGATTCGAGTCATCGCTCTTTGGTAGGTAACTCCAGCATTTTTCAAGCCGAATGACATCACCTTATAATAATATTTACTAATGGGAGTTCAGAATGAGGTATGTTTTTCATCCTCTGGATCCATTTTAATCTAATTATAACCTGATGATCCATCCATGAATAAGAACATGTCATGATTTGATGTTTTATCGACCATAAGTTCTGCATTGGTCAAAGGAGAATCATCCTTTGGGCATTCTTTGTTCAAATCCCGATAGTCTATACAGACACGAATTTAATCGTTCTTTTTCTTTACCAGAACGATATTTTCGATCCATTCATCGTACTTCTCTTCTCGAATAAAACAAACTTCAATAAGCTTTTTGGTTTCAGCAATGACTTGTTCTTCAATTTCAAGTCGCATTCACCTGGGTGATTGCTTGGCTGGCGGTATCCTTGTATCGATAGAGAATTTATGCACTGCCACCTCTAGTGATAATCTAGGCATTTCAATGTAGTTCCATACGAAACAATCTTTGTATTCGAGAAGTAATATTTTTAACTCCTCTGCTTTGTCTTGCGAGAGGTTAGAGCTGAGGAATGTAGGTTTCGGATCTTCTTCAGTACACAAGTTTATTTTTTTGGGCTCATCCACGGTAGCTTGGCCACCTTCAAACTCTTTTGGGGCTTCTTTCAAATCCAGGATTAAATCTTCTGCTTGATTTTCAGAATCTATCGGTCTCTCCTCCTTGTCTATAACATTATAGGATGTTGCACATGTAAGGCGTGGATGTTAAGGGTACTCAAGATAATGATAGAATGTTGCTCATGTAAGATATGAATGTCGAGCATATCCAAGACCCCATGTTATAGATAAACCGTTACTAACAGGCTTTTTTGCTTGCTCGTTATGCCAGAGCTTTCTGAAGTTACGGGCTTGCTTTCATGTTTGCACAAAGAAGATTCTTATTTCTATCAGCTTTATCATAATAGGTGAAGGATACTAAGGAACGATTGTCAATATATCTCCGTATTTTCATTCATCTTCGTACTCTATTTCATGAGTAATGTGATGTGGTATTGTTCTTGATTCATAGAAAATTGATCCACATTCATTGAGGCCTCTTTTGGGGGGGGGGGACATATAAAGTTTTTAAAATTTCTATGTTTGTATTTAGTGAGGTAGTCAATGTTTTAGAATGTGCCACCGGCATAGGCACTATTTTGATGATATATGTAGATATCTGATTTTCAAATACCCTTATTATTGAAATTGATACTTTTTGCAATTTCTTAAATATAGAACTGGATCATGTATCCCTTTCCTCCTGAGACTCTGTAGTACCCTTATGCTGATAAAGGAATTCTTCTTCTCCTTTAATGGTCGGTTTACTTGAATATTGTACCTTGTTTCTGTGATTAACTTCATAATCAAAAGGGATAGTTAGATAGTTCATTTCTCATTTTCCCTATGATCAAGGGTTTAAAAGTTGTTGAGATATTATCCTCCTTGGTATCACTACCAAGGTGAGACACTGAGCAAATTTGCTTTGATTTATTTTTTCACTTATCTTTTAGTTTTCCTTTATCCAACATAGCTGCTTGAATTCTCGGAAGTAAACTGCCTTTTTGCTTTTAAGCTATAAAGTACTTGGCGTCATCGTAGATTTTAACTTTGTGCACCAAGAATGGTTGTTCATCACCATCAATACAACATTCTTCATTGTCTCGAATGTATTTCATACATTGATGAAGTGTTGAAGGCATTATACCATACTCGTGGAGCCATGGTCTTCCGAGAAGGGACATGTATGATGGGTAGGAATCAAAAATGTGAAATATCACCTCTATATTAAGTTCCCCAAAGTTCAGAGGCAAGACCAAAGATCTCAGGGTTCTTTGCCCTTGTTCGTTGAATCCTTGTAGAAACATTGTGCTTCTGTTCAAATATTGGACATCCATGGCCAATCATTTTAAGTGTTTTGAGGCTCATTAGATTAACAGAAGAACCTGGATCAATCAAAATTCTATTTATTTCAATGTTGTTACTCTCCACAAAAACATATAGTGGCCAATTATGACCTGCAGTTCCCAGGAGCAGATCATAATCACAGAAAGTGCATATGAAAAGCTTCTTTCAAATTTTGCTTAACAAAGAATGCCTCATACTGTTCAGGATTTTGCAAAGCTTTAATGAGTGTTTTCCGAAGGTTCTTAGACTTAAGAAGGGCATTGTAGACACTCAGCAGTGTAGGTAATTTGCGGAGATGGGATAATATGTTGTAATCCACATTTGCACTGGCAACTTTGGGTTTAAGAGGCTCTTGTGGAATAACAGCTTCGTTTAGCTGAATGTTCTTTTCCTTATCATTTGTTTTCTTTTAAGGTGGAGGAACCTGCTTTACACTTCTCAACTGGATTTATATCACCTATGAAGATAAACTAACTTCAGCTTGAGAATTTTTTAAAATTTTCATATCCTCAACCTCCTTAGAATCTGAGCTGCTACCGAGTTTTGGATATTTTTCTTTTATAATCTTCATATCCTTGCGATCATATTCGTCATCAGGAAAATGTAATTCTTCATTTGAATCAGTGAAAGGTGTTGGTGTATGATGTACTTCCTTAGAAGGCCTTTCCACGTTAGCTTTATAGATAACAAGAGGTGCATTGCATCCTCTTGCAGCTCTTCCACGTTTATTTATGACTCGGCAAGTCTCAATTGGAATACTCTCTTCCTTTTCTGATTATGAGTTAAGAAATAAATCAGTCATGTATTCCTCTAACTTGACAGGACGCCTTGGAGGTTGCTGATATTCATCGATGGAGTCGATGTATTTTTGAATGATAGTTTTCTGACTTGTTAATTTCTTCTTTCTTTTTCGAGATTTTGATATAGACTTGCGCTTTCCTTTTTTGTTTTTGAAATATTTTAAAGGTTTCTTCTTGGTTGAATTGGGCCCTCCTACCACTAAATTCTTTGAAGAAATGAGTCTTAGATCAACTTTCATTTCTAATTCACTCTTATGATGAATGCCTTCAATAGACAATAGGACATTCATCATTTGTTTAGTTTTCTTTGAGATGAAGGTCTCTCAACCACCTTCATCTTTCGGGGTGTTTTCCCTTTCTCATTCTCTGTACTTTAACATGATACATAGGAGATAACATTAATTTTCTCCCTAATACTATTAGAAAGTGTAAGTTCACCATTCTTATAATTCCATTCGACCCAATCTTTGAATATGAAATAATTTTCGATTGGGTGGCTTATGAACCTATGATATCGACAGTAATTCAGATCATCAGTCATGCCAGCTTGTTCTGGTCGGCGGAATTCTGGCAATTAAAGGATGATTTTTAGTGCTTGCCTGAAAATCTTTCCCGTAGACTCCTTTTTGAAAGAATACGACTTGTCAATTTTCTCCTGCAAGGTAGGAGGAATTTGCCTTTCTTTTGTTTGTTTCAACATATTCGGTGGATTCATTGAATCTTCTTTTTCCTTCCTCTCTAAGAAAGACGAGAATGTAGTAGTCACCTCGCTTCTTTTTGGATCAAAGGTATTGATCTGTCTTCCTTCCTGATGTAGGCAAAGGGGGGATCAAATCAAACCCAAAAATTTTTGGTTTTGACTTCCCTTGAGCTTACTAGCTCAATAAATTTTTAGCTGAAATTTAGCTCATTCTGAGCTGGTTTTTAGTTCATTTATTGAACTAAAGGTTAGCTCATTATTAGCTAGGTTTTAGTTCATTAATTATCTTAATTATGTAATTTTTATTTATAGTTTTTATCTCTTAAATTTTAGTTTGTCCCTTGGGATTCCAAAATGGCTTTTGGAATCCCTATGTTGGCTGTTTTTCGTGCTTGGCTCCTTGGCTTCCACAGTTGGTTATTTCCGTGCCTTAGCTCCTTGGCTTCCTCGGTGGGCTGCTGGTTTTCCATGCCGGGTGGCCTTTCCCGTGCCCTGGTGCCTCGGTTTCGTGCCTGGCCTCTTGGGTTTCCGCGCCTGCCTCTTCGGGTCTTGGCTGGGCTGTTTCCCGTGAAGTTGGGGGGGGGGGGCTTTTCCTTGGTTTGTGTTGCTTGGATTCCTGAGGGAATTCAATTATGTAGCTGTTTGGTTTCTCCTCTCATGCCTATATATATATAGATGTTTTGGAATGTTTTAAGGAAAGTTTATGATGTGATTTTTGGAAAGAAATCTGAGGGTTTTTGGAAAAGCTTGCGAGCTTTGTCCACTTCTTCTTCTTCTATCTCTTGGGGAGACTTGCGAGTTCTTTCCACCCTTCTTCTCGGCTTCTAACCTCTTTCGTCTCTCTGAAAGTTTACACCCCACCTGTATCCTTCTTCTTTTGGAAAGCAAGTTTAGGGTGTCTTGTTTGAGTCAAGTTTGTAAGAGTCTTTGTTTGTAAGTCATTTTATTATATAAAGTTGTGGTTTATAGAATTTGTGTCTTTTTTAGTATTTTTGTCTTTATTTTGTTCCTAGAAAGAGTTTCTTTTATGATCAAAAATTTGGGGCCCTCTCCCATATTTTTGATTGCATCACTTCCCCTGGAAGATTATTATTATAGTTGAAGCTGGCACTTCTAGGCTTGGGTAACAATTCAAATTTTGCTACATGATCCTCAACTTCTTCTAGTTGAGAAGTTCTACTCACAGCTATTGCTTGTTCTTGGTTTTCTCGTAGTTGTTCTTTATTTTGCAAATTCAACGCTGCATTTCTACGAGTAAACTGTTGATTAACTCAATCAAGTATATAAACAACCATCCGAACGACTTCAATGTCCATGGAACCAATACACCCTTCCACTTCTTCATCATCGTCATAGTAATTATCATCTTCATCCAACTCATAATCCTCTCCAAGTTGGGGCCGCCGCTTCTAATGTATGACTGGAGACTTGGAGGATTTTTTATAGACATGACAGCTTTCCTCTTTTGGTGTAATCATATCAACAGAAGTCTCCTTATTAGGGGACAACTTCTAGACATGAGATTTAAGTCGCCCTTTATAGATTTCTTTATCAAGATCATTCTGAGCTCGAAGATATTTTGGTCTTTTTGGAACCCAAACTTATTGTCTTCTCGGAGTCACAAACCGATCACCACCAACATCAGAATGTACCTTTGAATGGTCAGATCCATGATACCATTGTAGGGGCCATCGTCTATCATATCTTCTGTTATAGTCTCTTGCCTGTAAATTATCAGAAGGCTCACCAAATTGTTTTCTTCCTTAATATGAGTATCGACACATATTAGGACAAAATTCTCTTGGATGTTGGTAGTTTGGAGAACGTTTAAAACTCCTCTCTATAAGATCTTGTTAAAAATTTGTTATTCTGAGGTCGAGCCGCATTAAATGAGATGACTTCATTAATAGATTTTCTCAGCCTTCTTTGCAAATTTTTGTCTTTGACAGCCCTTCAGTATTTTGTATATCTTGGAAGAGGCATATTCTTCCTTTTTTGGTGGTTGTGGCTGTTGACTTGAAGCCTCCCAGAAAGACTTTTTTAATTTTCTTTTGTCATAATTTATCTTTACCCACTTTAATGGTCTAAAACCATTATTAGTGGGTACATTCGCCTCTAACTGCGGCGATGATTCTTGAAGTCCATTGGGCACCTAGCCATTGCCTCGTAAGCGAGCATTAGCATTCGTTCTGGCTTTCTTGGAAAGCTTAGCACTTGCATCAGAAATTTCAGCATTGTACTCTTTAGGCACTTCATCTTGGGTATTGTTCTAACTGGCTTTATAAACGCCAATAAATTGTAACTTGGTATCAGGAACTTTCTTTTGATTTATTAGATCAGCAACAGGTGTCATGGAGAGTCTTAAAAATACAGAGGCCCTCTTGGGAGCCTTCTCATCAACAGCTTCAATAATAAGATTATTAGCAACATCTTTTATAGTAGGTACGCTAACAGTATTATCATGACTTCGAAATTAATTCCAAAATGAATGGTTGCTCCAGCATAGCCTGTGTTTAGAATAGCTTGAGGGAATTGCACTCTAGCTCTCTAACCCAAGCAAACAGTCATGAAGGACTTTACAGGCGTCATATTATTAAACTGTCAACAGAACTTACAGGAATTAGAATCAACCTGAATTCTGTTGGAAAAGAAAACGCAAGCTTGTGATGAATGAACATCTATAATTATTTCATATATTAAACATGAATTGTTTTTCATCCAAAGATATAGAGAAAAGCACTCCCCAGCGGAGTAACCAGAAATCTGTTGGCTCAAGAAGAATGGCACGAATGCATGAATCCCACTTTACAACCGTAGGATTCCATTCCCCTTAAGTCAGATTGTAGTTAACCAGATTTCCCTTGAGGGTAGTGTCAAGGTTAAAGATCTAAGATTCTTACTTCCTATGAACGCAAGCACTCATAACTAATTACCCCTCTTACTACGTAAGAAAGAACTCTCGATTAAAGATGAATAAACTTTAAGTATTTTAGTCTAGATTGTGAGAAAAATGGAGGTAACCCCGATCAAGAACCTATGGTTCCGTCGTCCAGGGCATACCATAGTTCCAGTTAACCAACACTAACAATTATTGACCGTAGTGTCCAGGGAATCTGATTAGCAGTCATGGGTTGCCTGCTCTCAGGGATCCCGAGTAGAAAAAAGTGATTAAATGTGAGTTTTATTTTTTAATTTTTGTTTAGGGTTTTGGGTTTACATTTATTAGAATACACAGAAATTAATTTAGTTTGAGATTTATGACTTCGTTTAGAAGTAACACAAGAATTTGGACTGGAGCGAGTTTTATGGCTTCTTTAAGAAATAACCCAAATATTTAGATTTAGATTGGGACTTATGGATTTCGTAGAAAGTAGCCCAGGGATTTGATTTGGAATTGGGGCTTATTACTCTATTTATGAGTTGGCCAAGGATGGATCTTACAACCTAACTCTATAGCGAGGCTGCCCGGAGGTTTTAAATTTAATTATTTGGGGTTTAGGATCATCGCTATTTACTTATCAATTTTTCTAAAACATGAAACTTACGACTTCACTTAGAAGTAGCCCGCTAGTGGGTCTTACAACCTAACCTTATAGGCTAGGAAGTCTGCAACTTTAAATTTGGTTTTTACTTAGATTTGTGTTAGGTCTTATGACTTCCCTTAGAAAGTTGCTTAATTATTTGTAGGGTTGTTATGGTCAATGTACTTAATTTTGAAAAAAAATTCCTAACGCATGGGACTTACGACTTCACTTAGAAGCAGCCCGTTGGTGGGTCTTACAACCTAACCCTATAGGCTAGGATGCCCGAAGGCTAAAATTGCTTGGGTAGAAAATCCTACGATAAAAATTCCTCATGCTCTCAACATAGGAATCATAATTACTATATTTCAAAATATTATTTAAAGATGAAATTCTTTCTTGAGGCTTTTGCCATAATTTTTCAAAAAGAGTTGCAATTATGACTAAATTTGGGTAGGGACTTATGGTTTTCATTAGAAAGTAGCCAAAGTTAATGGGACTTACAGCCTCTACCAGAGGTAGCCCGAATATTTTATTTTGATAGGTCTTAGTGCTTCCTTAGATGTTGCCTAATGATGGGTCTTACAGCCTAGCCCTGTAAGCTAAGTGGCCTGAGTTGTGGGTCTTAAAACCAAGCCCTATAGACTAGGATGCATAAATGAGGGGTCTAAGGTTGTATTATCACCTAAAAATTTCCCTCATAGGTCGAATATACGGCTTCTATTAGAAGTGGATGGTGTTTTAATTGGGGGTTACGGGTTATGTCAATTTTATCTAAAACTTTTCCCTAAGGTCGGGCTTATTGCTTTCCTTTGAAAGTTGTCAGGTTGTGGGTATTACAATCAAGTTTTTATAAACAAGGCTGCCCAAAAGTTTAAATTTTTGTTTTGAGTTTAATTATGTATTTGTATAGACAGTAGTTGCTTGTACAATGTTTTGAGATTTGTTTTGTACTTGTTTGAGTTTGTGATTTTTTACACTTCGAGATTTTGACACTACGTCCGTGTTTTCGTTGTTATGTGCTTGTAGTCTTATTTCTACTACAGTAGTCCACTACTGTATTTTTTTTCAGCACTGTTACTCTATTAGCTTTTTCGTACTTAGCTTTTCTTGCTTTCTAGTATTCTATTATACCTGCAGTAGCTAGATTTATTGTCTCCCCATTTAACTTCATTTATAACTGTGTTGACTATTATATTCTTGTTTGTAGGTGTTCATGGCTAGTAGTTAATGTATTCAGGTCTTGCGGTTGCAGAGGACAGAGCCCAAAGACAGTCGCAAGAACTCGTACAAGAGGGACTTTGGAGAGCTTACAGGGGAGTTTGAAGATTTCTGAGTTGTTTGTATATGTTTTTGAAAGACTTGAGTTTGTTGTCAAGAGTTGTAGTTTGAGTTTGAAATGTTATTAGAGAGTTTGAGAGCTTTTATTTTGGGGAGTTTGTACAGTTTGTGAGGATTTGTTCAGATTTGAAGAGCTTAAGAGTTTTGGAGAGCTAGAAAGCAATGTTGTATCTATCAATTAGTGGAACTTCCCCCTCCCCTTTTCTTAAAGCATTTTTATTTTATAGTTGCTCAATTGATTGATAAATTAATTAACCAATTAATCAAATTTAAATTTCAAAGCTCCCTAATTTTAAAACTCTCAATTTTTTTAAAAACCCTCGGATTTAAAATGTTCTTGAATTTTAAACTTGTTCTTGATTTTTTTTTAATTAATCAATCCATAAATTTTAAATTCAATTTGTTATAGTTAATGAATTTTAATCCATTAATTAATTAATTAATCAAAATCCAAATTGAATTGCTCTCCAATTGTTTCAAAAAAAAGTTTTATAATTTTTCAGAAAATTTCGGCAACCTTCCGGTGTCCCCTCCCCACCGAGGCAGAATTCGCGACGCCATATGTCAAAATTTCTTCCTACCCGAACTTAAGGTCAACGGCGTAGGGTTTTCGAATTAAAACCATCCAATCAGGATCTAGGATCGACTGTGTGGGATCTTTGAATTTTGTTTCATCCAACCAAGATAAAAGATCAATGGCGTGGGGGCTTCGAATACAAAACCATCCGATTGGGCATTGGTCGGACGCAGAAGTCACGCACAGGCATCGGGGTTTGACAGGCTGGAGTTGACCGGCAGGGTCGATCGGCGTTGGATACGGGTCAGGGCATGGGAGGTGAAGTAGAACAGCAATGAGAGCCGAAGAAGTTACGCGTCCAATCCCTACACCGCCTGCGAAGCAACAAAGACGAGCAGCAACAACGAAAACAGAAGATGAAAGGGCGAACCCAAGACCTGATCCTGCGAAAACAACGAAGTCGAACAGAGACGAGGGATTGAAAGGTCAAAGTCGAACTGCAACGAAGGAGTCGGAGGCTTCGGGTGAGATGAGCGATGGAGTGCGAATCTTTTTTCCAACCGTTACTATCCGTCATTTCTAAAGAAGCGAGAGGGCGGTTTACATTGATTCGAACAACAGATTGCCTCATTTGGAAGTGAATCACATGAGGTGGAACCCACTTGAAGGCAAATATATATGTTCTATTTTTTGCAGTCAACAATATCCCACAATCGAGGCAATTGGTTGAATCCCATGAAATCATTTAATAGAAGTTCATTGATATCTTTGTTTTCTAAAGAAAATCGACATCGATTCTTGAATGATCCACATCACTTCTGGTTCTATTGTAATAAAAAACATGTATCAACAATTCTGATCTTCCTTCTGAAGGGAAAGGAAGAAACGAAAGAATTCCAATTGCAGGTTTTGTTTTGGACAATCAAGACCTAAGGTTCTCGGACTGAGATAAGCTAATTGAGCATAACACAATAATGACAACATGTCATAACGGTAAGAATAGAAAGTCACAAAAAAGGTCCCTATTAATAATTTGCGACAAGGAACTCAATCTGTGGAAGAATATACTGAACTGTTTTACAAACTTCAATCAAGAAATGATTTAGATGAGTCTGAAGAGAAAACTGTCTCAAGGTATATAAATGGTCTTAAGTGGACAATCCAGGATTAATTGAATATGCATCATGTAATAAAACTTGACGAGGCATATCGTATGGCATTAAAACTTGAAAAGCAACGTCAAAGGGAAAGGGGTCACAACAAGATAACAAAAACTTATAAACGACGACCAACTGGTGGGATTAAAAATCAATTTCAAACTTCTGTGGGAACACGGGTACTAAAGTTAAGTTTTTTGAAAATCAAAATGCAGAAAAAGGGAATTATGGGATCTAAACCTTCTGAACAACCTAGATTAATTGGGTCGTGCTACAAATGTGGGCTTTATGATCATCTTTCTGCGACATGTAGAAAAAACAATCAACCAAGAAATAATTTCATTGAAAACGATGAAGAGGTAGATGAAGAAGAAGAAAACGAATCTGAAACTGAAAATAACATTGATATAGAGAAAGTGGATGTTGAGGGAGATAAAGGTGAAGAGCTTTCGGTAATACGACAGGTTTTAACAACTAAAATTGACAACGGGGATAGGTGGCTTAGGAGAAATATTTTCAAAACAACTTGCATGGTTGAAGGAAAAATCTGCACTCTTATGATAGATAGCGGATGTTCTTGAAATTATGTCACAATTTATGGTTGATAAACTCAAGTTAAATTCTAAACCACTTGCCAAATCTTATAAAATCTCTTGGTTTAAGGAGGGAGGTGAGGTTCCAATCATAAAGCAATGTGTTGTCAACTTAACAATGGGGGGTCTTTTAAAGATCAAGTTACTTGTGATGTTGTGCCTCTTGAAATCTGTCACATTTTCTTGGGTCGACCTTGGTAATTTGATAACAAAATTATTCACAACGTAGAAAAGAACACTTATAATTTGATTCAAAACAATAAAGAATTCACTCCATCCTCAAAAATATGTGCCTGATTCGCCTGCTAAAATAACAAGGTTGACAAAATAAACTCCTGAACTTCTTTTGAATGCAAATGATTTGAAACACTCTGAAGTAGCTTACTTGGTTTTGGGAAAGGAAACTGATTTTATTTTTCAAATTCCTAATGAAATTCGATCTTTAATCAATGAGTTTTCTGATATATCAACTAAAGAACTGCCTGTAGGTTTGCCACCGATGAGAGATATTCAACTTCATATTGATTTAATATCTGGAGCCACTTTGTCTAACCTTCCTCATTATAGGATGAGTCCAACTAAGCATGCTGAACTTTTTAAGCAAGTGACTGATTTGTTGGAAAAAGGTTTGATTAAATAAAGTTTAAGACCCTATGCTGTGTCTGCTTTATTAATTCCAAAAAAAGATGGAAAGTGGAGAATGTATGTGGATAGTAGGGCAATAAATAAAATTACTATTAAATATCGATTTCCTATTCCTAGGCTGGATGACATGCTAGATATGCTAAGCGGTGCAAAAATCTTTTTAAAATTGATTTGAGAAGTGGGTATCACCAAATAAGAATAAGACCTGTGGATGAATGAAAAATTGCTTTTAAAATTAAAGAAGGTTTGTATGAACGGCTTATTATACCTTTTGGGCTTTCAAATGCTCATAGCACTTTTACGAGAACTATGAACTATGTTTTGAGATCTTTTATTAAAAAATTTGTTATGGTTTATTTCGATGATATTTTGAATTACAGTATTCACCCTTCTGAGCATTTTAATCATGTAAGACAAGTGTTGCAAACTCTAAGGGAACAAAAGCTGTACATCAATCTTAAAAAATATTCTTTTATGACTTCGAGCTTAACATTTTTGGGTTTTATTGTTTTTGCCGAGGGGATAAAAGTTGATCCGATAAAAATTGAGGCAATTCAAAGTTGGCCCTTTTAAAAGCATAAGTGAAGTGAGAGGATTTCATGGTTTGGCTTCTTTATTGAAGGTTTATTAAGAACTTCAGTTCTTTTTATCGAAGGTTTATTAAGAACTTCATTTTTTAGTTTTATTACTGATTGTTTAAAAAATGGGATATTTAGGTGGACACCTCAAGCTGAAAAACTTTTGAAATCATTAAGGCAAAAATAATTTAAGCTCCCATTCTTAGTTTGCCAAATTTTGAAAATATTTTTGAAGTTGATTGCGATGCTTCTCATGTTGGTATTGGTGCTAACCTGAGTCAAAAGGGAAACATATTACTTATTTTAGTGAAAAATTGAATGATGCTCGATCCAAATATTTTGCTTATGATTTGAAATTTTATGCTATTGTTCAAGCTTTGAAATTCTGGAGATGTCATTTGATTCAACGGAAATTTATCTTAAATACTAATCACGAAGCACTACATTTTCTGGGCTCTAAAAAAACTTTGAATAAAAGGCATGCTAAGTGGGTTTCTTTTTTACAAGAGTATACTTTTCATATTAAACATAAAATTGATGTTTTAAACAAAGTAGTTGATGCTTTAAGCTGAATATCTCATTTGTTGGTAACTGCTTATCCAACTATCACTTCTTTTAATTTTTTAAAAGATACTTATGCAAGAGATCCTAATTTTAAGAATATTTGGAATTCCTGTATTACTTCTTGAACTGATCCTTCTGCTCAATTTGTTATTCATCAAAGGTTCTTGTTTAAGGGATCTAGACTTTGAATAACGAAAAATTTTTTAAGAGAACAACTTGTGCATGAACTTCATAAAGGGGAGTTGAATGGACATTTTAGGCAGGGAAAAACTGTTGCTTTGGTTGAGGAGAAATATTCATGGCCTCATATGAGAAAACAAATTGCTAAGCTGGTAAAACAATGCAAAATTTGTCAGGATTTTAAGAGAATTTCTCAAAATACTAGTTTGTATACTACTTTTCCTATTCCAAATAAACTTTGGGAGGATATCTCTATGGACTTTGTTTTGGGGTTGCCTGTTACTGCTAGAAAATTTAATTCTATTTTTGTGGTTGTGGATCGCTTTAGCAAAATGGCACATTTTATTCCTTGCAAGAAAACTTCTGATCCCTCATATATTGTTAATTTGTTCTTTAAAGAAATTGTTCGTCTTCATGATATTCCTCGCACTTTTACTTCTGATAGAGATACTATATTTTTGAATCATTTTTGGAGAACACTTTGGGCAAAATTAAGAACTACTCTTCAATTTAGCAGTGCAAATCACCCACAAACTGATGGACAAATGGAAGTTGTCAATCGAAGTTTGGGAAACTTATTGAAATGCTTAGCATGTGCGAAACCATCCCAATGGGATTTGATTTTGCCCCAAGCTGAATTTGCTTACAATAATTCTGTTAATCGCTCCACTAGTTGAACTCTATTTGAAATCATTTATGGTCAGCCTATACCTCACATTTTAGATAGAAATTGTTTGTCTTTGTCAAATAAAATTAGTGCTGAAACTTCTAAAACTGTTGACCATATCAAAACTGTCCAACAGCAAGTCCTTGAAAAACTCTGAATGGCTAATGTTAAGTACAAAACTGATGCTGACAAACATCGTAAGAAAGTTTATTTCAAAGAAGGAGATTTGGTTATGACTTACTTTCATCGCTAACGATTTCCTGTTAGTAGTATTGGAAAATTAAGCAGGAAGAAATTTGGGCCTTTTCGTGTTCTAAAAAAATTGTGCTCAAATGCTTATCTCTTGGATCTTCCTTCTACTGTTGGCACTTCTCCTGTGTTTAATATTTTTGACCTTTCTTTATATGAAGGAAATTCTGAAGATCATGTGGAAATTGAAACTTTATCACTCTCCATATCTGTTTTAAGTTATGATGAACAGGTTGAAAATGTTATTAATGTCAATGTTACTAAAACTCATTATAGCGAACACATCAGATTTTTGGCTAAGTGGAAGAATTGTCCTTAGACAGAATGTACTTGGATGGGTGCTAATAAGTTGAAAAAGCGTCATCCGGATCTTTATAAAAGGATTGTGGAAGCCTTCTCATCAGGAGATAAGATTTTCCCATCATGGGGGAATTGATGCATTCATGTTTTTAGTCTATTTTGTTTTGATGTATTTTGAACAATATTAGTTATATTTTATGTTTTTTATAAGCTATCCAATGATGGAGAGCATCCAATGATCATGGTAGGAAGTGTTTGGGCATTGCAAGTCTTGGGTTTGCCTGCATTTGGATCCTTCTTGTCCTTGGGCTGCTTGCTGTTCTCGAATTGGAGCTGTTAGCTGCTCTCGCGTTGGGCCCTGACTGCTTGGTGTTGGGCTTAAAATTTGGGTTCTACTTAGTATTAGCTTATTAATGCTTGAGCTGAAGTTTAGCTCATTAATTGGAGGAGTAAATGCACTTCCTAGCTCATTAAATCAATAAGGTATTCTTCTGTATAACTCATTACTGTGGAGTGAACTTGTGTCTCTTCCTTTCCCCTTTGTCTTCTCGGTTTTCCCCTGGCTATTGTTGTTCCCATGAAATGCAGTTGGGGTTCCGCCCCCTTTTTCCCTGACCTCCTTGGTTTTTGCTAGTTCCGTCCCTTATAATCTAGATCGGGATGAATTTGGCTGATATTTTGGATGCCTTTTCAGCTGTTGTTTGGAATGTCTCTTGGCCTTCTATTTCCCTCTTTTTCATTGGTTTGAAAAGAGGTGGATGGCTGTTTGGTTTCCCCCTTCCTATATATAGGGGCTGATTTGAGGCTTGAAAAGGTTGTTGAAAACCTGAGCAAAGTCTCTTTTAAAAAAACTTAAGGGTTTCTTCTCTTGGAAAAGCTTGAGAGCTTGTTCCACCCCCCCCCCCACCTTTCCTCCTCTCTATTTCGTCTTGGATTCTAACCTCTTCTTCTCTACACAAGTTCTACTCCACCTGTCTCCTTCTTCCTGAGCTATTGGAAGTTGTTTGTTGGCTTAAATTTGGAGACAATTGCCGGAGGAGTTTCGTTCGACGTTGGACCCTTTTGCAGTGTTGGACCCTCGGTTTACAAGCCAAAGTACAATTTTCATATATTTTTCTACTCTCATTGCATGTGAGAAAACTGCTAGACGGTTGTTCTGAGAATAGCATTTTTATGTTATTATTTTGTTTCGTTTGATTTGACTTTTGTTTATTTGAATGTTTGTTTGGTTGTTTGCAAACTATAGTGAATCGAGTTTGGTTTTATTTTGCCCTTGTGTTCTCCAACATGGTTTTTCTCTCTAATTTGCACGCATCAGTTCCTGCTCCAGTTCCTTCGCTTTGGGGATAGAGGTGAACCATAGTACACGACATCCCTTGCTTCTCACTGCGAATGGCTCCTCGGTGGAGTAGCGTTTGTCCCCTTCGATCAAGTGCTTTCCTTGTGCCTGCCGTTACCTGCTTTAGGACCTCCGTCCCTAAAGTGAAGGAAGAGGAGCATGAACAAAAGGTTGTCCTCTCCTGGCCCAGCAGTTTCGGGCTTCATGTCTAATTGTCCAGGCTATACTGATAGTATCTTGTACCTGAACCAATGGCTCACTTTTTCTAAGGAATGGGGAAGAGGACCAAAACATGCAACTGAAAGACTCTACTGAGACAAAAGGATAGGTTGTAAGGAACGTAGAAGAGGAAAAATGGGCAGTTTGGTCAGATCTAGTATGGATCATACAGGGACAATAGTTGGAGTCGGCGGCTCTCCTAGGGTTCACACATCTGGGCTGCGCTTGCAGCTCACCTAAGCTAGACATGGCTTATGTAGTGGTCGACATTCGTAGACTTCCCAGGAAATGACTAGTGCCTTTAGAAACAGTCATGACGCTTTAGTGATGAAGGTAACAGGGGTGACGTTTTGTTTATGGATGGATTCCATCGTAGTCTCTAATTCCCTCCAACTCAATTAATATCAACAACATGTCGTGACCATGACAGTTAGGCTGGGTTTACTTTCTTAAGAAAAAAAAAGAGTAGGTTGAGAGAAAAAAAAGAGTAGGTTGAGGGGCTTCTGCCTAGGATTTGTCCATATGACAGTGAAAACCTAAAGAGCCTCTCCTTATACGGAAGTGTATATGATTCGGCCTGCCTGAAAGAAAGATGCACTTCTGATGCCGCCTAGCATGATCTTCATTCGCAGATATGATAGATTTGACATAAAATATAACCATCCTGTTATATGCCATTTTCCTTGGTGAAACTTGACTAGTGCATGGGAAAGAGCTAACAACTAAAAAGGCAATTCTACTTCCCGAGAGTCAAGATAGAACTCTTCCTTACTCAAAAGAAGAAGCTCCTAGATCCTTCTCAATAGCAAATCTGCTATCTATCTTGAAGTCAAAAAGATCTAATGGAATCTCTTACAGCAGGGGTCTAATTGAATTTTTATGTATCTCTCTTTTTTTGGAAGTCAATTTCATCACATCAACTTGAATGAGTATAGCCCTTATCGTCCTGACCACTTCCCTACTTTGGATGGGACTAGCGAAAAAAATTGCATTCGATAAAGGCATGTGTCAGTGCAGATGAATGATGCGGTAGCCCACTAAACTAGTTTTTTCCCAATGGGTTGAGGCGATCTCTTCCATTTCAATCAGAGCAAGCTGAACAAGTAAAAGATAGTTTCTAAGATCCGCAATTTTGATATCGATATAGTGAGGTCAGAGGCAAGGAGACTAAGGGCAGTGGTTCACACAAGCCTCCCTCTCCTTAAGAAGGGACAAGGATACATTTCAGGATTCGAACACAAGTCTAGCAGGACATGAATTTGTTGTGCTACTTTTACACTAAAGTACTTTTCAAATTAGATTTTCTTTAGTTCAAATATCAACCATTTCTAATAGAAGTGTTGTAGTATATACGTGAACAATATCAAGTACAACGTTAGGGAAAATACCGAAGATTATAGCTACGATAAGTAGTGGAAGTAGTGGCATAATTACTCGTCTGCTTAGATCTGTACCGACCTTGTTAAAAGTCGAGTGATCCACCTCTCAAATTCTTAGATGAAATAGAATTGGATCTATTTTGTCTGATGGTGAGCCTCCCACTTAGAAATAGGCACTGAGCCGAAAAGACTGGATTCGATTTCCTACCTATCCCAACCCTACTCAACTGGGTCGTGAACTACGAAAAGCCTGTCAGGCAGACAAAAACGTTCAAAGGCAATTGAACGAAATCTCTCCGGTCGAAATGCTTTAGATGAAGATGAGGGACAGGCAGTGAAGCAAAGTTCCAAGATTCAATTGCACTCCTGGTCAAATCTAGTCTAGGATAAGGACATATATTCTCACTAGTTGTTGCAGTTTCCTTCGCTATCGGTACAGTGCTAAGCCCATCAAGCAAGTAGGCTAGCAGGTCAAATCTTTTCATTTTTCATTGAAGTTGCTAATTTCATTCCGAATCTTTTCGCATTGTAGGAAATCCTTCAACATAATTGAAGGTGAATAATAAGGGAGAGTTCATCTTCTTATTCTTTCTGTGGAATAAATAAATCTAGAATCTCATAGGTAAGAGAGGGACAAATTAGCTCGTCTAAAAGGAGAGAAACAGAGAGACTTGCCCGAAAATAAAAGAAGAGAAGGGACGAGACTTCTAATAGTTCTTTAAAACAAGCTAGCAGTCTTGCTTGTCTTTGCCCTTGCACTGTCTTAGCTTTCCTCTTTGGACAAAATATTCTAGTAGACAAAGACCTTTTAGATCTATGACGATCAAAATTTCTTCGAATATGTCCTTGAGTTTATTCAAGACTTAAGAAAAACTCAGATTGGACAGTAGGATGGCCGTTACATTCATAGGAACGATGTTCCTATTTCCTTTTGTTTCTAACAGGTCAGGTGCACTTTTACCTTGGAAAATAAGAAAGTTACATCAAGAGGAGTTAGTTGTGCCCACGATCTCTATTCGTGATAATCTTTCTTGGTGATCATCATGGAAGAAGATCTCGTATCCCTGAGAGAGAACTCCTATGTTTAAAAAATCCCAATGAATCCGAAGAACAGTTGGACTACAGGCTCATGCTCAAATGGTTAGGTCAATAAAACCCAGACTTCTCCAAAAAAAAAACTCTTGCAAACTCAATTCAGGCTTGAAAAGCAGACATATGATCATTTCGTTGATGTGAGAATCACTCCCGTGGCTGGATCCACTTGGTTCACCATTAGCCTCAGCCCTTGCCATTTCCAGGGTCTTTAAGTGAAAATCCAGTGATCAGGGCTAGCATGATGAACATTTAGTACAATTTCATTGTTCCCTTTCACCGCTTCCCACATCAGACGTAGTCCTCTTAAGTATATTCTTCTTCTTCAAGGCCCTAAAGTCAACCATCCAAATCCACATCTGAATCCATCGTGCTGATTGACCTAAGGATGGGATAGAAATGAATGAAGGCAGCCAATTCCCTGATGTAAGAAAGAGAATAGAGCTGCGGGATTTCACAACATCATGTCATCAAAAGTAAGCTCTTTTGGAAGAGAATGTCAGTATAGCATGATTTACTAGTTGCGGGTGAGGCAGGTAAATCATTCCGGTGGAAGGTAATACTAAGATAGGCTAACATGGAACTTGCTAAAAATCAAACGGTAGAATAATTGAAAAATTAGACTATTCAGAAATACACATTGAATGCTGAGATTACGCATTGAATTTTTGGCAGTAGATCCAGAAGAAATGAAATAAAATACGATAGAATTAGGATAGCTATTTTATGAGGTCTACCTAATACTAGATGCAGAGGCGCATAATAGATCGATATGAACATCATGAGTTGTACCGCAATAAAACCAGTTCTTGTTGATACCTCCTCAGGCTAGCTAGCCTTTGAAGGTCACAAATCGAGTCATTCTTATATTTTTCAAATCGATTCTTCTATTGGACAATATTTATGGGGAATCAACTTCGAGCACTGAAGCAAAAGCAAGGCACGCAACATTGAGGAAACTATCTTCTAGATTCTCCAATCACCGGATTGTGAGTAAGAAAGATGACCCCGACCTTCTTTCCTCTATTCAATACATAATGATTGAGGCCAACTTTGGTTCGATCAGTTCATCAATGGTCAGCAAGTATAGTATGATGGTTGATAATCTTGTATGTCTTTCATGTGTATCGGTGGGTTTTTCCCTGCAAATTAACTGGGGTTACAGGAGCACTTCTTCTTAGACATAGGGTCAAAAGTGCTCGCACCTGCTGTTCTGGGGAGGGGGGCATCGGTTGAGCCATTTCATCCCAATAGTGTATATTTGGAGCTCAATATAAAATTCATCTTTCTTGCAAGACCTGTTTGAATAAGGGCAAACTCCAGATACTGCTTCGAAATCGGATCCTTACCTTTAACCTTTCCTCAACAAGAAAAATATTCTAAAATGACTATCTTTTAGTCAAAAATATTTTATGATGCACAGTGTTTGACTTTTCCCTATGGTTATGGCTTTCTCATTCTTGTACTACAATCCCTAGATATGTCCAAGAAAAAAGGAATGTTGGAAATCAACTATTTCTTCGGGTGTCTGAGAAACCTATCTTGGGCACCTCTACAATAATTTTTAAGACAATCAAAAGACTTTTTTCATCCCTTGAGTGACCATCGTCTCATTCTCATTCACCCGGTCTTGGTGGTCAAATTCTGTAGAACTATGATTTTGAAGACTGGTTCGATATTAGTAATGAATTTCCTTACCTCTATCGAGCCAGTCAAGCTAAGCCTCCCCCAGACTACAATAACCTTAGAAACTAGAAAAAAAAAGGTGCAAGTTTTTCATTTTCATTTTCACACCAGACTGATATGTACTTTTATTATCACTTCTGGTACTGGAATTACAATGTTATTAAATGTTCAAAACTTTAATACAACCTTTTCTGATCCTGCTGGAGGGGGTACCCCATATTGTACCAGCATCTCTTTCGATTCTTCAATCATCCAGAGATGTGGGACAACTTTGTTTCGCACCTTTCTTGTATCTTTCTTTCTATCAATAGGTTGTCAGTGTGCAGATATATTTTCGTCGTGTGAGATTGGTGCTACTATAATTTAGGTATGCCTTTCTTGGTTGCTTGTTCCCTTCTCTTTTCCATACTGTACGAAAATTTTCATCTTCGATCTAACTTCGCAACGCAATAAAGCAGTTGGCCTATGTTCCATGAATCTCACTGCACTGACAATAGTAAACTCATTCTCGTTGTACCAAAACGGAGGTCTGATTTGAACGACCAGGTACAACAAAATAGAAGAATCTAAGTGGTGAGCAGGGCGAGAGGGTAGGAGGCAAAAGCTCACTCGAAAAAGGGAAAGGAAGCAAGAGTTGCAGCAGAAGAAGATCAATGCGAGGAAAAGCAGAGGAGACGAAGGACTTTACCACTCTCTATCTTATAGCTGTAATAGGACTTAAACTGAGAATTCTTCCTCTTAGAGCTATCCCTAATATTACAGTACTAGACACAAAGAGGAACCATTGAAAGGAATAAATTCAAACCTTCCCACCCCCCTTTATCGCTAATGAAAACAAAGACAGATATTATTGACTTGCTTAGCTAGCTTCTTTGACTAGTGGGACCTAAGTTCCCCATCTAAATTGGGCTGAGAAAGTGATTCAAATTATGTAAACATCGGGATGATTTATCGACTCAAATTAGACAAGAACCAAAGATGTTAGGCCTCACTCCTTATGACAAAGTGATCACTAAAGAAACTTGAAATTCTTTTAAAGGCAAGGTGCGGAGCATTGAAATTAGAATTCAAACTAAGAGGAAGAAGCTCATAGTCACCAATACGAATGATCGCCCGCTGCACCTTCTTCTCTTATAGGGGGCCAACAAGTTTTCTTTGCCCTGGAGGTTTGTTTGGAATCCAGAGAAAAATCCGAAAGAACATCTAAATCTTGAAAAGCTCTGGATATTCAGTTATTCAATCTACGGGTGCTTTGAAAAGCTTTCTTCCCATGTAGACATGATTTGACAGAAGGATCGATATTCGGAAGAATCCACAGAGTCAACCGATGCACCTATACTATTGAGTTGAGAGAAAGAGAAGATGGATCTAGTTTACTACTCCTACTAAGAAGAAAATAATCAAACAGATGATCCATCCGGATCTACTACTGGATAAACTTCATGTAGTCTCTATAGCACGGCATTTATAGAATAGATCAAGAAAAGAAAAGGCAACTTTACTTGTGCAACAAAGAAAGAGAGAGAAGGTGCAACATTGAAGGAGCAAGAAAGACCGACCTTTCTTTTGCCTGAATTATCACATTTCAGTTTCTCAATTAGGCTCTCCTACATGAGATTATTGAAAAAAAGGACAAAATCAGCTTTTGGTGTTTCTCTTCTGCTGGTTTAAAAATTATTGGACTGAACCTGCCACACTATATCAGTTCAAGCCTAAGTATTCCTAAACCTATGATACACCGACACTCCGCTTAAAGAGGGTATGCAGTGTCGGACACGTGTCGGAGACGGACACGCGTCGGACACGGCATGGACACGTGTCCGACACGACATTGAAGTGTCGCAATTTAAAAATAAAATAAAATTAAAATCGGACAGGTGTGTCCGGTTATTAAATGATAAAATCGTTCGTTCTATTTAGCCTTTTCAATGAACGAGAAGCCCTGTTTTTTTGATCCACGAAAGAGGTCTTCTAGGGCAGACCGGGAGAGCTCGCAATCGAAGCCAAACAGAGCCCGTTGCCTTCGCCTCCCGTTCCTTCGTCATTTCTGCTCAAGCCGAGGCCAAGCAGAGCTCGTCTTTCCCATTTCTTAATTCTTGTGTGATTTCTGCGGTCATCCGAGGCAAAGTTCACAATCCGAGACAAAATCAGCTTTTGGTGTTTCTCTTCTGCTGGTTTAAGAATTATTGGACTGAACCTGCCACACTATATCAGTTCAAGCCTAAGTATTCCTAAACCTATGATGCACCGATACTCCGCTTAAAGAGGGTATGCAGTGTCGGAGATGGACACGCATCGGACACGGCATGGACACGTGTCCGACACGACATTGGAGTGTCGCAATTTTAAAAAAAATAAAATTAAAATCGGACAGGTGTGTCTGACACACGTGTCCGGTTATTAAATGATAAAATCGTCCGTTCTATTTAGCCTTTTCAACGAACGAGAAGCCCTATTTTTTTGATCCACGAAAGAAGTCTTCTAGGGCAGACCGGGAGAGCTCGCAATCGACGCCAAACAGAGCCCGCTGCCTTCGCCTCCCGTTCCTTCGTCATTTCTGCTCAAGCCGAGGCCAAGCAGAGCCCGTCTTTCCCATTTCTTAATTCTTGTGTGATTTCTGTGGTCATCCGAGGCAAAGTTCACAATCCGAGACAAAATCAGCTTTTGGTGTTTCTCTTCTGCTGGTTTAAAAATTATTGGACTGAACCTGCCACACTATATCAGTTCAAGCCTAAGTATTCCTATACCTATGATGCACCAACACTCCGCTTAAAGAGGGTATGCAGTGTCGGACACGTGTCGGAGACGGACACGCGTCGGACACGGCATGGACACGTGTCCGACACGACATTGGAGTGTCGCAATTTAAAAAAAAAATAAAATTAAAATCGGACAGGTGTGTCTGACACGCGTGTCCAGTTATTAAATGATAAAATCGTCTGTTCTATTTAGCCTTTTCAACGAACGAGAAGCCCTATTTTTTTTATCCACGAAAGAAGTCTTCTAGGGCAGACCGGGAGAGCTCGCAATCGACGCCAAACAGAGCCCGCTGCCTTCGCCTCCCGTTCCTTCATCATTTCTGCTCAAGCCGAGGCCAAGCAGAGCTCGTCTTTCCCATGTCTTAATTCTTGTGTGATTTTTGTGCTCATCCGAGGCAAAGTTCACAATCAAGGCCAAACAAAGCACCTTATACACGCAATAGAGCCAACAAGACCTGTAAGTGGATTTCGCCATTTCTTCTCTTCATTGTTGAAAAAGCTAAGTTACATGCTCGGTACCGCTAGGTATCGCTAGGTACATTCTCGGTATCGCTAGGTAAATGCTCGGTACCGCTCAGTACATGCTCCGTATCGCTCAGTACAAGGTCAATATCGCTCAGTACATGCTCGGTACTATTAGGTACATGCTCGGTACCGCTCAGTACCACTAGGTACATACTCGGTACCGCTCAATACCGCTAGGTACATGCTCGGTACTGCTAGGTACATGCTCGGTACCGCTCGGTATCTTCCCATATAAATAACTTACGAACTTTAAAAATAACCAGAACTTCAAAATTACTCTTACAATAAAATTTTGTTCGGGGGGCGCTGCCCCAAGAAACCCCCACAAACCGCACAGGTCGAACCCCGCCAGGGGGCAGCGCCCCCTTGGACCCCTGGCAAATCGGTATATTGTTGTATTCATGTTGTCTTATTATTGGGATATTTAGATTTCAGTTCATATCATTTTAATTTGACGTATTCATATGTATGATTGGTTTGATAGCAAAATGAGCTCTGCTGCTGACGGTAGTGAATTAGGTGAAGGTTCAAAAGAGCTATCTATAGAAACTGATAAGCCGTTATGGATTCATGTTACAAAGTTAGGAAAAACATTTGAAGGAGGGAGGAATGTGTCATTCAAATGCAATTATTGTGGTGACATCTACAAAAGATCTTATTCTAGGGTTAAGGCACATATATTTAAAATTTCTGGCCATGGAATTAAAACGTCCTAAGATTACTACGTCGCAGTTGATTGAATTGAACAGACAAGTTGAGAGAGGCTGATAGAGATAAATCATACACACATTTGATTTATGAGATGTGGGACTCTATGTTAGCAAAAGTGAAAGAAATTATATACAGACATGAAAGAAAGTCACATGATGAAGACAATAGTAATAAAGCTTCTTGGTCAAGTATCATCCTCTTCCTGTTCTGAGAGAAATTATAACACATACTCATTTATTCAATCAATGAAGAGGAATAAAATAACTCCACAACGTGCTGAATATTTAGTTTATGTGCATACAAATATTCGTCTTCTATCAAGGAAAACCCCACTTTATATGACAGGTGATAACAAGATGTGGGATGTTGCTGGAGATGGTTTCGAGTGCCTTAATGATATGGGATTATTGAAGGTTGCAAATCTTTCTCTAGATGAACCAGAGTTGGAAGCAATGATATTCAATGATGACGATATTAAAGGCCAAAACCAACATCTGAATCTAATTCTATCATTCCCTCTATTGAGTAGTTGGACCTTCATGTTGTACTAAATAGTTTTTTGCTTATATTTTTGTTGTTGTACTAGACATTTTGTACTAAATATCTTTATGTTATAAGCAAAACAAGTTATCATGAAATTGATTTATTATTGTTTGTCATTTTTACTATAATGTCACCTTAATTTCTATATATTATATTAAAAAATTATTATGTCGTGTCCACGCCGCACCTGTCCTATATTTTTAAAAAATGTCATGTCCCGTATTCGTGTCGTGTCCGTGTCCGTGTCCGTGTCGCCGTGTCCGTGTCGGTGCATTGTAGCCCTAAACCTAATGGGGTTTTCTATTTGAACTTGCTCCCCTGCCGCGATCGAACGAGAATGGTTAAGAGACTTGTGGGATTGACGTGATAGGGTAGAGATGGCTATTTTGTTGGAACTTGGAAGCAGTTAATATGAAGCACATGGATACAAGCCTTCGTCCTTGAAATGAAAGACAATTTCGAATCAGCTTTGTCTATGAAAAAGGAACCTATAAGTAATGCAACTATGAATATCAATATTTCTCTCATGCCTTTCTTCTTTTATGGTTCGATTTTTCGGTGTTCTAAGCATAAAGGAACCACACCAATCCATCTACAACTTGGTGGTCAAACTCTATTGTGGTGACCATACTGTAGGGAGGATTCTAAAGAAAAATAGCTCGACCCCAAAATGAGAAAAATCGTAACACATTTTATTTTACTTTTGAGTAGCAAAATGGATTCCTATCTCCGACTAACGAAAGCACCTGACCCCAGCCTCAATGCTTAGCGCCTACATGCGTTAGCCTAAATGTAAGGGCGCCTTAGCCTTCTTTTGAAGCTGCTTACTGCACACACTTACTTCACAAACCTGTGGTCTGGAAGTGAGTAAACGGTTAAATCAAGTTGGACAGCACAACTACCTGAAGATGGAGGCATTATTAGCTCACTTCTCTTGTTTTAGTCTTCCGGCCATAAAAGTGTAGAACATACTCATTTGATGTAGGGATCGAGGTATGAGCTTCACAACAAAGAGTGGATGCGAGTGGTTCAAATCGTGTATTAAATCAATCCATTATATCTATCTATTCTTTTTATCAGTAAAAAGGTGCCTCGGGCTCTTTTCCAAGGGGGCTGAGGTTATTGAGAAGCAGGTAAAAAAGGAAAAATCTTTTTCAAAGCTGCAAGCAAGCTACATATCTTTTCTTTCTTCTTTTTTCAAAGAGGAGCTGAGGGGCCCCTGTTGAGATTCATTCCTCGGATCATCTAGGCTGGTGTGATTGAGTCAGGCTTGTTTGGAATTGGAATGGAAGCAGAGGGCCTCCAACCAAAAGGCAAGCAAGCTACTGCCTTCTGCGGAAGTCCTCTATTTTCTTTTAGGTTGTGACCACCCATTGAGCAGCGGGTTCGACGTCTACTAGAAAAGAAAATAGAGTATCCACTGAAGATGACCACGTCTTTGCTAGGCAGCATGTGAAATGGATGAGAGAGTTCATGATGTAGGCAAGTCGTACCTTCTCCCCCCATGCATCCAATAATGATTCTTCAATTCCCCTCACTGTGGTGGCTGTTAGAATTTTGTTGGTTGCTTCGATTTCTGTTTGAGGGGATGGCTGTTGGGTTTTCCGGCTGTTCGGATCCTGGGTTGGCTGTTGGTATTTTGGTTGTTTGGTTCCTGGGCTGGTTGTGCCTCTCTTTGGTATTTCCCATGTTTTGGTTGCTCCCATTGGAGGCTTGGCCGGCACATTTTAAGGGGGGCTATTTGGATTCCTTTTCCCTATTTATAGGGGGTTATTTGATGCTGCTTTAAGGAGAGTTTTAGAAATGAGATATGTATGATTTTTTGGAAATTGAAACCTGCGGGTTTGTAATAGCTTGCAAGCTATTATCTTCTTCCTCCTACTTCTAATTCGTCTCAATCTTCTCCCCCCATGCATCCAATAATGATGCTTTAGTTCCCCTCCTTGTGGTGGCTGTTGGAATTCTACTAGTTGCTTGGGTTTCTATTTAAGGGGATGGCTGTTGGGTTTTCTGGCTATTCGAATCCAGGGCTGGCTGTTGGTATTTTGGTTATTTGGTTTCTAGGCTGGTTGTGCCTATCTCTTGGGTATTTCCCATGTTCTGGTTGCTCCCATTGGAGGCTTGGGTGGCACCTTTTTGGGGGGCTATTTGGATTCATTTTTCCTATTTATAGGGGGTTATTTGTTGCTGCTTTAAGGAGAGTTTTAGAAATGAGATATGTATGATTTTTTTGTAATAGCTTGCAAGCTATTGTCTTCTTCCTCCTACTTCTAATTCATCTCGATCTTCTAACCTCTTCTTCTATATCCAGGGTTCCCGCCTTAGTTGTATCCTTTTTCTCAAGATTCATAGACAACTGCATTTAAGTGCCAAGAGATTTGAAGCTAAGAAGCTTCAACACATGTCCGAATTTGAACGAGAAAAGGAGATTATCAAAAGAAAAAGTCATGAAAATTTAGGAATCGGAAATGCCTGATCTTCAAAATTTTGAGTCGAACTTATCAGGAGATGAGATTCTTCCGCCAGTGGAGAATTGATGTAGGCAAGTCGTAACTTTTCCCCCATGCAGCCAATAATGATGCTTCGGTTCCCCTCCCTTTGGCGGCTGCTAGAATTTTGTTGGTTGCTTCGGTTTCTATTTGAGGGGCTGGTTGTTGGATTTTATGGCTGTTCGGATCCGAGTCTGGGTGTTGGTTTTTTGGATGTTTGGTTCCTGGGTTGGTCGTGCCTCTCTCTTGGGTATTTCCCATATTCTGGCTGCTCCCATTGAAGGCTTAGGAGGCCCCTTTTTGTAGGGATGTTTGGATTCCTTTTCCCTATTTATAGGGGCAATTTGCTGCTGCAGGGAGATTTTAATTATCTAAAATTGTTACTAAACCTGAGGGTTTTCTCTTCCTATCCTGAGAGCTACTTCTTTCCTACCTATTTTTTCTTCCAGTCTTCTATCTATTTCTTTTCTCCACAAGTAACTTTCCATTGTATCTTTCTTCTCTACATAAAGTGTGAGTGTTGTTGTTGGCCGGTTTGTTGGTATTTGTCGGACAAATGCCGATGGCTGTTGGAACTAGATTGTTGTTGTGGACCCCTAGTTTGAATATTCTTTAGAGCACCTAATTTTTCCTAATTTTATCGATGCATGTGAGGTGACCTTTAAGGTCGTTCTAAGGATAATGTTCTTTATAAATTTGTCTTTTCTTTCTAAGTCCTCTTTTATGTTTCTTGCATCTATTTGTTTTCTTTGTCAGTGGTTTATTTACTTTTTTTGTTGAGTTTTGTTCTGTTTGTCCCTAGTGTTCTCCTTCTTGACTTGCCATCAATTGATGTAGGCAAGTCATACCTTCTCCCCCCATGCAGCCAAAAATGATGCTTAGGTTCCCCTCCCTTTAGTGGCTATTGAAATTCTATTGGTTGCTTCAGTTTTCGTTTGTGGGGCTGGCTGTTGGTTTTCTGGCTATTTGGTTCCTGGGCTGGCCATGCCTCTCTCTTGGGTATTTCTCATGTTCTGGATACTCCCATTGGAGGCTTGGGCGGCACCTTTTTGGGGGGTTATTTGGATTCCTTTCCCTAGGGGGCTGTTTGATGCTGTTTTAAGGAGAGTTTTAGAAATGAAATATGTATGTTTTTTGGAGATCGAAACCTACGGGTTTGTAATAGCTTGTGAGCTATTATCTTCTTCCTCCTACTTCTAATTCTTCTGTCTTCTAACCTTTTCTTCTCTATCCAAGGTTCTCGCCTCACTTGTATCCTTTTTCTCTAAATTAATATAAGTTATATGTTTGTAAGTTTGTTATGTTTATGTTTTATGGAAGACTTTTTGTTAGCAATCTTAATTGTGTTTTTTTATTGCATCAGTTCTATCCTGAATGGGAGGGTTGTTGAGTCAAGAAGAAGAAAAAGAAAGTCCCAGAACACAAAGGAATCTTGGACAATGGGTATAAGTCTTTCTTTATTCAAGTTTTTTTAATATCTCAATTTGAATTAGCAACTCGATCAGGTATGTGAGGGTGGTTGCAAGCAGCAGATATTCGCCAAAGGAAACTATATAAATCAAAGGCCTCTAAAACCGGTGCATGAATGGTTGATGAGGGTCGACAATTGAGATGACTGGTTCATGAGAATCCCTTTAAACTTAAAGGTCCAGATGATCAACTCTGCAATCAGTTGTTGGAATCCATAAATGCTCAAATCATTCATTTGAAAAATTGAAAACCTTCTGGCATAAAGTATAAAAATCTTGAATATTCTCACTGTCAAAGAAAGTGGGAGATGCTTCGTTGGAACGGAAAAAAAAAAGAGAACCCACAACTTTCTAATTGACAAAACTCAAACTCGGGCATGTCGATGCACATACGACCTAGAGCAGAGCGAGACATCGAGGGTTCACCTCCGTCCCAGAAAAATAGAAAAGAAAGATAAAAAAATGATGAAGACAATAAAACCATTGTTACGTTTCCATATTAAAGTAAAGTTTAGTACTTCATTTTTTTTCTTTATCTTATTGCCCATTGATGTTCCAAAAGTACCTTTTCAGAATCCTGGAGAGGAAGATGCAGCATGGGTTGCCATTGGGAGGCTGCTATAGCGGCTACTAACTTGACTAATAGCTAACGCGTCTGCCTTGTCGTGCATTTTCCTTATGACGTGGCAGAATTTGAGTAGCTCGAACTGTTTCATGAGCTTCATAGCCATTGTGAATTCTGGTTTGCGAGCACACTTCCTCCCGTCGCATCCGTCTACAAGACGATGTAGTCAAAGGTTTTCACTTCACAATGAGTGAAAGATTTGTGCCCCGGTGTATGTTGCAGATTAATCTTATGATAAGAAAGACCTTTTCTTATTCAATCCCGCCCAGCAACAACATCACAGAATGGTAGACAGACACAAAAGCATCTCTAACCATTAGGGAGGGAATGGAAGTACTAGTAGACACTACTTAATACCTCATTCCATAAAATACAAACTTTCCTCAATAACATCATAACATACAAATATAAAAGAAAAAAAGAAAAGAAATATATTATAAAAAAATGAGTCTATTTTCATTTACAAATAGATATCTATTTTCTATCTTCATTCTGATCACATAAATGAAAAATGAATTCTTGTAGAATCTCGTGTCATATATTCAACTAAGAAAATAAGTTTATATTATAGTGGGGAACGAAAAAGACAATATACAGGATAGGGGTAGAAGGGATCCTTCCCTTGGCTTGATCTATGGCCTGAAACTAAGGAATAGAAAATGATCGCCCAATCCCAATTACTTTGTATTTATGTATGAAAGATATAGTAATGATTTTCCAAATTCTATCTCCGATGTCGATTCAATCGAAATTGATAGAGTCAGATCCATCTGCAGCTCCTACATCGATTAGAATGCCCCCTCACAGGCATCACCCCAGAGAATAGTAAGCCCGCTCACAAAGAAAGGATCGACGGCAAGATTCAACAGGGCCAAATCTTCTTTAAGGTTCGGGTCATTGCCGGAGCCACCTAGGGGTGTTGCGTTGTTAGGGAGCCTCGTCCAACAGACTGGGATAGTAGGGGTAGGGGCATAGCTTTGTATAGAAAGGTTGGTTGTTTTTGCGTTGCCTCAACAGCTAAAGGTAAAGTCTTTCATTCTTCAATTACTTACCCTCGGACAAGTTGACAAGAGCTCTTTGTCCATAATCATCAATAGAAAAGGTTTGTAACCAAAGGATCTCTTCTCGTGAGCTTAGTTTCGACGGGAAGGCAACACAGACTGATCCAGGCCCGATCTCAAGAGTTGCACTCCGTCCGAACCTATATGTATTAGTGTCTCTACACAGACAGCTTAGGTTAGGCTTGCATGAAACTTTTATAGACAATCAGCATTATGTCGATTACACATCTTAGGTTGGTCAGAACTAAGGAACAATGCCCCCAAACCTAAGTGGGCCTACCAGAAAAGCAACTGGTACTTAATCGGTCGGGGGCGAATTGGTTTCATGCAACGCCCTAGCTGCAGGAACAGGCGGTTCTCATTGGAAAGTCAACGCCCCACCCCAACGTGAGAGTCTTGCCTTTTCAGCCTACGCTTGCTGCTTGCAGCATGGATTCTTTAGATCTAAAGAATCCATGTGTTGACTTAAAAAAATATATATAACAAAAAAATCAAAGAAGCAACCGCCTCTGCCGGTCCACTTCGCAAAACAATGCACCTCTTCGGAGGCACCGACAATTCAAAACAATAAAAGGACGAAATTCAGAGAAAAAAAAAACTTACGCTCATTTCATTCGACTTCGTTGCTTCACAGAGGCGTCTAGGGTTCGCCGTTCATCTTCCCTCTTCGTCGTTGCTGTTTGGCTTCAGTTCGCAGGAGGGGAAGGATCGCACGAGCCGATCGTTCGACTCCTTATTGTCGTTCGACTTCACCCGCATCCGACGCCACCGAGCCCGACGACACAACCTCCGCCCGTCTCCACCTCCCACGCCTGACCCACCTCCGACGCTGCCGATCCTGTCACCATTCAACTTCGCCCCTCCGACTCCTTGTCGCTGCCCAATCCCATCACTCCGCATGAGGTATAGGGATTGCACAGTTGCTTCTTTGGCACTTTGTTGTCATTCGGCTCCGTTGCTTCACAAAGAGCAGAGATTTCACTCGTCACTTCTTAGGCTCCTTCGTTGTTGTTTGTGTTCGCTACCTCGCAGAAGGTGCAAAAATTGCACCGTCACTTCTTCATTATATTATATATTATATATAATATAATATTATATATTATATAATCATATTAAAAAAATAATATCATATTATATATATTATTAAAAATTTTGAAAAATGAAATTTTAAGCAAATATCGAAGAACTCGGTCGTCGTACCTTAGGTCCGACCAGGATGGTTTGAAATTGAAGACCTGCGAAATTAATTTTTAATCCGGGCAGATGGTTTTGAATCTTAAGACCCCGAGCAGTCGTATCTTAGATCCGGCTGGAATGGTTCCAAATTGAATACCTCACGTAGTCAATCTTAGATCCTAGTGGGATGGTTTAAATTCGAATGTCGTACGCCGTTGACCTTAGGTCCGGGTAGGAAGAAATTCCGGCAAAGGCCGTCCCGATTTCTCCCTCGGTGGGGAGGTGACGCCGTGAGGCTGCCGAAATTTTTTTTAAAATTCTGGACTTAGCGAATTTTGAAAAAAAAAAACACGAATCTCTAAGAAAAATTTTGAAATTGGAGAGCATTTAATTCGCCTAAAGTAATTAATGAAATTATAATGTTGAGTTGTTCATTAATTAACATGATAATTAATTTAAACATCTACGGTGGAGATTGATAGATTTGACCTTACATTGGAGTTGTAATTATTCAGGCAACATCAATTTATAGAAGGTGTTTGACAACCTTCAGCCACAAAATTATCTAAAGAATCTAAGCACATAGTATTGCATAAGTGCAAGTTGTGCAATATGGATGAACAACGTCAATGGGATCTTCAATAAAAAAAATTAAATTGAAACATTACATGAAAGGGAAAAATTATTCCACATTTAGGCAACTTCCCTTCCTCAAGTCTCTGAATCTTTCTTGCATGCTGAAAGTAAAATAACTTGAAAACAAATTTCCTGCTAGAGCTAAATTACTGTGCAAAATTGAATGAGTTGCCCTCTTTGCCTTCTAAGCTAAAGAGCTTGAAGTTATTTAAAATGGCTCTTTTGTTGGAAACATAAACCAACATTTTTATGGTAAAATTTCTTTGCAAATTTCATTTTTATAGCCATGTATGCAAAGCAATCAACTCTCAAAATAAACTCAACCTTAAAAAAACTCAAACTCAAATCAAACACAATTCAAACAAAACCCTACAAAACCCTATACAAAACTCCTCAACATAAATTGAAACTCTCCAACAGAACAACTAAAACACTAACCAGTGTCAAAACCCAGAAGTGTTAAAATCACAAACTCAAACCAACCCAACAAACAAATAATTAAGTAATTCAAATCATTTGGGCAGCCTTGTTTATAAGAACTTGGTTGTAAGACCCACTACCCGGCAACTTTCGTAGGAAAGTCGTAAACCCGACCTTAGGGGAAAGTTTTAGGTAAAAATTTAACCTAACGTCAACCCCCAATTAAAACCCTCGGCCACTTCTAATAGAAGTCGTAAGTCTGACCTCTGAGGAAAATGTTTAGGTGATAATGTAACCCTAGTCTATAGGGACTTGGTTGTAAGACCCACAACTTGGGCCACTTGACTTAAAGTGCTAGGTCGTAAGACTCATCACTAGGCAACTTTCTAACGGAAGTTATAAGACCTAACCTAAATCTAATCCAAATAATTTAATTCAAATCAATGGGCATCTTAATCTAAAGGATTAAGTTGTAAGACCCGCACCTTTTTTTAGGCTATTTCCTAAGGGAAATCATAAGTCCTACCAATCAATTAAAACATTCAGGCTACCTCTAAAGAGGTCGTAAGTCCCACTATAAGGGCAACTTCTAAGGAAGCCATAAGTCCCTACCCAAATCAAATCACATAGGCAACTCCTAATTGGAGTCGTAAGCCCAAAACTATACAAATGAACGGGCAACTCCTAATTGGAGCCGTAAGCCCCAAACTAAACAAATGAACGGGCAGCTCCTAATTAGAGCCATAAGCACCAAACTAAACAAATGAACGGGCAACTCCTAACTAGAATCGTAAGCCCCAAACTAAATACATCCTTGGACAACTCATAAATAGAGCAGTAAGCCTATTCCAAATAAATATCTCGGGCTACTTTCTATGAAAGCCGTAAGTCCCAAACTAAACCTAAATCCCTGGGCTACTTCCTAAAGAAGCCATAAGACCCGCTCCAAACCAAATTCCAAACTTCGGTATTACTTATAAACAAAATTATGAATCCCAAAACTAAATTAATTTCTAGGTATTCTAATAGATGTAAACCCATATCCCCAAACACATAACAAAATTAAAATTCATATTTAACCACTTCAGTCTACTCGGGATCCCTGAGAGAAGGCAAACCATGGCTGCTAATCAGATTCCCAGGACACTACAGTCAATAATTGTTAGTGTTGGTAGACTGAAAATTACGGTATACACGGGATGACGGAACCATGAGATCATGATCGGGGGTAATTAACTATGAGTGCTTGCACTAATAGGAAGTAAAGATCCCAGATCTAAGTAAACCCTGATACTACCCTCAGGGGAAATCTGGTTAATTTCAATCTGACTTAAGGAAAGTGGAATCCTAAAGCTGCAAAACGGGATTCGTGCATTCGTGCCATTTTTCTTGAGCCAACACCATGCATCCCCTACCCTGGAGAAAGACTATATTCAAATTTCAAAGAAGAACGAGCTAGGCTTAGGTTAAGTCATCAAAGCTGTTCGGAATTCACAAACCACTTCGACCGACGGTCAAAATTTCTTCGAATATGTCCATGAATTTATTCAAGACTTGAGCAAAACTCAGATTGGAGAGCAGTATGGTCGTTTTATTATAGAAATGATGACCTTATTTCTTTTTTGTTTCTAACAGGTTAGGTGCTCTTTTACCTTCGAAAATAAGAAAGTTATCTCATGGGGAGTTAGTTGCTCCCACAGTCTTCCTTCGTGATAATCTTTCTCGACGATCTTCCTAGAAGAAGATCTTGCGTCCATGAGAAAGAACTCCTATGTTCAAAAAATCCCTACGAATCCAAAGAAGTGTAGGACTATAAGCTCATGCTCGAACAGTTAGGTCAATAAAAACCCAACTTCACCAAAAAAACTCTTGCTTTAACTCGATTCGGGCTTGAAAAATGAACATATGATCATCTCCTTAATGTGAGAATCACTCCCGTGGCTGGATCCATTTCCAGGTCTTCAAGTAAAAATCAGTGATCGGGACTAGCAAGAAGAACATTTAGTACAATTTAATCGTTCCCTTCCGCCGGTTCCCTCCTCATATGTAGTCCTCTTAGGTATATTCTTCTTCTTTGAGGCCCTAAAGTCAACCATCCAAATGATCATCCGAAGCCATGCGAGCATCCAAATCCACAAATGAATCTGTCACGCTGATTGACCTAAGGATGACATAGGAATGAATGAAGATAGACAATTCTCTTATGAAAGAAAAGAGAATAGAGCTGTGGGACTTCACAAGCTCATGCCATCAAAAGTAAGCTCTTTCGAAAGAGAAGGTCAATATAGCATGATTTACTGGTTGCGGGTTGGATAGGTAGATCAATCGGGTGGGAGGAACTACCAAAATAGGCTAACATGGAACTTGGTAAAATGAAATAGTTAAATAATTGAAAAATTAGATTATTCATGAATACACATTGAATGCTGAGATTATGTATTGAATTTCCGGTAGTAGATCTAAAAGAAATGAAACAAAAGATACGGTAGAACTATGACAATTATTTTATAAGGTCTACCCAATGCTAGATATAGAGGTGCATAATAGATCGATATGAACATCATGAGCTATCCCGCTATAAAACCAGGTGTTGTTGATACCTCCTCAGGCTAGCCAGCCTTTGAAGGTCACAGATCGAGTCATTCTTATATTTTCATATCGATTCTTCTATTGGACAATATTCATGGGGAATCTACTTCGAGCACTAAAGCATAAGCAAGGCGTGCAGCATTGAAAAACCTATCTTCTTAATTCTCCAATCACCGGAATATGGGAAAGAAAGACGATCCCGACCTTCTTTCCTCTGTTCAATACATAATGACTGAGGCTGACTTTGGTTCGATCAATTCATCAATGGTCAGCAAGTATAGTATGATGATTGATGATCTTGCATGTCTTTCGTGTGAATCGGTGGGTTTACCCAGCGAATGAACTTGGGTTACAGGAGCACTTCTTCTTAAGTATAGGGTCAAAAGTGCTCGCACGTGCGATTTTGGGGAGGTGGGCGTTGGTTGAACCATTCCATCCTAATAGTGTATATTTGGAGCTCAATATAAAATTTGTCTTTCTTGCAAGACCTGTTCGGATAAGGGCAAACTCCAGAGATTGCTTCGAAGTATGATCCTTGCCTTTACCCTTTCCTCAATTAGAAAAAACATTATAAAATTACTATCTTTAAATCAAAAAAATTTAATGACGCGCAGTGTCTGACTGTTCCCTGTGGTTGTGGTTTTCTCATTCTTGTACTACACTAACCTCTTGATATGCACGAGAAAAAAGAAATGTGGGAAATCAACTATTTCCCCGGTTGTCTAAGAACCCTATCTAGGGCACCTCCGCAATCATTTTTAAGACGATCAAAGGATTTTTTTCATCCATCTCCACCTTGAGTGACCATCGCCTCATCCTCATTCACTCAGTTTTGGTGGTCAAATTCTGTAGAACTATGAGTTCTAAGACTGGTTCGATATTAGTAATTGAATTTCTTACCTCTATGGAGTCAGTCTAACTAAGCCTCCTCCAGACTACAAAAACCTTATAAACTAGAAAAAAGTCAAGTATTTCATTTTTCATTTTCACGCTAGATTGATATGTACTTTTATTATCACTTCCGGTACTAAAAAGGTCAATTACAAAGTTATTAACTGATCGAAACTTTAATATAACCCTTTCTAGTCCTATTGGAGGGGGGACCCCATATTACACCCCTTAAGTCATTAAAGTCAATCGTATTTTTATATTCTTCATTAAAAAGTTAAGCAAATATCTCATCCACCTTTGTTGAATATAATCTTATAAGAAAAGTACTTTTATCTTCATCCTTAATACACTTCACTTCAATTGAATCCTTACTACTCATATCTCTTTGTTTGATTAACTTATACATATATATTTCTCCTTTCTTAGTATCTAATCTATTATATAAATAATTAAAAGCTAAGCTCTTTGCATCGCAAATAGTTTTCTTAGATTCCTTATGAGCCTCTTTATAGCTTTCCCAATTATTAGAATTTTAACATCTAAGTCAATTTTTATAAAAAATCTTTTTATTTTTTATCTTTTCTTGTACATTTACATTCAACCACCAACTATTTTTACTGTTATGAGTTTTTCCCTTCGAAACTCCAAGCATATCTTTTCTAATATTCTTAATATCACTAGCCACTTTTTCTCACATAACATTAGAATCCTCATGCACAGACAAAATCTTAAGATCTAAAATCTTACTCTCAAAAATACTTTTATTAATATTTTTTAAATGCTCCCATCTAATCCTAGAAATCATTTTACTTTATTTTTTATTTTTTGTCGTTTTATCTAAAAGTCTAAAACTAATAATCAATATTTGGTACATAAATTTTCACTCAAAATAACTTTACAATCTTTGCAATCTAAACGATCTAATTTTCTTATAAAAAAAAAATTATTCTGCATTTTACTATATCCATTTTTATAAGTGATAATATACTCATTTTTTTCTTAAATAAGGTATTAGCTTTTAAAAAATCATAAGCTAAAAAAAAAATCTAATATAATCTTACCAACTTCATTTGTCGTTCCAAACCCATGACACCATGAATGTTTTTAAAATCATCTACCTCTCTACCAACATGTCTATTTAAATCTTTTCTAATAAAAACTCTTTCTTCAAGCAGTATCATTTGTATTAATTTTTCTAAGTCACTTCAAAATTTTAATATTAAATGCATATCCAAACCTATTTGAGGAGCAAAAGCACATATAATATTAAAAATCTTAGCATCGACAACAAACTTTAAAGCCATAATTTTATCTCCAATTTTGTTAATTTTAATAACATAATCCTTCAAACTCTTATCTATAATAACACCTACACCATTTCTAGTACGACTCATACCCGAATACTATATTCTATATCATATATCAATCTTTTTAGCCTTCTCTCCAACCCATTTAATTTCCTAAATGCATAGAATATTTATCTTCCTATGAATCAAAATATCTTATAAATCCATTAATTTTCCTTTAAGGGAGCTTATATTCCAAATTTCTTATCCTAATTTTAGTTTCATGGACTAGCTTTTTTTCCCACATCTGTCATTGATGTGGAAACCCTTATTTATTTAACACTGCAACCGAGCGTCGGTGCAACGGACCTTGCACATTTGTCTTTGTATTCAGACCATACAACGCGTCGTTTTCAAGGGACGTCTTAGCATTAACATTTTTTTTTAAAAGATTCATGTCATGATTATTCAACAAGTTTTATGTTGGCTGTCGATTACCTAACGCAACCCTCCAAGAATTGCCCATATAGGAATTCAAAAAAGAATAGATTTTATTCAGGTCATAATCTATATTGAACTTCCAAATTTATTAATAGGAGGAACACGGGAAGTCGAAGAATTACAGATGAATGTACCAAAATCAACATAAAGAAAGATTCATTTGATCTGCTCTAAATAGAACTATTTATCTTTTAATCTTTCTACTAACAAAATTCCTCTTTCCTTTGGTAACCGGGGCAGGTGAGCATTGGATAGGCGCAGCAGCTCTTCCATAATCTCTCAAAGGCGCTTGCTCATTGTCGTGGGCCCCTAACATCTAGGCCAACAAGCCCAAGGGGAGGGAGCCCTAGCCTTGCTAGCATTCATTCTTATTCACTTCCTCACAGCGCTAGTAACCTCTTGCTCAGTGTGGCGGATTTATTTCATTCAGTGAACGATCTCCTGCATAATGAGAAATTTATCACTAATTTGGTGCCCTGGTATGAAGTTGCTGACTTACTAATGCCTTTTTGCAATATGAAAGAAGAATGAGATCAGAAACTCCATCATTGGGGCAAACGATGCAATAACTTTAGTGAGGGCAAAGCCAAAAATTGCATAACCAAATGATTGATTAGCCAATGATGGATTTCGCGCCACGAAATGAATCAAAGAATTGAAAATGATTCCAATACCAACAGTAGCTCCCGTTGAACTAATTATAGCCGCTCCGACACCCATTGATTTAGCACCTTCTAACATCTCGAGTCTAGAATTCTCGTCACGCTTTGCTTTTCCTTCACTAATTGCTAAATTCTTTATCATTTGCTCTGCCCAATTTTTGGTTTTCTTTCTTCTTACCTCCATCAATGCCAATTAGGTTCGATTTTTTGGTGTGTTACTCCCTCGCCCTTTATATTTCCACGAATATCTTTTCATAGTGGACCTATGCATACATCCTTTTTAGTATGCATGAAGGGTTACCCCTAATAGAAGCCTACACTAAGAAGTAGCTGCCTTAGCTCCAATTGCAAAAGTAATCTAGTACCTACTATTTAGTTCGCTCTTATAGCAGCCCCCTAAGAAGCAAGGGAGTAGGAACTAGTTAGACAAATACATCGATTTCTTACACGTACAAAGGAACTATTTTTTGGCAACTTGGACAACTTAGAACAATGTTTGTCCCGCATATCATACGAAAGATCGGGATATTGAAAAAAGGCTTTAGAAAGCTTTTGTCTCAAATCATATTTAGGCGCGAGCAATCTACGTTTGTGATCTCTTAGTCGTTTATTTCTGCGCAAAATAACAAAAACGGGGATGAACAGGCAAATTTCTCTCATTTATAAAACGACTCTCTAATGTCGGGGATTTCAATGAAAGCAAGACAAGGTATACGCCATCTTTGACATGTTGATCGCTATAGATAGCTGACTATACCTCCATGTAAGCGACCCGCCCAAGATCGAGAAAGTTGATGATTCCAACTACTTACTGTCGGTCCCACAGATCATGTGCATTTTTCTCCCCAGGTAATGCTAGAGTATTCTAATATCACATCGTAGACCTCCACCCTAATTATATCTTCCTTATAAGTGAACTGGAACATAGTGCATGAAATCCTCTTCGATGCTGCAAGGATGAGACGATGTGACATACTATGATCTCATACAGAAGTTATGCACTTCGGCTCAGCTAGAACCTCTCAACTGCTCCCTTTAGGGCGTCCCTATGGGGATGGGCCCCAAGCTTTCCCCTCCCCCCTCCCCCCTCTCCTAAGACATAAAGGCAATAATTCCGCTGAAAAAGAGAACCGATAGTTCGACTAAAAGCTCAGAGTGAATAGATCCGCCATTTCAAGGAATATCTCTTTTGTCGTGGTGTATTGTGTATCCCCCTTTGTTCCAGTCATGGAATAGAAAAAAGAAATGAAAAAATGGATTTTTGTTCGAGAATGAAATTTTATTGGAATTGTCCATATCTGGTTCATCCTTTGAAACCAGATATGGGTCGCTTAGAGCTTTACTTACTTTCTTCGCTTACGACTTTCCATATTCCTCCCTCCGAAAAAAAAGGATTCTATTCTGGATCTCCTGTCGAAGCATACCTCATTCATTCTCGCTTCTTTTATGTCACTCTCAAAAAATAACCTTTCAGCAAAAAAGGCCTCTTGGTTGAGCTACTTCATTACTCGAATCAAAAACCTTTCTTAAGCATGCTCATGAGCAGCTTCTCTCTCATTGGATCTCCTTTCCAACTGGATTTTTTTTCCAAAGATGTGATCTTAGAGCTCACTTACACTAATTCATTCAGGCAAGACAGATTACGATGTCATGATGTGCCCATTCTTATGGCCATTCCTTCAATACTTTAATTCTCGAGAGTCTCTCTGTGGTCCGCATAGTAGATATGGGAGATTTGCAAAACATGTGGTCTTGACGATGAAATTTCTTTTCTCTGTTGTTGCCTCGAAGAACTTTTGGCTGAGCATTCCATAACCAGGATAAATATGTAGGACTTTCATGAGCGCATGTCGCAGGCTTCTATCTCTATTAGTGGTTTGCAGCAGAGAATCTTTCTCAGGGAGACGTTTGGTACATTATAACAAGAAACTTTATGTTATACTAACCTAAGTATATATAACTTTGGTTGGGTTATGGCCAGTTACTGCACCTTTATGCTTATGGTTATTAGTAACTAGTAAGTCTGTCAAAGACAAACTTTGGTTATCGTTCTCTTTCCTGAGCATGCCCTGCCAGTACTTATTATTCTCGATGAATGATCTATTCTACCAAAGAAAATCATAGTAAAACGAGTCGCCTTTTTAGTTTTAAAAACATGGCAAGCTAGAAGAAAACTTGCATCTAATTGGCTCAAAAGCCGGCCCTTGCTCAATATCCAATTTTGAATCATTTCCAGTGAGTCGTGTGAAGCAGAACCTCTTCGAGTTTCTTGCCAATAGAAGTCATGGGTTGCCTCCTCTCAGGGATCCCAAGTAGATTGAAGTTGGTAGATATGAATTTTTTTTTTAGTTTTAATTTTATTGGGTGTTTTGGGATTTACATCTATTAGAATACCCATAAATTGATTTATTTTGGGATTTATGACTTTCTTTAGAAGTAACCCAAGGGTTTAGATTGGAGCTGGACTTATGGATTCTTTAGGAAATAGCCCATGTATTTAAATTTAGGTTGGGACTCGCGGCTTTCGTAGAAAGTAGCCCGAGGATTTAAATATAGGTTGAGACTTATGACTTTTGTAGAAAGTAGCCCAAGTATTTAGATTTAGGTTGGGACTTACAGCTTTCATAGAAAGTAGCCCAAGTAATTGATTTGGAATGAGGCTTACTACTCTATTTGTGAGTTGCCCAAATATGGGTCTTACAACGTAACTCTACAGCAAGGTTGCCCGGGGATTTTGTTTGGATTTGGGATATGTATTATTATTTCCCTTAAGAAGTTGTCTGAAAATGGGTCTTACAACTTAATGCTTTAGACTAAGATGCCCATAGGTTTGAATTGGATTATTTGATATTTAGGATCATTGCTATTTATTTAGTAATTTTCCTAAAATGTGAGTCATATGACTTCACTTAGAAGTTGCCCGATAGCGGGCTTTATAACCTAATCCTATAGACTAGGATGCTCATGAATTTGTGTTTTTATAGAAGATCTTATAATAGAAATTCCACATGCTTTTAATATAGGATTAATATCATAATTATTGTATTTCAAAGTATTATTTAAAGATGAAATTCTCTTTTGAGGCTTTTGCCTTGATTTTTTTAACAAGAGTTGTCCGTATAATTGTATTTGGGTAGGGGCTTATGGCTTTCATTAGAAAGTAGGCCATGTTAGTTTGATTTATGACCTTTACTAAAGGTAGACCGAAGGTTTTAGTTGTGTAGGTGTTATTGCTTCCTTAGGAGTTGCCTAATGATGGGTCTTACGACCTAGCCCGATAAGCTAAGTAGCCCGAGTGATGGGTCTTACAACTAAGCCCTATTGACTAGGATGCCCAAGTGAGTGGTCTAGGGTTGTATTATCACCTAAACATTTCCCTGAGAAGTCGGACTTACGACTTCCATTAGAAGTGACATGTTTTAATTGGGGGTTAGAGGTTAGTTCACTTTTACCTAAAACTTTTCCCTAAGGTCGGGGATATGTCTTTGCTTTGAAAGTTGCCGGGTAGTGGATCTTACAACCAAGTTATTATAAACAAGGCTGCCCATTAATTTGAATTTCATTGTGTTTGTTGAGAGGATGTCATTTATTTAGGATTTGTTACTTGGAGAGTTTGAAAGGTTTGTGAATTGGTTTGAATTTATGATTTTGACACTTCGGGTTTTGACACTGGCATTAATGTTTTAGTTGTTTTATGCTCGTAGTCTTTTTTTACTACAGTTGCCTACTACTCTACTCATTTTTAGTACTGTTATTTTACTAATTTTTTAGTACTTAGCTTTCCTTACTTTTCTAGTATTTTGTTCTAACTGCAGTAAATAAATTTATTATTTTCCAGCATTGATTTAATTTATTTATGATGCACTGATTCTTGTTTACTTGTTTGCAAGTAAGTAGTACGTGCAGCTGTTCAAGGAGCTCACAGGTAGGAGCCATTATTGAGTTGAAGCTTTATTCAGGAATATTGGAGAGCTTATGTTCATTGAATTGGCGAGTAGTTGTTAAGCAGTGTTTGAGAGTGGGAGAGCTATTGTTGAGAGCATTTGATATCAATTGTATATTTTGATTATTAAAAAATATTTTTATTTGCATTTTTTTAATTTTTATAATTGCTCAATTGATTAATAAATTAATTAAACAATTTAAATTTCAAAGCTTTTGAAATTCTTTTTTATTTAACTCTCAGATTTTAAATGCTCTCAAATTTTAAATTTGTTTTTTGGATTTTAAATTTGTTTCTCAATTTTCTTTTGTTTAAATTAATTAATTTATTTTAACCAATTAATTATTTATATTAATCAACTGAGTAATTAAAATCCAAATTAATTTACTCTCCAATTATTACAAAAAATTGAAATTTTAATAATTTAAGAAAATATCGGCAGCCTCCCGACGTCCTCTCCCCGCCTAGGGAGCAATCGGAATGGCATTTGCCGTAATTTCTTCCTACCCGGACCTAAGGTCGATGGCGCAAGGTATTAAATTTGGAACCATTCCGACCGAATCTAAGATATGATGGCCCGAGGTCTTCAAATTTAAAGCCATCATACACGGATTAAAAATCGACGGCGTATGGTCTTCGAATTGAAATCTACCTACCTGGATCAAAGATCGACAATGTAGTGCCTTCAATTTAAAAACCATCTGCCCGGATCTAAGATCGATGGCACGGGTCTTCAATTTAAACATTCTTGGCCGGACTTAAGGTCGACAACACAGGTCTTCAACGCCTGTTTGAAAATCTTTTCTCTTCTTTTTTTATTATTATATTAGATATATAATATTATATAAATAATAAAAATATGAATATTATATATTATAATATGCATTTAAAAGAGAATTGGAGAAAAGGTTTGAGTCGGGTCTTCTCAGGCACTGGGATCTGGTCGAAGGAATATAGTCGAACAGTAACAAAGGAACCAAAGAATCAATTCATGTAATATCTATACCTCCTATGATGGGAGTCGAACAGCAACTAAGGGGCGGAAAAAAGCGACTCTTGCAATCTCTATTCCTCCCGAAAAGCAATGAAGTCGGACAACAACGGAGCAAAAGAAGCATTGCGTGCAATCTCTCCCCTCCTGCAAAGCAATAGAGTCGGACAACAACGAAGGAGAGGAAGAAGTGTCGCGTGCAATCTCTCTGCCTGTGAAGCAACGAAGGAGCAGAAGGAGCGACCGTGCAATCTCTTCCTGCGAAAGAACGAAGCCAAAAAGCAATGACGAAAAAGAGAAGATGGAACTGAACCCTAGATGCCCCCTGCAGCAACGAAGATGAACAATGACGTTGGGGCCGAAATACGACAGCAGCAACTGAGTCAAAGAGGCTACTCGAGCTATCTCTCCGCCTCCTATAAAGTAACAAAGCCAAACAACAACGAAGAAGTCGGAGGTCGGGACGTCAGAGCGAAGTTCACACAGGCAACGAAAACACAGTCATGGAATGAACGTAAGTCCTACCTTTGTCCATTTTTTTCTTTTAAACGACCAAACTACCGAACGGAAGTTACTCTAACAAATTGATGTCTCTCAAACCTAAGCTTTTCTTGTTCTATCTATTTTTCATTTCTTGTTCTCTATTAAGAATAGAAATAGGGAATTAAAAGCTTTTAATGGATAGGTAATGGAATAAAATATTTAGATTAAAATAATAATATTCTAGTATATAATTATATAAATTATTTAGTTTTAAATACAAAAATCATATAAATCATATTATATCTTAAAATCTAGATCTCTAAAAATTACAAGAAAACATTCACAAAAAAGAATATCATTTTTAAAAAAATTTGGTAAAATCGATTGTAAAATAGACACATGACGATCCTAAAACCCTCACTTGTACCGACGGGTATCAATTTTTTAAGAATTTGAACTAATGCATAAAAGTTACGAAAAAAATTAGTATCATTGAAGCACTACAATATCTATGTTATGGCAAAGAATGTTTGTGATTTGGACTTCTAATAATTCCTAAAAAATTAATTTGTCTATGTAAAAATCCATGCTATTACAAAGATTGTAAATGAATAAATATTGGTTGCTGATGATTTAAAAAAATGAAATTCTTTCACTTTAGATTTTGGGGAGTCAAACTAACCAATCACAAACCTGCATGCATAAAGCGAGAGTTCACATAATAAAAATATATGTATTTGAAAACATATGCAACCAGTACACACGCTGACCATAATCACTCAAAACGCGCACGTACATACCGCACATACATAAATATTTCAAGCAATTTCCACACCTTTGATAGGCACACACAATTCAAAAATACATGTACATTCAACATAGACATACCATACATTCATACATTAATTACACCTAACAAATTGAATTCATTCATTAATCAAGCTCAATCATTTAGTAAATCATACTTAAATAACAATGTCAATTTATACTTATTATTTTTGAATTAAGACATCACAAGTATGAGCACACATCGTTCACACAGATACACAATTAATATATATAAAACATTTACTTATGATATGCATAAACATACAAAATAAGTATTCAAGAGAGTTACCCTCATGCAAACAGTTCACACATGTGCACACCACTCACAAACACCCATAAACATGAACTCACACTTGCTAGCAGCCATATAAAAACCTACACGCCAAGATAGAGTTCATATAAATCACATATACAAGTGTTCAAACAAACATACATACAACACACTTAAATAACCATGCATAGTTCACACATATTCACATGCACATTATAAACACTAAAATATCTCTAATCATGTATAATACTATCATTGTATGTTATAAATTCCCCCATTTATAACCTAGGGTAGCACGCTTTGGCAGTGAAAAGGAGTTGGCGTGACGATGGACTCACATATATATCTAAACATAGCATATGCACAAGTATGCAATTCAAACATAAACAAACGTGTATGACATTCACACACCCACCAAATGTAAGCACCCATGTGATTACCCTTATGCTTACCAACCGAACATTAACTCACATGCATATATAGAGTTCATATAGTTCACACATATAATTATTTAAACACTCAAATTCATACAAAATATGCACAAAAGCATAAATCACACAAACATGCACATGAGTACACTATAAACACAAAAGGTTCAGACAACTCGCACATGTTATTACAAAGATTGTAAATGAATGGATATTGGTTGCTAATGAATTGAAAAAAAAAATTCTTTCACTTTAGAATTTGGGGTGTCACACTAACCAAGCACAAGCCCGTATGCATAAAGCGAGACTTCACATAATAAGAATATATAAGTATTTAAAAGCATATGCAACCAATACACACATTGACTTGATCACTCAAAACACACACGTACATATACCGCACATAAATAAATAGTTCAAGCAATTCCTACACCTTTAATAAGCACACACAATTATAAAACACATGCACATTCCACATAGACACACCATACATTCATACGTCAATTACACCTAAGAAATTGAATTCATCCGTTAATCAAGCTCAATCATTTAGTAAATCTTACTTAAATAACAATGTCAATTTATACTTATTATTTTTGGATTAAAACATCACAAGCATTAGCACACATCGTTCACACACAAATACACAATTAATACATACAAAACATTTACTTATGATACGCATAAACATACAAAATAAGCATTCAAGAGAGTTACCCCTCATGCAAACAGTTCACACATGCGCACACCACTCACAAACACCCATATGCATGCACTCACACTGCTAGTAGCCATACAAAAACCTGGACGCCAAGATAGAGTTTATATAGATCGCACATACAAGTGTTCAAACAGACATGCATACAACACACTTAAACAACCATGCATAGTTCACACATATTCACATGCATTTAAAGATCAGACGTACATACATGCACACTGTAAACACTAAAATCTCTCTAATCATGTATAATACACTAACATTATATGTTATAAATTCTCCCACTTTTACCCTAGGGTAGCACGCTTTGGCTGTGAAGAGGGGTTGGCGTGATGATGGACTCACATATATATCAAAACACAGCATATGCACAAGCATGCAATTCAAACACAAACAAACGTGTATGACATTCACACACCCACCAAACGCAAGCACCCATGTAATTACCCTTATGCTTACCAACCGAACATTAATCCACATGCATAAATAGAGTTCACATAGTTCACACATACAACTATTTAAACACCCAAATTCATACAAAATATGCACAAGGACATAAATCACACAAACATGCACATGAGTGCACCATACACGTAGAAAATTCAAACAACTCACACATGCTATTACAAAGATTGTAAATGAAGAAATATTGGTTGTTAATGAATTAAAAAAAAATTGAAATTCTTTCACCTTAGAATTTGGGGTGTCATACTAACCAAGCACAAACCCGCATGCATAAAGCGAGAGTTCACATAATAAGAATATATAAGTATTTAAAAACATATGCAACCAATACACACGCTAACCTTGATCACTCAAAACACACGTACATATACCACACATACATAAGTAGTTCAAGCAATTCCCACACCACCTTTAATAAGCACACACAATTCAAAAACACATGCATATTCCACATAGACACACCATGCAGTCATATGTAAATTACACCTAACAAATTGAATTCATCCATTAATCAAGCTCAATCATTTAGTAAATCATACTTAAATAATAATGTCAATTTATACTTGTTATTTTTGGATTAAGACATCACAAGCATAAGCACACATCGTTCACACATAAATACACAATTAATACATATTAAACACTTACTTATGTTATGCATAAACATACAAAATAAGCATTCAAGAGAGTTAACCCTCATGCAAACAGTTCACACATGCGCACACCACTCACAAGTACCATAGGCATGCACTCACACTTGCTAGCAGCCATACAAAAACCTACATGCCTAGAGTTCATATAGATCGCACATACAAGTGTTCAAACAGACATACAACACACTTAAATAATCATGCATAATTCACACATATTCACATGCATTTAAAGATCACACGTACATACATACATAAGACAAATACTAAAATATCTCTAATCATGTATAATACTAACATTGTACGTTATAAATTCTCCCATTTTTACCCTAGGGTAGTATGCTTTGTCAGTGAAAAGAGGTTGGCATGTCGATGGACTCACATATATATCTAAACACATAACATATGCACAAGCATGCAATTCAATTACAAACAAACATGTATGACATTCACACACCCACCAAACGCAAGCACCCCATGTGATTACCCTTATGCTTACCAACCGAACATTAACCCACATACATAAATAAAGTTCACATAGTTCACACATATAACTATTTAAGCACCCAAATTTATACAAAATATGCACCAGGGCATAAATCACTCAAACATGCACATGAGTACACCATACACATAGAAAGTTCAGATAACTCACACACAAGCACACACAAAAAGGATTCATAGAATTTAGACTCTCAATTCAATCACAAATCGACACAAATTGAAAGTGCACATATGCACACGAACACACTTATATGTTACTGACACCCAATTAAAAAGAATTTTTCATTAACCATGCACAATTAGTTTATTAATTATACTTATTTGACTCAATCAATGAGAATTTTATTAATTATTCATTATAGTAATGCATTTTTGTATTATATTGTTTACAATTAGTTTTCTATTATATTATTAGTCACAATATCAATAACAATTAACAATACAAATGCTAGTAACAACATTAGTATCATGATCAATAATGTTAAATGGTGTTAATGATAGTAAATAGTATTAATGACAGTCACAATAACAGTACAGTGTTCGTAGTAGTGTCGGTATCAGTATTCAGATATTCAATGAGTGTATCTTATCCTAAGTACATATAAAATACACACATTCATGCAAAATATACAAGTACAAACAAGCACAAACACTCATGCAAAATACAGAAATTTAATATTTTGTTTTTAAATTATATGACAAATTAAAAATAAAAATTTATCTTACGAAATAACATATTTCATAAAATATTAATACTATTTATTCTAGTTTTATGAATAGGTCAGAGGGTTATGTCAACGTAATGTTTTATCACGTGGATTTTATAATAGTACAATTAATTTTTCTAAATGCACATAAAGTTCAGAAACTCGTCTAAAGCATGCAAATGCACATAACCTAAGAAAATTAATTATTTAACCACCAAACATAAATAATTTTGATGTGGTTTATATTTATGAAGCTAAGAAAATAACTTCAATTATTTTTTAATGATATCCTTGAATGATAATTTTTTTGATAAAAAAATATATATATAATGTTATATTGTAATTTAAACTCGAGCAAGTACATACAATTTACATATAAATGTACACACACAAAAGCACATGCACTCAAGCAAGATGGAGTTAATTTATAATACGCTTCAAGAATTATTTTTATCCTAAATGCACATAAAGTTAAAACACTCATGCAAAACATACACATGCATACAACCACACACACAAGTACAAAATAGAAAAAATTTATGTTTTGCTCTTAAATTTTATGACAATTTTAAAAAATACAATTCATCTAAGTAATGAATTTCATAAAAAATTAAAAATAGTTTTTGTTTAACTTTTATGAATATTCCAAAGGGGTATCTTATTATAATATTTTATCACATTGATTTTATACTACTCTCCTACAATTACTTTTATTATAAATACACATAAAATTTACACACTCATGCAAAACATGCAAAACATATTAACAAATTATTCACAAGCATACAAACTCATACAAAATAAAATAATTTTATACTTCACTCTTGAATTTTATAAAAACCTAAATAATAAAAAAATTTTGTTACTAAGTAATTAATTTCATAAAAAAGTAATAGTATTTATTCAAGATTTTATAAATATTCTAAAGGCTTAATTGCGATAATATTTGTTTTCCTGAATTTTATACTACTTCCTACAATTATTATTATCATAAATGCACGTAAAGTTCACATATTCATACAAAGCATATCCATGCACAACAAAAAATACACTAATATAAAATATAATTAATTTTATATTTCACTCTTAATGCTCTTAGAATTAAAAAAATAAAATTTTCTCTTACTAAGTAATTGAATTCATAAAAGATTAATAGTAATTATTCAAGATTTTACAAATACTCTAGAAGGCTTTGTCATAATGATCTTTTATGAAATAGTTTATTTATATTAAATAAAATAAGATAGAGTTAATTACATACTAATCGCTTATAATAATTCTTATCCTAAATGCACACATATATTTCACATATTCATGCAAAGCATACACATGCACATCAGCTAAGAAAATGATTTATTTAAACATCGAGCATAAATAATTTTAATGGGTGTTTTATCTATGAAGCATAGAAAATAACTACAATTCTTTTTTTAAGGTACCTTTGAGTATAGTTTTTATGATAAATAAAATATTATATGATATAATTCACACCCAATCAAACTCAAATTATTTATATACACATGCACACAAGCATAGTCACTCATGCAAGATGAAGTTAATTTTATATTACTCTCTAAAATTATTTTTATTCTAGATTCACATAAATTTCATACACTTATGCAAAGTATACGCACGCACACATACTCTTACAATATAGAGAAATTATGCATTTTGCTTTTTAATTTTATAAAATTAAAACAATAAAAATTTGTGCTACTAAGTAAAGAAATTCATAAAAGATAAATAGTATTTAATCAAGATTTTATAAAAATGATTGTTACTATGTGGATTTTATACCACTCTCATACAATTCCATAATCGATGCAAGTCATTCGAAAATAGTTCTAGCAATCTACTGTTATATTTGTTGGTCAAAGTATTTCCCACAATATGCCTTAGATATTTACCAAATAGACTTGGGGCATGTTTAGCAACAAGTAGGATTTAACTTTAGAATGATTTACTAAATCATGTAAATTCAAATTTAGTAAATCCTGACATGTTAAATCATGAAAATTGTTAGGTGTCTAGGGTTTGCTTTTCAACTTCTACATTTCATTATTAATGTTCAATTTTGTTGCTTCGCATGAGGTAGAGTTTTGCACGAGCCGCTTCTTTAGCTTTTTCATTGTTGTTCGACTTCACTCCTTCAACATAGTTCCCTTCCTGACATTTTGATCAAAAGCAACGATGGGAGCTCGCTCTCTGTGAAGGTACCCATCTTTCTCTCTTTTATGCACTTCTTCGACCAAATCCCATAAATCCGCTAAATTTAAAAATTTACTAATCTGCGCGGGGCTGTTTGGCAACAAGTGGGATTTAACTATAGTAGAACTTAGTAAATCCTTTAAATTCGGATTTAGTAAATCCCGAGGGTGTTAAATATTGAATATTGTTTGTTATACCAAATGATAAATTTTATTAAATCCTGATAAACTGCTTGGTAATATATTTTAGGATTTATGATAGTTAGGGATTTAAATTTGAAGGGTGGAAAAGCTGTTGGACCTGATGATATTCCAATAGAGGTGTGGAAATGCTTAGGAGATAAAGGAGTTTCATGGCTTACTAAACTTTTTAATACTATTTTGAAGACTAAAAAGATGCCAGATGAGTGGAGAATAAGTGTGTTAATTTTTTTTAAGAATAAAGGTGATGCACAAGATTGTGCGAATTATAGAGGTATTAAGTTAATTTGTCAAACATTAAAACTTGGGACGAGTTATGAGCATAGGTTGCAGCGTGATACTAATGTTTTCTCAAAATCAATTTGGATTCATGCCGGGTAGTCGACTATGGAAGCCATACATTTATTAAGAGGTTTGATGGAGAAAATATAGAGAAAATAAGGAGGATCTACATATGATATTTATTTTAGAAAAAAGCATATGATAAAGTTCCAAGAGAAGTGATATGGAGAGTTCTTGAAAAGAAAGGAGTCAATAATGCTTATATTCGAATCATTAAAGTATGTTGCATGAGCTTACTATTGTGTTCAAACACAAGGTGAATTGACCAAGTATTTCCCTATTTCGGTTGGATTACATCAAGGATCAGCCTTAAGCCCATATCTTTTGCTTTAGTCATGGATGTTCTCACTAGACATTTGCAAGAGGATATACCTGGTGTATGCTTTTTGCTGATGATATTCTCTTGTTGAAAAGACTAGAGGGGAGTTGAAGGTAAACTGAATTATGGAGGTCAACCTTAGAGTCTAAAGGTTTTCGCTTGAGTAGATCTAAAACGGAATAATGGAGTGTAATTTTAGTATTAATAAACCTAGTGAGGGGATTGTGACTTGGGCGATCAAGTCATTAATAAGAGTACACGTTTTAGATATCTTGGATCTATTGTTCAGAGTGATGGTGAAATAGATGGGGATATTATCAGCAGAATTCAAGTTGGATGGTTGAAGTGGAGGAATGCATCGGGCTTGTTATGTGATAGAAATGTACCCCTCAAACTTAAGGAAAATTCTATAAGATGGTAGTGAGACCTGCAATGCTTTATGGTGCCGAATGTTGGCCATTAAAAGAGAAGCATAATACTAAGTTAAGTGTGGCAGAGATGAGGATGCTCAGGTGGATGAGTGGCTTTACCCTTAGAGATAGGATAAGAAATGAGCATATACGTGAAAAGGTTGGAGTAGCTCCAGTAGAAGATAAGATTAGAGAGAGTCGCCTTAGATGGTTTGGTCACATAAAACGGCGGCCTTCCGATGACCCGGTTAGGAGAGTAGATGTATTAGATTTGACTTATGTTAAGAAAGGTAGGGGTAGACCTAAAAAGATTTGGTTAGAAAATATAGGAATGACCTTTCTTTATTAGATTTAAACGAGTATTTTATTTTTAATAGGACACAATGGAGAAAAAGGATTCATGTAATCGACCCCACGTAGTGAGATAAAGGCTTGATGTTGCTGTTGTTGTTGTTGTTGTAGGGATTTAAATTTGAAGGATATTATTATAAATTCAAGATCATTGCATAAAACATAATAAAATCAACTTGAGTTCAAACAATATTACCGAAAATTCAATAAAAGCAATAAGAAAATATGATCAAATGTAAGATTAGAAATTAAATAAGAGCAAGCTTCAATTTTCCAGTTAGCTTCATATATGTTGTTACATGTGGAGATAAATTTTGTCATTGCGATCAATTTTTTTAACTTGCAATATAAAATAAAAAAAATAAATAAATTATTATAAAATGCAACGTAAACCAAACTCTTACCCGAGCATTCCATAAATCAATGGTGATATTATGTCTTATAGCTTCACCATAAATTCTTTCTCCAATTTTCGCATGTAAATTGGGATCCTCATAAAAAATATCAATTTTGTCATCTCGAGCATCATTAAGCATTTTCGTATGTGACATATTGAAGTAGAGATCATGTTTGTGGTATCAACTAATGAAGTTGTGCAGAACGTCACTGCTTAAACACTCAATAGAAACTGTCGCATGTGCTTCATAGCCTGAAAAAATTCTTTTCAAATTTGAAAAGTTCACTCCGTCACATTGCACAGTTATGCGTGTCAGTGATTGAATAACTCTTGCTCAACATCGTATCGCCTAGATGTACATCCACGATAATCGCCTAAGTGATATTGATATCCTCGAAATGGTGTAATCAATTTATCAATATTGGCATAACCTGAATCACCCAAGAAATATCTACTGCGGGATACTTCATACAGTCCTGTCCCCCACCGCCCATCAAGCACACGCATGTCCGCAGTAGATCCCTCCCATCCAAAGGTTACATGTACAAACTATCGATCAATGGACACCATAGTCATTAAATTCTACAAACTAAATCTCTTACGATTACTATAACAATTTTGTAATTCAACTTGACTAGCATGATGATATTTACAAATTAAATTGGACAATAAGACATGAGTTATTATAAAAATAATTAAATTACCAATCTAAGACCTACGATGACATAAGCATGATTGTTTGCTTAACCGAGCATCTCTACTGGTCAATTTCTCTAAACAAATTAACCGAGCAGTATTATGATTGTCGCATTATTTAAGAATAAAATGTAGAAATCGAGAAATATATAATTAAAAAACCAAAAATTAAGATAAAACATGCATGCGTACATAACAAAAAGGTGAAAAAATTCGCACAAAAATCAATCTTCTATTTACACCATAGGAGATTCATTACAGGAAAAAAAAGGACAAGAACAGGCATATGATGCATACGCAGGTTATCCAAAGCAAAGACAAAAGTTACTTGTTTGTCAAGAGCAACCAGCTCGTGAGTGCGAACAAAGACGTACCAGCACGCCGGAGAGGAAGACGACTTAGAGAGGATGAGGCGGCGGGCTGGAGCGATGCCTCCATTTGTTTCGGTAAATAAGGGCGAACGCAAAGCATCATGACACAGGCATCGTGGGTAACACTTCTACGAACTATAAATAGTATTAAATCCGCTGAACTAAGGGAGTTAGTAAATCCCACATTTATGTTGTAAATCCTTAAATCTGGGATTTACCGATTGTCAGGATTTAACATGTGCACAAAAAATTGTTGATAGATTAACACAAATCCCGCTAATACAGCTGTAAATGCGATACCAAACAGCCCTTTATGGTCCAAAGGGGGAGACGGAGGATTTATTCTGCCGTGAGATTTAGCAAGAACTCAAATCTCATTTGGCAGGATTTGGCTTAAATCCTGCTTAAATCATGTTCAATCCTGTTGCCAAACAACCCCTTAGTATTCTTAGCAATAATTCTACTTATTTAATGTCATTGAAACACTAACAGATGATTCACTTTACTCGTGCCAAAGAAAGTATGGCCCATTAATTAGAAATCTTGAACTCATTTATTCCCTTAGTAATAAATCACATCATAATACTAAATCAACCAACCTGTTTCAAATATTACATCAAACTCTTACATCTGCAACATGATTAATGTCTCTAAATCCTGACAAAACTAGTGTGATTTATCTGGATTGTTTCAAAAGCATTTAGACGTTATTTAAAAGAGAGTCAGATAGAGAAGAAGAGAAAAAGTAGAAGGAAAATAACTTAGGAAAGTGATATTAGGGTCGGTTGATGGAGAAAGCGGAAAGGATAATTCCAGAGGTTCTTTAGAAATATAAAATAAGCACATTAATGACACCGTTCAACCGAAGAGGGATGAGCACGCCCTGGCCAGTGGTTAGCAACCCCAGGAGCAAGATTTCTAGCTCAGGTCCACCAACTGAATCATATAGAATGCAGAATTAAGCTGAAACAGAAATCCAATCTTACTCTACCGGTTTGATGAATAAATCTATCTATAGTTTCATCATCAGAGCAAAACAAAAGAGAAAAGTTAGCCCGGGCAATTCCACTGGAGGCAGACTAACGCATTAAAACTAAGGATGAAGTTCCTTGCGTGAAACCGTATCAACTCCAGGGTCATTTAGCAGCTCCGGCTGCAGGTTCCATTAATTTCAATTCTGAATGTTTTTATGTTATAAATATCAGGGGTGTGCAAATGTCTAAGTGTATAGCGAGGTTTTGTCGTGTTGGAGGATTTGCACATATGCTAAAACATTCTAACCTTTCCAGATACCACAGATGCATAATATAAACGAGAATCACGAAGGTGACTAGCCACACGCCTCCAAGCAAAAGAGAGAGAGAGACTTCTACCTTCTTCCGCATCAAGTGTTGATCTCGTGTGCGAGGAGAGTCTTCCGATGACCAATCTCGTGAGCCGGGAGTCTTCGGCAATAACAACGGATCTCGTGAGCGAGTTGATTCCGCATGGAGGGCCAATATCGTGAGCGGTTGAAAGATGAAAGCCAGAGGCAGAGGGAGATTGGAGGAAGAAAGAGGCGATGAGAGTCTTCCATATAGTATCGAGGATCGATCTCGTAAACTGGTTTTCGGCAATGAGAGCCGATCTCGTGAGCAGGTTGAGTTCCGCATTGAGGGCCAATATTCTTACCCAATTGAGAGACGGAAGCCAAGGGCAGAGGGGAGACGGGAGAAAGGAAGAGAAAATAACTTTGAAAGCGAGATTAGGTGTATTTATAGAGAATGCTGACGGAAGTAACGGACTCAAAACTAAATTAGGAAAGTTGAGATTTGAATTCATTCATTTAAATTTACTAATTTTAATTATGGATGAATCACCATAGTGTGTAAAACCGAAAGATATCGTGAATTTATTAATTTCAACTCCTACGTTAATCTAAATTATTATTCAAAGTTAATTTAAAAATTAAAAAAAATATAATTTTTATCTATTTAAATGAATATACATTTCTAATTTTTAGTATATATTTTAATTTTAATGTATACTTCTTTGATTTATAAAGATAGTCTTTAACATGTTCTATTTTAAAAATACATTTTAATTTTTTTTAACTTTTAACTTTTAGAATTAAATTCATTAAATATGCATACCTATTAAAGCTCATTTATTAACTAAACTCATATTTTATTTATATTCCAATATCATAACATTTACTAAAATAATAACTATAACTTATTTTCTTTCAATATTATAATAGTTATTCAAACAACTAACTATTCACAATTAAAATAGAATAAGATATTAAACATTACCCTTTGATCTCAGAATGAAATTGTTCAAATATACTTTGCAAATATAATAAATTGAATTAAAAATTATCTTATGTACATTTTAAAGGCAATAAATTGAATTATAAATCAACAGCTTGTAGTAGAAAACTATACACCAATTTATACTGCAATCAAGTTTTATGCACCTATATCCTTTGAAATACATAATATTAATAATAATAATCAACCACTAATTTCTAAGTTTGAGTTGCCTTCTCTTAATGCCAATCAAATCTATCAATGGTGGAGCCAAAAAAAATTGGGAGGGGCACTAATTGTCCATTTTAAAATTATCTTCAATATTTCTTATTCGGCTACAAATGACATTGGCTATTAAAAAAATTAAATTTGTAACATAAAAAAAATTAATCAATAGCATCTTGTATAAGCAAATAAAAAAAATATATTTAATCAATCTCGACGTTGGTTTAGACATTTGGTGCTGCATCAATTCACCGAGTGGCATTTGGCTCGATTAAGTGGTGGTTGAAAACTCCCAAAATGGGAATAGTAGACTGCCATGAGTTGGGTTTTCACGGTCATATATACTTGAGCGTGTGAAGTCCAAGGACTTCACGAAAGAATGGCAAGCGCTTTTCCTTGTGTAGATCCTATTGAAATAGGAACTTGATGAGTTGATCCGCCTACACGTCTTGCTTTTACTGCTATATCGGGAGTTACTCCACGTATTGCTTGACGTAAAACAGATAGTGGTAAATAATTTGAATAAAAATTTTAGTTAAAAATAAGAAATCGGTTGGTTCATTTATTTTCTCATCTCCCTATTCGTCCTCTTCCCCTTCGCCACCTTCAGGTTTGTTCGATCGATAATAACAATAAAGACGTGAGCTGGCTCATTGCGAAGGTAGCCATCTCCTCCATTCCCGCTCAGTAATCATGCATATTTGTGCATCTCCATTAAGGGCAATGGTCTCAAAGTGGAGAGTGATGCCGCGCGCCACAAAGTGTATCATGTGCAAATAATGATATTTATTGTGTTTATTGTGTTTTGATTCTTGTTTCGTTTATTAGGGATGGGATGTTTTTCTAAAGCATGTAAAATTTGCAAGGTAGGGGGAAATAAAGATTGCAGTATTGAGAGGTACAGATATATACACACATAAGCGTGAGTAGATAGTGGATTAGGGAGTGTTATAAAAGATAGAAATGAAATGTAAAGTGTAAAGAAGAGAGTGTAATGTGAAGAGAGTCAAGTGAAGAACTGTAATAGAGTTTTATAAATTGTGAAGTGTAGAACAAGAAAAACAGCTCAGTAACTTTTGTTCATTTATTGGGTGAATGGCACTGATCTTTATAGCTACCACTCGCAAGTGAGGACAAAGACGTTGCAGCACGTTGAAGAGGAAGACTAAAGAGGAATGAGGCGGTGGGCTGGAGCAATGCCTCCATTCGTTTCACAGCAAATAAGGGCGAACGCAAAGCTTCATGAACAAACGCCACGAGTAACACTTCTGTGAACTATAAATAACGTTAAATATCCGTCAACCGAGGGATTCAGTAAATCCCAAATTATGCTGTAAAATACCAAATTATTCGTAAATCCTTAAATCTAGATTTTATCGATCGTTGGGATTTAACGTGCTCACAAAAATCTTTTTTGGCAAGATTTAGTGTAAATCCGACTTAAATCCAGATGTAAATGCGTACCAAATAGCCCCTCATGGTCCAAAGGGGGAGACGAAGGATTTCTTCCGCTGTGAGATTTAGCGAGCACTCAAATCTCATTTGGCTGGATTTGGCTTAAATCCTTCTTAAATCATGCTAAATCCTATTGCCAAACAACCTCTTAGTATTCTTAGCAATATCTACTTATTCTATGTCATCGAAACTCTAATAGATGATTCACATTTACTCATGCCAAAGAAAGTACGGCCCATTCATTTGAAATCTTGAATCTCACTTATTTCCCTTAGTAATAAATCACATCATAATACTAAATCAACCAACCAGTTATTCAAATATTACATCAAACTCTTACATCTGCAAAATGATTAATGTCTCCAATCCTGTGAACAAAACCACAGTGTGATTTATCTCGATTGTTTCAAAAGCATTCATACTTTATTTAAAAGAGAGAGAGATAGTAGAAGGGAGAAAAGGAAATAACTTAGGCCGCCTTGATGAGAAAGCGTAAAGGAGAATTACGGACGTTCTTTAGAAATATAAAAATAAGAACGTTAATGACACCGTTCAACCTGAGAGGGATGAGCACGCCCAGCCAGTGGCTAGCAACCGCTTGCAGCTCACCGCTGCAGGAGCAAGATTTCAAGCTCAGTCCACCAACTGAAACACACAGGATGCATAATTAAGCTGAAACAGAAATCCAGTCTTATTCTCTACCATTTAATGAAAAAATCTATGTATAGTTTTTGTTCATCAGCACAAAACAAAAGGGAAAAGTTAGCCCAGGCAATTCCACCGCGGTAGACATAACGCATTAAAACAAAGGATGCAATTCCTTGCATGAAACTTATCAACTCCAGTGTCATTTAGCAACTCTGACTTCAGTTTAAATTAATTTCAATATGAATGTTTCATGAATAATATCAGGTGTGCAAATGTCTAAGTGTTATGCGAGGTTTTTGTTGTGTTGGAGGATTTGCGCAAATGCTAAAACATTCTAACCCTTCCAGATATCAGTAATGCATAATATAAATGAGAATCACAAGGTTGCCTAGCGACAGGTTCCAGGCAAGCAAGAGAGGAGAGAGACGTCTACCTATCTTCCGCATCAAGTGTCGATCTCTGTGCGAGGAGAGTCTTCTGTATCGTATCGATGACCGATCTCATGAGCTAGGAGTCTTTGGCAACAACAACGGATCTCGTGAGCAGGTTGAGTTCCGCATTGAGGCCAATACCGTGAGCCGGTTAATGAGATGGAAGCTAGAGGGCTGAGGGCAGACGGGAGGAAGGAAGAGGCGATGAGACTCTTCCGTATAGTTAGAGGACCGACTCGTGTAGCAGGGAGTCTTCGGCAATGAAGCCAATCTCGTAGCACGTTTATTTCCGCATCGAGGGCCAATATCGTGACCCAGTTGAGAGACGGAAGCCAAAGGCAGAGGGGAGGCGGGAGGAAGGAAGAGGAAAAAGAAAAAGCGAATCTAGAGTGTGTTTATAGAGAAATGTCGAGCGGAGTAACGGACTAAAAAGTAAATTGAAAGTTTGATAATATTTGAATTCATTCAGTAAGATTATCAATTTCAATTCCGGAAAAATCACCATACCTCTGTAAAATTGTAAGATATCGTAGAATTAATAAATTTCAATTACTAAGTTAAATTTAAATTATTATTCAAATTTAATATTAAAATTAAAAAATATATAATTTAATCTATTTAAAATGAATCACACATTTTAATTTTTAGTATATATTTTAAATTTTTTACATATAATCTTTGATTTATAAAAATAGCCTTAACATGTTTTATTTATAAAAATACAAATTAAATTTAAAAATATATATTATTTATTTATTTTTATCAATTAATAAATCATTTTAATTTACTTTTAGAATTAAATTCATTAAAATATCATACCTATCAAAGCCCATTTATTAACAAAACTCATATTATATTTATTGCCAATATCATAACATCTACGAGAAATAATAACTATAATTTTATTTTTCTTTGAATATTATATATATAATATATATATATATTAAAAAATAATTAGAAATTATATTTCTTTATAGATCTAGATGAGAATTTGATTCTTAACGGGACAATGGAGAAATAGGATTCATGTAGCCAACCCCACATAGTTGGATAAAGGCATGTTGTTGTTATTGTAGTATCAATCATCCAAATAAATTCTTAATTATCATGAGATATATGCAACGGTCTGGAATTATTAACCCTCGGATGTCTTCTTTTAATTCAAATTTTCTTGTTGGATTCACTCTATCCTACGGCCTGGATATTTACCCACTCAGATTGCATCATAGTGACGGTGCTCTTGGAGCGGATAATCAGGGTCTGAGCTATGGTGATTAATAATCTAAAACTAGCAGTAAGTGATGTTAATCGGCCTACTCAATTGTCGATTATTGCATCCCGATGTCGAACAACAGTGTCATGATGCTATATTTTGGCTGTCCTCTTCAGGCTTTAAGTGGTTAAAGATTTCTTCATTTAATTATTTATCTTTCTTTATTTACAGTGTACGAGACTATTTATAATCATCGACCTCAGGTCAGCAGCGAGCTGATAATTTGTTTATTCAACATGTTTTTCATCAAAGTTTGGCACATTATTATCATTGATATCAACGGAAGCGGAGAGTCATAGTAGTGGGGGGACTATTTCCTTCAACACTTTGACTGAACGTTTGTTATGCTAGGCAATATATATTGCAGAGTTCGCTATATTCATGAGCCTTTTGGCAGGAGATCTCTTTAAATCGTGCAGCATTCATAGGTGTTGTTTGAGCATGGATTTAGTAAGGGATACAATCTGTTTCTGCTCGGGGGTTTTAGAGAAATGCATTAAATGTTCATTTATAGGCTACTTGATTGTGCTATTTTATTTTTTCCTAGCTATGGCAAGATTTTCTGTCCCAATACCTTCAATGCTAGCCTGATATACGAGTGGGAGGATGTTTTCGCTAGAGCACAACAGTTCTTGCACCACTAGTTTGGAAAGATTTGTGCTTAGAGATCCTTTAGCGTTCATTCACGTTTGGGTTCACATTCATGTCGCTAGACACTTTTTAGCTATCCTTAGCAATTTTACAAATCATCATTTTCTTCTATGATATTAATTGGCTAGAGCAGCCTTGTCTATAAATCGACGCTCAAATTAGACTCCCATCAACACAACATCACTTCATATTTCTACCACCTATTTTCTTCCTATACTTACAAGAAAGCCTGATAAAAAAAACCATTTTCAAATGAGTGCTTATATATGTTTCTATAAAAATTTTATGTCGTAAAATGATATAATTGATCTTTTTATTTTATTAAATTTATGAACCTAATATTATGCAATTTTTATGTTTTAAGCAATTAAATGATTTCATCATATTGCTTTTTTGGTAATTAGCATTGATTTAGAGAGAAAGGAGGATCTATTCATCTCTATGGAAGACGGGGGGCGGGTCGATCACTGCGAGGATCTATCGATGCGAGACTACTTAGGAATCTATGGTTAAGGCTTATAGCGCATGCTTTAGTAGAGGTTGAGGTCAATGAATATGGGTTTTTTATAGGGTGTGGGGGTAGGGGTGCGGATATATCATGTGTTCAAGATACGAGATAGTGAGATATGTGCTGAGTTAAATTAGAAATTGATGAGATATTGGGTTTAGTGAAAAATTGGTGAGAGTGTGCAAACACTGGTTTTGGGGGAATTGGTGGTTATATGAGTTGTATTGAGGATGAAAGGGTAGCTGTGAGACATTTGATGGAAGGTATGTAGAATTGTTATTATAATTTATGATTTATTCTATTGTTTTAGGGTTGGGTTTAGTGGAGAGGTAGTTGTGTGTTGGGGTTGGTGGTGGGGGGAGTTAGGGATATTTGTGGTAGAAGAGTGGAGCTGTATGGGGGTGGCTATAGGGTGTTTATAGATTGGATGGGGTGGGGTGGGTCTGTGGTTTTGTGGTGTTGGTTTGGTGGGGTTAATTTTGGGGGTGGGATTTGGGGGAGATGGTGGTTTTAGAGATTATAAGAAGAAAATTAAGTATGTCATAATTATGTTTAGTATTTTATGAGGTTGTGAATGTTTCGAGACGTCAGTATGGTATTTGTGATTAGAGATGTCGATGTTGGTAAGTGATTGTGCATTTTTGTTGAGTTAAGAGTAGATTGTTGAGATTTGTCAATTTTGTTGTGTGATTACGCGTATGTTGTGAACACGTATGAGAACTTTTTAATATAATGGTGAATAATTGGGATGGATTTATTGGTGAGAATTGTAGGAGATGAAGAATTTCTTGCAATGGAAGTATATGTTCTTGAACAATGTTGGAGTAAAAGAGAATATAGTATTTAAGTTACTGTTGCAGAGTGAGGATGCTTAGGTGATGAGTGCCTTTACTCTTAGAGACATGAATACGAAATGAAGCAATATAGGTGTTAAACAGTTGAGTACCTGCTAGTGTAATAAGATTAGAGACAGTCGCCTAGATGGTTTGGTCACATAAATAGTGGCTTTCCAATGACTGAGTTAGGAGAGTAGATAACTTTATTGATATAAAGATTTCTAATTCAATAATTTTTTTGTATAAAAAGCCTGCAATAAAATACAATGAAAAATATACCCAAAAATAGGTTTAAATATTCTAAATTATTAGAACTGACATATCCTAATATACAACTACAATTAAGATATATATTAAACCTAGAATATTACAGTAGTACACCAATCTTTGTTAACAAAACACTGAAATAATATTTTTTTAATTATTAGAGAATAGCTCTATTTCTTCTAAGTATTCAGACTTGAATACTTACACATTTAATTTAAAAAACCATTTTTTTCCAGTTCTTACTAAAACATTTTAACAACTAAAAAAATATTTAAATATGCACACTCAAGAAATAAATAAGATATATTGTTGGCCTGACCTTCAATAATTTACATGACTATTGTATTAAAAACAAATAATTGCAAAAATAGAGAAAGAAAAGAAGAAAAAATAAATGGCAAGCAACAAAAAAATAAATGTAATTTAAGAATAAGAGCATTATTTTAAATAATTTTAAACTTTTGAAAAAAAATAAATATGAAATTATCTATCACTTCGCAATTACAAATATGATGATACCCTTTAAGATTAATGATTTTAAAAAGGGAAAGGAAAATCACAAGACACATGCTTACCTGAACAAGCGATTCGAGAACTTCAACTTCCTATTGTGTTCTTGATACAGCAGATGTATAAATAGAAATAACTAGCGCCTGTGCAGCAGACTAGACATCCAAGGAGCTCTGCAAATTAAAAATGTAACTAGTCGAGCAAGGAAACAACAGACCCTTCTTTTGAGCAGAAATCAAGTAATATCAATGAATGAATAACTGCGTAAAGACTCTACAAGCATATAATAGGACAACAATACTATATACGAGAAAAAGCATAAAGAAAATGGCCTGAAGGATCATGATGCCAGCAAAAATTAGGCTGCCCATTTAACAAAATAGGCAACATCGTGTCTACTAGAAAGAAGTATATCAGCTGTGAAGACAGTAAAAGTAAAATAGAATTTCCAGTGACTAACAAAAATCATCATTGCCAATAACAGTTTCAAACAAGTGATAGCATGTAAATTATACTAGACGTGTACAGACTCAATTACATACTGTGTGAATATTGAGCTACAAGATAAAGATAAAACTACTGAATTTACATTGAATAGAGAGACGGGGAGTGAAAGAAAAAAGACAACAAAGTCCCCAAAACTTTCAATTCCAAAATTTCTTCTAAAACCTTTGGAACACAACATTCACATTAATTAAATGTATTCTTCATAATTGTGAGACTTCACAGAAAAGCAACAAATTTAGAGAAAAAAAACATAATTTTTTGAAAGCAAGACCTTTGGCTGAATTTCTGTAACAAAATAAAATCATCAGATGATATACTCATCATGAAAACGAGATTTATTGACATATCCATAAATCTACTAAATCTATAGACAAATTATATGATAAAAAAACACACCTTGTATTCTAAGTGATCCACGATTTTGCAAAGAAAGAAATACAACGTCTTCCTCACCCTTTCTAAAATCTCTAAGCAACTCGATCGAAAAAAATTGCTCAGATATGAATGATAAAATGGGATCTAGTTATATTTAATTAATATATACTGATAAAAAGTCTTTCATCACATGGTTTTATATGAAAAAAAAACACACCTTGTATTCTTAAGTTGATCCACGATTTTGCAAGAAAGAAATAACAACGTCTTCCTCACCCTTCTAAAAAACTCCTCATAAGCAGGACTCAATCGAAAGAAATTGCTCAATATGAATGAGAAAATGGGATCTAGTTAATTTAATTATATATACTGATAAAAAGTCTTTCATCACGATGTTTTATTATTATTTGAAACCTACATAGGGAATGCAATACTATTTTTAACTTTGTTGAGATGTTAACTTAAATCCCCTTAACAAGATCACATAAATTGGCTTAAAATATATAATGAATTATTTATCTGGCTTATTAACTTAAAACTACTCATCAATGAAAGCCCAAAAAAATAACATTCTACACTTTGCCAACATTGATATATAAATTCAACTAATTCATAGAATGTTATGGTCATATGTGGCCACAATACCTCCAAATATCAATCTGTCAAATGGCTTAGCTCAACATTGAATAGTTCACTTAGCAGACCCTTCATTACACAAACAATCTATGATTGCAAATGCAACAATCTCATTGACTATACAACTTTTTATTTGCACACAAAATGTCTTAATAACATGGCTTGAGAAAATTCAATTACTTGAACAATGTAGTCATTTCCCTATATTGTTACAAACAAATAAACCGAAAGAATCAATAATAAAAAATAGTACGTCTTTTAATATAAAAATCCTCAACATACTACCACCATGAAACATACCCATTTAAACATCTAGTTCAAAATGACAAACAATAGCAAGTCTCAACAATACAATCATAGATACTATATGCATGGGAAACAAATGATCAAATTAATATTTACGACCATTATAACACTAATAAAAAGTGGCGTAACAAATTTAAGAAGTAAAACTTGTCATATGTTATTGAAACCCCACCATTCAAGTTCATAGATAATTCAAATAAACTCATGTCATAACATGCCAGCTAAAGATAGTTGGTCGCAACCCCTTATTAAGAAATCAACCTGCATAATAATGTTAATGTCCCCTTCTTGTCAAAATCTCCTACGAAAAAAACCAGTTTTTATGTGCTTAAAACCACCAGCCCTTCTATTATTATTTGAAAAAAAAATTACAGCTTGATTACATAACAACATTTCTTTGATATGCCCAAATAAAAAATCAAGACAAAAATTGTCGTGTTTCATAAGCAACTCTAAAATCATTAGTAGCAAGTAGAATTAATAAAAATGAAGTACTAAGGAAAAAAATTACTCCACTGATCTTGAGATATTACCATCGAGGCTCGACAACTTTATTTCCTCAAAAATAAAGTTTTTCTCATCAAAAATTTATCTACCATTTATGGAGAGAGCTTGCTTCAAAACGATAGCAAACTTCCCTAATTAGGCGCCAAATTCTCTTCTCCAATTTCTATAAAGTATAATACTCTTCATTGTTGCATGTAAACACTTAAGTCCCATTTAATAAGTTGTTTTAACATATCAATTTATACAATTCTAAATCAAATAAGTTACTATGTTTGTTAATGGTATTGAAAGAATTTCATTTATATTCTTCTTCTTAAAAAAATGTGACACACATACACATACATACCAAAAAAAGTCTCATAAAGGAAATAACTAACTAACTAATATCTTATCTAAAATTTAGCAAACAGAATCCTAGTATAATATGTTTTACTAAAATAAGAAAATATGAATTTAAGAAAATAATTCTTTCCTAAATTTAGGAAACAAAATTAAAAGCAGAAGATCACAATCAATCTCTCGGAATCTCACTCTTATTCCTAAAATATTTTTTCTAAAAAAATTCCTAACTTTGAATTTCAAATATTCATGCTCCCCCTCAAGCTAGAGAAATATATATCATATAATCAAAGCTTGCAAATTTAGTCTTTCAAATTTACATCCCACTAAACTTTCAAACAGACAACCCCATAGTGGAGAAAATGTAGAAAGTGAAATAGGGAGAAAAAGTAGAAGGAATAACTTAGGAAAGTGTGAAATCTAGGGTCGGCTGATGGAGGAAGCGAAAAGGAGAATTACGGACGTTCTTTAGAAATATAAAATGAGAACGTTAATGACATGTCAACCTGAAAGGGATGAGCACGCCTGCCAAGTGGCTATAACCGCCTGCAGCTCCACTCTACAAGAGCAAGATTTCCTAGCTCGGGTCCACCAACTAAATCACAAAGATGCAGAATTAAGCTGAAACTGAAATCCAATCTTATTCTTTCGGTTTAATGAATAAATCTATCTATAGTTTCATCATCAAAGCTATTTTGCTCGGCATCTGGAAAAAAGGCACCCTAGAGCTTAAGAGAAAGCTCTCATTTTGTTAGGCTGTGCAGTTAAGTGTATCTCACATTCAACCTAAAGATGATGAGCTACAGGTGCGGAATAAACCTAGGTATAGCTATGCGAGCCGCATAGAGGATCTGGGAGCTTCAGATACAAGTCGACGAGTTGTCAACTACTGTAGGAGGCTTGCAAGATGGCTCTATCAAGAAATCATCCAACACACCCTTGTTCTCTCCCCAAAGTTTGTCACCTGTCAAGTTTCTTCATTGCATTATAGTAAAGACCTACATTTTTTGTTTTTGGTTGATTCTGGTAGTGTACTTATGAACTTCCAAGTGTTGAAGGGTTTAGGGTGAGGAATAAAGCTAATTAGAGCCATGGCTAGCCACATAGAGGATTAAGGGAGCTTCATATACAAGTTGAGGGTCAACAACTGTAGGAAGTGCTTCATGGCTCTATCAAATATCAGCAACAACTTTGGGGTTTTCACTTAAGCTGTCACAAAGGGTTATGCGGAAGGAAATCTGTTACATTTTTTCATTGCATTATAGTAAAGAAACCTAAAATTATTTTGTTTTGTGTTGATTTCTGGTAGTATGGCTATGCACTTCCAATGTTTTTTAACTCAAGGCATTTTGTTATTGCTGATTTTCATCTTGTTAAGCTCCCTATTTCATCAACCATTGGTGGATTATTTATTTCAAACCAACGCATTTCTCTTGTTTCCCTTTTTAACTTTCATGCTAACTTATAAAAGTTGGTGAAAGACAAAAGTGTAGCTTAGGTTCATTTGCTTAGTTAAGCGTGAAGAATTAGTGCTCCAAGAATGTAATTTTTTTGCATGTCAGAATGAAGATTGATTCATGGATTGGGCAAGTAAATAAGTTTGGAGCACAACTTAGGATGTCAATTGACACAATGGCAATTAAGTTTGAGGCAGTTACGTTGTTTTTATCAGGTTATTGAATGCATCATGTCAATGCATTTTCTTGTACATCTGTGGTGAGTCAAGAACTGCTAATAAAGGGATTGTTCTGGTAGCCCAATTTAATCTCTTGATTGTGATCACCAACTTATCATTCCCTTAATGAGTTGTGGATGATTTAAGGATAATGCTCCTTGTTTGGATAATTTACCGTGTTATGAATTTTATGTCCATAGAAAAAAAATTAAAATGCTTGTCAAGCTTATGAGGAAAGTATGTGTGGTTTCAAAATGAAATTAAACCACTGAGATTCTTAGGACTCAACATGTATCCAAGCAACCATCATATATAATGCTAAAAAAAATATCAGGATGTGCAAATGTCTAAGTGTTATGCGAATTTGGTCGTTTTGGAGGATTTGCGCAATGCTAAAACATTCTAACACTCCAGATACTCAGAATGACATAATATAAATAAATCACGGAGTGACTAGACGGACAGGCTCCAAGCGAGAGAGAGAGAGAAGAGACTTTCTACCTTCTTCCGCATCAAGTACCGATCCTGTGCGAGGAGAGCTTCCGTATCTTATCGATGACCGATCTCGTGAGCCGGAATCTTCCAACAACACGGAATCTCGTGACTCGTGACGTGTTGAGTTCCGCGGGAGGGCCAATATCGTTTGAGAGATGGAAGCCAGAGGGCAGAGGGTAGACGGTGGAAGGAGAGGGCGATGAGAGTCTTCCGTATCGAGGACCGATCTGTAAGCTGGGAGTCTCGCAATGAAAGCCGATCTCGTGAGCAGTTTTAGTTCCGCATTGAGGGCCATCCCGACCCAGTGAGAGACGGAAACCAGAGGGCAAATTGGGGAGACCCAGTTAAGAGACGGAGTCAGAAACCGAGGGCAGATTGGAGAAGGAGGAGAAGAGAAGAAGGAAATAACTTAGAAAGCGATATTAAGGTTTATGTATGATGAATGCCGAGGGGAGTAACGGCCTCAAAAATAATTAGGAAAGTTGAGATTTGAATTCATTCATTAAATTTATTAAATATCAATTCCGATGAATCATCATAAACGGTAAGACTGAAATATATCGTGGATATTTATTAATTTCAAATCCGTAAGTTAATTTAAATTATTATTCAAATTATTTTAAAATTAAAATAATTTTTACTATTTAAATGAATCAAACATTTTTTTTCATTTTTAGTATATATTTTAATTTTTTACATATAACTTCTTTAATTTATAAAATAGCTTTTGAACATGTTTATTTTAAAAATACATATTTTTTATCTTTATTTATTTTATCAATTAACTATATCATTTTTATTTTAACTTTAAGAATTAAATTCATTAAATATGCATTTCTAATCAAGCCCATTTATTAATAAAACACTCTTTATTTTATATGTCAATATAAGAATTGATAAATCACCAAAAAAAATTTCATGATCGGTATGAATCCGGGCAAAATCAACGAATGGACTTTCCTTAAATGTGACATTCGAACTCCTATTTAACAAATCTATAGTGAGATGCAGCACGAAGCCTCGAGAATGTAACCCAATGACCCCCAAATTCAACTCAATACAAACCCAAATGAGTCCAAATCAAGGACCCGAAGCGTCGTTGAAAGTTTCAAACCACAAATTTGGATTACTAGACAGTTTTCTAAATGTTACATGTTTTAAAATTGAATTCTGCAGCTCGACAAGAAAAACTCCAACGAGCCCAAGATCAATGAAATTCTTCATTATTAAGACTTTCAAAGTCTAAGAACGTCCACAATTAAGGGATTCAACATCGGTCATCCATCCAAACAACTCCCCATTTACCCTTGATCTTCTCCTATTTCGGGTCATTCTCACTCTAGGAAAATCTATAAATAATCATTCTTCCTCTTGAAAAGGAGACCCAACTAAGAGAGCAGAGAGAGAGAGTTATGATATCACTCTTCCCCTTAACACATCCTCGACCACCGTCTGGAGTCGGTAAGAACCATCACCTACGCCCGCAGTTTGCAGGACAACCATACTGAGGCCCGAACTTTCGCCAATCCCTCGCACGTGAAGGCCCAGCGTTCTGTCGAACCACCACCTGAGCCCAAAATTATGATGCCGACCACCACCTGAGGCCCGCAATTTCTACTGGACAACCACCTGATGCCGCAGAGTTCTTCAGTCCACCAACTTGAGGCCCATACTTCTATCCGGATAACACCTAACGTCGTTGTTCAATTCTGTCCACAACCGGAGGCCCAGAGTTATGCCGAACCACCATCTGAGGCCCAGAATTCCTATCTGGACCACCATTGACAGACCCGGACTTCCCGCCATTCCACCACCTAAGCCCTAGAATTCCGCCGACTACCTGAGTTCCATGACTTATATCGAAACACCACCTGAGATTCCAGACATATGTAGGCACACCACCTGAAACCCGGAGTTCCGCCAGACCCACACACATGACAACCGAAGTTTTTATGACCACCACTATGAGGGCTCGGTTTGTGTTGGTACCACCACTAAGGTCCTGAAAAGTTCTGTTGGACCACCACCTGAGCTCCTAATTCTGGTGGTCACACCACTTGAGGTTGGACTTCAGCCGGACCCCCCCTCCAGGCATCTCATGTTGAGCCAGTCCACCGCACACGTAGGCCAAGTTTTTCTCGAACCACCACCTATGGCCTAAATTTCTACTAACCACCACCTGTGGGTCAAGACTTCTATCGGACCACCACCTGACGCACGGAGTTCTGCCGAACAACACCTGATGCCAAGAATTAGTCGTGACCACCATCTAACACGTCACACCGAGGTTCTACTACAAACCACTACCATACTACCAATTGATGCCTGATTTACAAGTACCGTCGGACTTTCCGCAAACCACAAAAGGTGACATCTGGACTTTCATCCTTTATTTGTAGCTAGATTTCAATATGTAGTTGACATTTGTAATATGATCGCCCTCAGGGATGAGTACAGCCCCTTATAATATACCAAACACTAGTGTAATCATTTTAGAATTAGGGGCAGCCCTGGTGAATTTTCCTCTTTCTAGGTTTATTCTACATAAATTTTTGTTTTCTTAGTGTGTGAGATGGATATTTATGCAAATCTAAGACATAGGAATTTAACTCTATCGTCGTGAAAATCTCTATCCTATATTAAAAAAATCTAACGAGAAATATAACTACAACTTTATTTTACTTTTGAATATGATACAACTAGTTATTCACCATTAAATTATAGTAAGATATTAAACATTACACATCGACTATGTTTGATTGAAAAATATAATTTGGAAAAAGTATTAAATTTTCTTGAATGTTAACAAAAGTTGAATTTTAAGTTTTGGAATCGAACACGACACTAAGATTATATACCGTTCTTCAAAAGGAGGGGAATATCATTCACTAATTGGTTCAGATTACAAAACTTTAACTTAACCTTACAATCGAATTCAAACACAAGAAAATAAACACATTTTAAACCCCCAAAGGATCAAAATGGAATTTAATCGAGTGTTTGATCTATCTAACGATGGGATTAAAGATCAATAATTTCATAATCAAAAGTCACATAGAATTGAATAATCACTCCGATGAAAGAATTAATCAAATTCACTATTGATCGTCTTTGAAAATGACATAATGATCGTCGAATTTGAATTTTGAATTTCCCAAAAAGATTAATTAGAGTTTTTGAAAATTTTGATTTTGAAATCAGGTCTGGGATTTCTAAGTGCTCCTACGAGCGCAAGCCCTCGTATTTAATTACATCTAGGAAAATCGAAATTTCCTACGAAAACTTTCGATTAAAATAGCGGTAGAAATTTTATCTGGATTTCAATACTCGATACATAGGAAGTTAAGGGTTAGAATACAATGGGATTGGTTCAAAATTAAGCAGTTATTTTCAGAGTCAAAGGATATAGTAGGGAGTGTTTTGGATTCTGAAACAATCAGAAAACACACCAGTCTATTCCTAAGTGTTGGGCTTGAATTTTGATTAAAAGAGGATTTAATGTTTAAAATGAACAATTTTAATTAGAAATTTGGGATTCAATCCAGGATGTTAGGTCTTATAGCCCCAGCTAATAGCCTCAGAAACCTAAGTCTAAATTGGGTACTAAAAAGTGACCTGAACCGAACAGTGCAATGCAAGATCTGGACTACCCCAGCCTGGGTTTGGGGAGCCAGCTAACCACCTAATCGATTTAAAATAAATGAATCCGGTCTTTTTATGAAATAGTGGTTGTGGTACGAATTTTATTTAAAGTTTTGGAGAGTTGGGGGCCGACATCTAATATTTTTCTAATTGTGCCCCTTTGACTTATGTTGGGTTGCAAAATGCTACGAGCTAAAGCAATTAAAATTTTGACTCTTTAAAATCCTGTTTCTAACGCAAAGCATGCTAGTTAATAACTCCAAATCAAATATTCTTGAAAGTTAAAACAGGCTATCAAAAATAATTTTTTAGAAGACGGACCTTCCCCATGTCCGGCACTTCGTCTCATAGGTCCAACTATCCGACTCTACCCGCAGGCGGGGAGGGTCTAAAGCAAAGGAGAGAAAAAATCAGAATATGCATGCGACATGCCGGGGTCAATCCCCCGGCAAAATCCCTAAATTCGTTATCTTTCTATGTAAATAGACTCGCTAAAAATCTTAAACTTAAAGTTATGAGAATAAAAAATTTTCACTACCCTCACGAGACACACGAGTCCAGGCAAAAACAAAGCTGCACAGGACCAACTTCAAAAAACTACGAAAAGCAAGGTCATTCTACCACGCAATCACAATCAACATCAATAAAATTAATTAAATTAATATTTCAAATTGAAAGTCCATAGGCAAAGTTGCTGGCTTATTAACAAACTAGGGTCTGCTGAAAGTAAAGTGGCCGGGCAACCCACTGACATCAACCCGGGCTTCTAAACTAGGACTCAAGTGACTTAGAGATTAGGTATCTACTCGTCGTCCATTACTTCGTCCTCTCATGAACATCTTGATTATGTCCGTTCTGGATATCCAAATGAAGAGAAACTACCCCTTGAACGTGGGTGTTATCTTTCTCTTAGGATAGTTGAAGAACATCCAAATTGATCTACCCAAATAGACGAAAACTCTCACCCATTAGGGATGTCCTTCTCCTTTCTCACCCTCTTGAAATTCAAGATGGTTCTAAACATCCCAACTCAAATCACTTTAAATACAACTCAAATTATATCAAATTACAATAAGCAAAATTGAAATGTAACTCGATCCCTAGCAGGGTTACCTAATAATCAGCAGTTATATAAATAATCCCAAGTCAGTTAATAATCAATCGTAATCAGTTATAACCAATCGTCAAACAGTTACATCATCAATCTCAAGCAGTTGATATATTTGAAATTTAATGCTCCAACAAGTGCAGTAAATAAATAAACAACATTCAATTAAATCAAGCAACAACCAGCAAGCAGTGACAGCAGCGAAAACCCGGCACAGACAATAGAAAAAACAAACATCGTGCGCTATCCAAAAACTGAGAGTTGGTTGTCCAATCAAATCATCTAAGTGTGTGATATAGGACGTGTGGTTTGATATGCCCTAATGAGTGCAAATTGGTAAAAGTTCATTTGAATGTTCTGGTTGGTTTGAAAGGCTCAGGAGAAGATTTAAAATTGATCCAAGTATTAAAGAATTAAGATTGATTTTAACTCTGTTGGTTGATTTGCTAATTATTAAGGTTGATAAATATTTTTGAAGTTTTTAGAGTGATTGTTGCGTAGTATTTTGGGAATCTTTAGATTATAATAATCACTTAATCAAGGGGAGTCAAAAATTGACTTTTCAATATGATGTTTTCTAAAAGTTATAATTTTATTAAAAACTAGACCTTAATAACTATCAGTTTGCTGAAATTACCTGAAATTGGATTTTATACAATTCGTTACGAAGGTTAGAGTTTTAGACCTGATTTGACCTAGGTTGGACAATAATGTTGACTTTTTGACTGGTTTTTGAAGTTAGAAATTTTTGATAATATTAGACTTAATTTTGATGTTAATTCTCATTGATAGGTCATTTGGAGTATCTAAGAGTTAGTTATGATTTTTTGAAGTTAGAATGTATTTATGGAATTTAATTAATTGTATAATTAGAATGGTTATTTCTTGAATTTGCTCCAAATGAATTCCAAACTCCTTGAAATCAACTCCAAAGGGTCAGGAAGGACCCAAGAAAGAGATTATCAGTTTTGGGGGGGGGGTTTTTATTTTTTTTGGAAATTATTTGGAATTTTTTTTTTACTTATGATTAATTATTTATTTTATAATAATAATTTCAATAAAATTAAATTAACGTTTGACTTTGATGTCAGATCAAGAGGGTTTTAATTTTCGTTTGGATAAGGACGTTACTGCTGTCAGTAAGAGGGTGCTTTTTGTATTTATTTAGATTAAATATGATTTTATTGGAATTTTTAGGAAATATTAAAGTCCTTAATAAGGCTGAATTTGATTTGCTTAATTATCTGACCTAATGAACTCAAATTGGATGAAAATTGAACTAAGGAGTAAAATTTTCACTAGATAACTCTGTAGATCAAGTTTCATCCCTACTGGATGTGTGTACAATGCACTATAAATTGTTCTAAAATTTCTAGACATTTTCTTTAAATATTTACTCTAGGTGTCTATCCTATTCAAATTGGGTTAAAAAATTTGGTGTGTACTAACCATGGCATACAATGCATCCCACACCACAGCCATTTCACATCAAAACACATGAGAACCTAAAGAGTTATGAATTTTCAAATTTAGTGTCCAAAATGGACCCCTATTTACTTGAAAATTCCATCACAGAAATCTATTAGTATCGACCTAGAAAAAACAGTGAACATGACAAATACCACCAATAACATAATCCCAGCAAAAGTGGCTCCAATTGATCACTGGATTGTAAGAAATTGGCAAAAAATATAATTCACTACAACTGAAATATCTCACAATTCAAAACAAATCAACAGAAATTAATTTAATAAATACTTACATAAAATTCCCTTTTTTGTTTATTTTTCCACCAAGCCAAGAACATCCAATTTGGTGAAAAAGTTCGATTTTCTATGAATTATTGAAGATCTTGGCTTTTTTTGATTTTTTTTAGTTTCCTTGGTCAATTGAACCGGCGGGAATGGCGGCGCCCAATGAAACGCGCCACGTGGCGGCCCTGGCCCGCCACTTAACATCACGTCACACCCGTGCTCACAGCGGTAATGTGCTAGATCTTGGGCCGTCCCGATCACGCCCAAGAAAAACTTCAAATGCCCATGAACTTACAAAATAACTCAACGAAATTGAACGAAATTAGAACTGTAGCTAGAGGGCAACATCATCTAATAATGCCTAAAGATTGAGGCTCCATGCATTGTAGATTTGCTACCGGTTTCAAATTGAAATTTTAAACTTAAAATGAATCATCACTAACAATCCAACCGTCGGATTATTGACTAATCTTGGGCTTTTTGGAAAGCTGCCTAAGAGTCCTTTCGAACGTTTGTAGGAAGACCTCAAATCTAACCCCCAGACCTAGGAACTACCAAGACCCTAGATTCGCCCAGATCAATCAAAACCTAGTGATTCTCCAAGATGTATACCCTAGGATACAACTAAAGACCCTAGAATTCTTCCCAGAAACCCAGAATCAAGACCTTAGGATCTACACTAGAACCCTAAGACTCTTCTGTACTCCAGACCCTAAGATTTCTAGACTCAAATGACCATTGAGATTCAAGACTTCAGGATCATCTAGGCCCTAGAACTCCTTCTATATTTTTAGACTCTAGAAATCTCTTAGATTTCTAGAAACAATCTAACTTCAAAACATCCCGACCTCAAGCCAATCCAGATTTCAATACAATTCAAGCCTCAATCAAATCCCAGACTCCCGTTCAGTACATGATCTTAAACTCTATTCAAAACCTTGATCATATTCTGAGCAAACTTCAATCCTTACCAATCAATTATGAATCCCTCCCAATGATCAAAAATGATTTATATAAATCAGAACTCAAAATCCGATCAAATCCAAAATCCAGCACAAATCCTAAGTCCAGAAGGCCCTGTCCTAAAGCCCATTTTCCAGGGATTTACCAAACACTCAAAACCCAGACAATTACCTCTGATTCAGAATTATTGTCATTTGCATACTAATGGACATGTCTCTAGAGGCAAACCCCAAATTTAAGCCCGATTATGAGATCTCTAACGCCCCAAAAACTAAATCCAAAATCAAAAGGCTGTAAAAACCTTAAATATTATACAGCCTATGACACTGTACCTGTCACCCATTGGATTTTAGATCTTGACGCTTTCTTCAAACCCTCTAATCACCTCCCAGAACCTTATTATTATGACCCATTGATATTAAACTGTACTTTGGTAGACCCAACCTGACCCCCAGTTTGATCAGGGGTTCAAAAAGACCAAAATGGGCCGCTGTAAAAGGCATATTTGGAGTTTTTCAAAGACATCAACATGCCCTTTTCACATCACATCACATCCCAGAACCTTTTCCAATGCAATCCTAATCCACCATTAGGAGTGCACTGAACTCAAGCCCAAACCCTGATCAAGCCTTTTTGACCAATTGACCTTTTTGACCAAAATACCCTTTAGGTTTCCAAAACATCGATTTCAACCAAGAACGACCTCAAAACACTTGAACCACCTTCAGCAAGTATCAAATATCAAACCCAACCTGTCGTATACATTCTCAGGCCCAAGGTGAACCAGGTTGACAAGTCAACAGAGTTGACCTAAAGAGGCCCTTTACGGGTTCCAAACATTTGTTTTGACTCAAATGACCTCTTTAAGCCATGGAACCACTTCTATTGGCCTCCAAAGATCATTTCAAACTTGTTGGTCCAAACAACCCAGACCCTGGTCTACCTAATTTGAAACCAAGTCAACGCTAGTTGACCAAAATAATCCCTTAAAGGTCAAACAGGCATTTCGACTGATTTGACCTCCCCCAGACCTGGAGACCAACCTTCAATGGTCTGCAAATGTCATTTTCCAAATTAATTGAAGCCCAATTTTTTAGACCCTGGGTTCAACCTAGTTGACCAAAATAGGCCATTTTAAGTCAAAATAGGTATTTGACCAAATACCTTTTCAAACCATAGAATCCACCACCAATAGACTCAAAATATCCAAACCAAATTGTAGCGCCCAAATCGGGTCTCGGGTCAACCTAGGTTTGACCTAAAATGCCCATTAAATGTTTAAATAGGTATTTTAAACCTATTTCAAACCATTAAACCACTTTCAAGCTTCACATAAACTCAAAAGGGGGGGGGGGGGGGGGGGATAAAGGGGGGGGGGGGGGGGATGGGGGGGGGGGGGCAAAATTATAGCATAAACATGATCAAAAATTTTGGCCAATTCAAATCATGGTCATTTTGAGACGCAGTTAACTTTTTTTAAATTTGGTTAAACTAATTCTAATTCCTTTCATGCCTTCAAACCTCAAATTTTAATCATCAAACCTCTCAAGTTCATCCACTAGCTCAAACAACTTCCTTGCATGCCAACACACAAGCCCATGTGGCAAGTTGACTGGTCAAACAGTCAACATGGACTTTGATGGGTCAACTTTGCTTAAAACTCTCTTAAACTTAATCCATTTTAACTCAAATTACTACCAGCCATTTGGATAGGACTCTAGAACTTCTTAGGGCCTATCCTAGCCTTTGCGATCATATCCAATGGCACCCTCATTCCACATTTCCATAGAGGCAAAAAATGAGTTTTTTCTACCTCAAGTACCCCTTGTCCTTTGATTCCACCTGCTCCAAACAATTCCTGGACAGATGGCTTGATCATAGAAGACCCTTACTCCCTCAGTTGATCATAGCCATCCATATTAACCTAGGGACAAGTGAATAGAGCAAAAATAAACTTAATTAAGAATCTAATGAAAATTCTCTAATAAAATTCAATCCCTCTTTCCAGAGCTATACTAGCCATCAAAAAAACCCTCAAAAAAAAAACCCTCCATCCAGATCTTTTCCCTAACTTTTCCAAGTCTTTCCTCACAAGATCCAAGCCTCAAAGCTCATTGGTGAAAGAGAGAGGAGGCATAGAAAGAGAGAATGAGTGAGTTTCACATATAACTTTTCGATCCAACAAGAACCAGCAACTTGGTGTCTTCATAAAGTTAGGTCTAGGATCATTGCAACATTACAACGCGACCAAGAACATAAAAATCGGACTGTTGGATTGTAAGATATTTGAGTTTAAGTTTACATTTAAATATATTGAAACTGTAGCCAATCTACAAAGCATATATATCTCGCAAACAACAGGAATAGTTAGAACATGTTTCCCGACAAGCAAACCAGAACCAAGAATACCATAGTGCGCAATTTAGTAATCATAAATATGACAGAATTAAGGGCATTTTGACGTTTTCTGCTCTGGTTGAACCATATCCCGTCCGATCGCGCCTTCAGTGTGATCGGACGGCCCAGAGAAGGACCCCGGTCCCCCCTGCAGGGTGTAGCTTGACACATTTAATAGATGGTCCCGCGTGTGCCACGTGGGGCCGTCGGTGACCATGTGGTGCTGCGCGGGGCCGATCTGGGGGACGGTCGCAGTTTGGATCTAATTCTTGGGGGGGGTGGGGGGTGGGGGCGAGAAAGAATTCTAATTATAGAGGACAATACTGCACAAAATTCCAGAGTAAATTGATAGTTTCAGCAAATATGAGGTCGAGACGTGTGGCTCGTGAAATATAAGAGTTTAGTTAGGTAGGGGGTATTAAGATATTTTTCAAGTTGAGTGGGGTGGGGTGGGTCTCTGAAATATGAGACAAGTTTTATTATATATATGGCGAGAAGGAGAGTTTTTTAGCAAGATGGTTCTCATGAGGGGGGGATCCAATATATGTCACTGAGACCAAATTTTTGGTGGAATATTTTTGGGATGTATGAGGGGCAGAACTATATATAAACAGGACATTGTTCTATTCTCATTTGAAAGTTTTATTGATAATTTATAAGTTTGGAGTGATTGTAAAAATTTGTTTATTTGTTGTGGGGGGGTTTGATGGGATGTGATGTTTTAATGTGTAGGGTTAATTTTTGGTAATTTTTTTTGTTTATGTAGGGAGTAATATAAAAATATTAAGTAAAATGGGTTGGTCGGTGGGGGTTTTTAAGATTTTATATTGTTAGGTTTTGGATATGTTTTTTGGGGAGATATTAGGTTTTTATAAAATTGTATTTAAAGATAAATAATTATTGTTTGGGGGGGTTGTTGGTTGGTTATTGTGGTTTGTGTGTTGTGTTTGTGTTTTTTGTGGGTTTGTTTTTTGTGTTATTTATTTGTGTTTGTGGGTGGTTTTTTTTGAGTGTGTGGTGTTTGTTTGTGTTGTGTTTGTTGGTTTGGTGTTTTTTTTGTATGGTTTTGAGTGTTGTTTTTTTTTGTTGTTTTTTTTGGTGTGTATTTTTTGTGTTTATTTGATATTTGGGTGGTTTTTGTTGTGGTTTGTTTTTTTGTGATTGGATGTGTTTGGTGATTTTGTGTGTGTTTTGGGGGGGTGGGTGGGGGGTTAAAGAAAATTATTAATAGATATAATTTTATTTTTAATAGAAATTTATTTTTTATTTTATAATATTTTTTTTATGTTAATGAATATATTATAGTAGTTATTTTTATTTGATTTGTTATTGTTTGGTTATTATATTTGGTAGTTAGTTTGTGTGTTTTGATTTTTATTTTATGTTATTTTATTTTGTGTGTATGTTTTGTTTTGGTTGTTTGTTTTTGGTGTTTTTGTTAAGTTAGTTTTTTTGGGTTGTATTTTGATTTTGATTTTTATGTTTTTTTTGATTTTGATTTGATTAATAGGTATTTAGTTTATATAAGTAATTATTATTGATTTATTGATTTTTGTATAGTTTGTTTTTTTGTGATTGAGTTTGTAATTGCTTGTGATTTTGGTTTTTGATTGATGTGTTTGTAGTTGATGTTTGTGATGTTTTGATTTGTGTGAATGTTTTTGTGTTGTGTTGTGTGTATTAGTTATTTTGTGAATTAGTGATGGTTTTTTTTTTGTTTGTTTTTTGTTTTTGTTTTTTTGGTGTTTTGTTTTTTTGTTTGTTTTTGGTTGTTGTGGTTTTTTTTAGGTTTCTTTTTGTTTGTGTTATTTTTTTGTGTTGGTATTGTGTGGTTGTTTGATGGTGTGTGGGGTGGGGTGGTTTTTTTTTTTTTGTTTTGGGTTTTTTTTGGTTTTTTGTTGTTGTTTTGTTGTGTTTGTGGGTTTGGGGGTTTTTTGTTTGGTTTTTGAGTGGGTGTTGTTTGTTTTTGTTGTGTTTTTTTTGTGTTGTTTTGTGTTTTTTTTGTTTTTTTTGTGTTTTGTGTTTGTTGTTGTTGTGTTGTTGTTGTTGGGTGTGGTGGGGGTGTGGGGGGGTGTGTGTGGGGTGGTGGTGGGGTGGGGTGTGTTTTGGGGGTTTTTTT